>CAUYUJ010010279.1:0-29382 GCA_963575745.1 Prorocentrum cordatum | reverse complement strand
AACCATAAAAAGACCACCCCAGACGCACCTTTGCGCGCCAACACGCCACCAGGAAGACAGTCCACCGAGTGGGAGAGCTACTCAGGTGAAGTACGTCACCCTGACTCACAGCGGGCTATACTGGGGCGACTCCCCTCAGGTAGCCAGACCGACTCCGTGCTTCCAGCAGGCAGTCGCACAACACTTCCGCAGAGGGTACCCACTCTCAGTCCGTATACACCGAGGGCGCGACCAGGTCAGCGGGATCAGGCATACGACACGCCACCTAGACCAGACCGACTCAAGCCCGACGTCACGGTCACCACAACTAGCCATTTTGGCTCTATGCACGCACGGAAATTCAACGGCTCCGACGTCCACAACGAGACGCCCGAGTACCACAGCGCGATCACGATAGACTACTTCCCTGGGATCGAGGATACCTTCCTCGATAACAGCAGCGAGATGGATAGCGGCAACTTCCACCTCGATGACGACGCCATTCGCACGCGGCTTCTGGCACGAGTCCGACGGCAGCAGCGACGGCGACTAACAGCACAGCAGACATCTACGTACACCACGACCCACAATCGATTCCAAGCCCTGCAACCCAGCCCACCGCCACCCTCAGCAAGACATACCACCACGCTTCCGACACAGCAGCCCACCGGCCATCCACCAGTAGTCCTGACAGCATCCCAGGGCGCTGGACATGGCACAGCAGCACCCGACAGAGACTGCCACGTGGCCACAGGTGAAAGGCGTCAACGACAAAAGACAGCCATGCACCCCTTTCGATGCCCAGCAGGAGTTTCTGCAACAACGCACAACGGACAAGCTGCACACAGACGACAGCAGAAGGCGACAGCAATGTTACCGTTTCGAGTACAGCGACCACCCAATCCCAGCGCCGACAAGCAGCCCCAACAACCGCAACCATCTTACCACGAGGCCAATCTCGACATCACACGATATCACGGCCTGCAACCACCAGGCGACTGCACATGCGACCTAGGGGACACCAGAGGACTGATCAGACGAATACGGGCCACGACCGCCCCCTTTCTCAACGCCAACATCGAAGGTGATGACCTGCACCCAGCAGCAACATATGCGCTCAACAATACGACGAAAGGCAACAACGCCCACAGCGCAAAGCACATCTTCACTGACGCTTCCCACAACGCACGGAGACCAGACTGCTGCTCATGGGCATTCTTGGTACTACAAGAAGGTGGTGAACACGACCAACGCACGTTCAGAGGAGCCTTCAGCAGCATCGTCAGCAAGAGCCACAACATGAAGTTGAATGACCGCAGCACCACCAACACCACAGGCGAGATCATGGCCATCGTGCAGGCTCTCATGTGGTCCATCGCCGTCGCCGAGCCGCAACCTATCTGTATCCACACCGACTGCGAGACGGCCATCAACATATGCACGGGACGCGCCACGGCATCAGCAGACGAACATCTTGCGAGATTCATGAAGGTCATCTTCGACACGCTCAAGAACGAAAACGACATCACCTTGCATCACGTCCCGAGTCACGAAGGCATGCCGTGGAACGAGCTCGCCGACGGAATCTCAAAGAGGACACGCAAGCGCTACGAGAGAGGCCACGACTACGACACCATCCCGCACAACTTCAGAGACATCATTGCGGACACAAAGTACTACCAATGGGAGTCGATCCTCCAGCCTGATCATCCCGATCGAGCAGCTTACCCACTACGCGAAGGTGCCACCTTACGCTTTGGATTACCAACTCGGAATGCTAGTGTTCGACACCTCATGGCGCCTAAGACGGTCTCTGCCAAAGAAACCAAGATCGAGCTCTCCATTGCAACCTACAACGCCGAGAGTGTCAGAGAGTCCGACGCTCAGCAGCAGAAGAAGTTCACAAAGGCAGCTCGGCTTGCACACCAGTGGCGGGGACCCTTACTTCGACGACAATTTCAAGAAAAGCGACTCCACATCATCGGCATTCAGGAGGCGCGCAACGAACGACGTACAACAACTGGGAATGGATACTTCATCATCAGCAGCCCGCACGACCACTACAACGCTGGATGTGAGCTATGGATCAACGTGGAGAAGCCCTACGCCTACAACAAGGACGGCCCACAGCACTTCGAGCCCAGACACTGCCACGTTCTCATCAGTGAGCCAAGGATCCTCATCGTCCAAGTCACTACGGACTGCATCAATACCACCATTTGTGTATTTCATGCTCCTCACAGCAAGAAAGGTCCTCAAGAACGACAAGACTTTTGGCAGCGACTACAGAAGCTCGTACAACAGCACAGACCCAACCTCATGCTTGCCGACGCCAACGGCCGACTTGGAAGCGTGCAGTCGACATCTGTTGGACCTGCTGGACTCTCCCAGACCGAGGACAGCAACGGCAAGGAACTTCACGACATAGCAGCCGCAGGGCACTACGTCATCGCCAACACCGTGATCTCCAACGGCGACGAGCATCACACGTGGACAGACGCATATGGGCACAAGCATCGCATCGACTACATCATCGCGGACGATACGCTCATCAGCCACATCACCGACGTCAAGACATTGGCCGACATTGAGACCATGAAGAAACACCGACAAGGGCAGCATCACCGCGAGGATCACCTGCCAGTTACAGCTCGAGCCTGCTGGACCGTGCGGCACACTGCGCCAAAGCAGCTCTTCCCGAAGATCGACAAGCACCAGCTCAATGACGAGAAGGCCGTCGAGACCTTCAAGATGCACCTGGACGCTACTGTCTTACCGCCATGGGGGACGGACTACGATGAGCACATCCACCAGTACATGCTGACCATCATGGACGCAGCGACCTCAGCGTTCAAAAGAATCGGGAAGAAGAAATACCAGGAGTACATCTCAGAGACCACGCTCGACTTTGTCCTCAGCCGACGGAAGTTCATGAAGCTCCTCCGTAAGGCAACAACACATGGAGCGACAGCTAGCACGACAAAGCGCAGAATCCAAAGGCTCATCAACGACATCCACAACGACCCGACCCTTCAGATGACTCCCGAGGCGATCCACACTACTTACTGCGAGACTTACATGCTCAACTACGCTGCAGCGAATTTCCCTTACAACCCTGACTATCATGGGTTTTTACAACACGTACGGCACTGGATCGACGCCACGAGAAAAGTAATCGTCAAGATGACCGACAGGGACTACGACGCGTTCTTGGAAGAGCAAGCACAAAAGGCAATGGATGCAAAGCGCACTGGCGACACGTACACCGAGTGGAAGTACACCAAGAAGCTCCTGCTATTCGGCGGCCGCAAGAGACGTAAGCGGCAAGCATACCCCATGATGAACGCAGCAGACGGCACTGTCCTCGACAGTTCCACGAGCAAGGCCGACGCAGCCACACGACACTTCGGACACAACGAAGCAGCCGACATCCTCTCAGCCCAGGACGTGGTTAACAGATACAACGCCAAGGAGGACAGGACCGACCCAGCTCAGCCCAGGAGAACGCGCCACGTCAACAACTTCGCCAGCATCTACGAGCTCACCGACATCCTTCACAAAGCGAGACCTCACCGCGCACCAGGACCAGATCGTGTATCCGACGACTTCTCCAAGATCGCCCCACGGCAGATGGCCCGACACATGCATCCGATCATCACCAAAGCGGCGCTCTTATGCAGGGAGGGCGTAGCTCTCAAGGGGTCCAGGATGACGTACTTCTGGAAGGGCAAGGGCAGCGAGGAGGACCTGAACAACCAGCGGTCAATCACGTTAGCCAACACCGTCATCAAGCACCACTACAGATACATCAGACAATGCATGAAGGACCTCATCCCCACGATGCTCTTCTCCACCCAGACGGGAGGCCGACACCACTACAGCACGGACATCAACCACATGACGATGCGGCTCCTATTCAACACCGCCTACCACTTGAAGCACGACATGGTCATCATCATGATAGACTTGAAAGCAGCCTTCCACAAGGTAGTCAACCAGCTCGTGTACAACCTCACCCAGACCAAGGAGCAGCTGGACGACCTTCTCGCCCACATCGACATCCCCCATGTCATGCTTCCCGCGATTGAGGCCCTCATGACCGACAACGGCATTGTCAACCAACACGTGGACAACCAACACATTGTCGACATGCTCACGGAGGCACACACTGGGACTTGGTTCTATATTGACGACCAGTGCAGCTACGCAGCACCACGACTTGGTACACGCCCTGGCGTACCAACAGCCGACTTCACATTCAACATGCTCATGGCGGACGTCACGCGAGACTACCACGACCACGCCGTCGAGGATGGAGCGACTTTCGACATACCGCATGCCCCACCACGTCTCCGAGCTTGCGACCACAACGCCACACTGTCCTCTACATCCTTCGTAGACGACGTCAAGGCGGCTGCATCCACGGCAGACGGCACCATGATCCACGCACTCATCACCAAGATGTGGGGACATCTCATACGCGCGACACTGCGAAGAGGCCTCCCGATCAACACCAAGAAGTCCAGCTTCACCGTCTACCCCAACACCGTCGCAGGCAAAAGAGCTACACGGACCATGATAAGGGACAACCACAGCATCACCGACATGGGGCTCTGCGTCACCATCGCTAGAAGCACCAAGCTGCTGGGCGCGATGTTCAACGACAGGAACGACATGGGCCAGTAGACGGCAGCACGCACCATCGCGCTACGCGAGACAACAGGCCCACTCCGACGCACCTTGTTCCAACGACAAGCCATCTCCATCCAGACTAAGATCCACTACCTCGAGTCATTCGGCTATTCAAGACTGCTATTTACCGCGGGGACATGGCTCATCACAACAGCGCGGGACTACCACAGGATCAACACAGCCTACGTCACTGCGGCTCGACAGGCAATAGGAATAACGCACAAGGCCATGAAGGACAAGCACATCACCAACGAGCAGATATTGGCACGTGCTCAACTACCGAACCTCGAAGACCGACTACGATGGCTACGACTGCGAGAACTTTTGCGACTCATAAAAGGATGCCCGTACGAAACGCAGGCACTCATTGACTACGACATCGAAGTCAACGGCACCTGGACGCAAACCATCAACAACGACATCCACACATGCCGACAGCACTGCGACGGCACCCGCATCACCACCGCACCCAAGGACATCATCGATTTCATCAAGGCTGCACGCAACGACATGCACACGGTCAAGTCTTTTATTACGAGCACCTACAAGCGCGCACAAGACTCATCCTCCGACCGAGCAGCGCAGGACCAGCTGCGGGCAGACCTATCGCTAACGGCAACAGCACTGGGAGTGCCGCCACTACCCCGACAAGCAGGAACCACGACACCAGCACCAGCCAGAGTTATGTGTTACCATTGCGGTGCTACATTCAAGACCAAAGCAGCACACAACAAGCATGTCTACGCCGTCCACCAGGACAAGCACACCATAGACAACTACATCGTCGGCGACACCTGCCAGGTATGCCTGAAGTACTTCTACACCGCGAACAGACTTACCAAACACGTCAAGTCGTCACACCAGTGTGCAGCCACACTGATGCAGTTCGGAGCGAAGCCGCCAACAGAAGACATCGACGCGCACAAGGAGGAGACCCGACGCGTACGACGATCCAACCGACACGCTGGGCTTCCAGAAGACTACGCCGAGCGGCCACCCATCCAGCTACATGGGCCAGCACTGGGACCACCAACCCACGCCGACCACGACCACCGACCAATACCAGCCCAAATACCCACCGACGCACCCACCACACAATACAGCGGACCCAACCGAGCAGACACGGGGATGACCGACATCACAGGAAAGCCCAGCATCGTACTGCTCTTCACCGCCAACCAAGACCACACCAGCGCGGTGACCGACGCCCTCCAAGCCACCGCAGACAGACACAGCATCTCCATCGAACTCCACCACCTGCCAACCATGCACCCACCCCCACCTGACCCAACGGCTTCCGACATGGCCACGACACCATACGACCACGCTGCCTTCTGCATCATCGACGCCGACCTCACGACCTTCGACCGCGACCTCAACCTCAGGACGCAAGAGGCACCTTGGGGACGACTGGATCTCACACCCGCGCAGCACAGAGCGGTACGACAAGACAACGACAGCATGAGGCACGTCCTACGGACCGCACAGCGGATGATGATGACGCGCACACCTACCATCATCTTGGACAGCAGCCTCCGACACCTGCAGCTACAGGAATACGCATACATCACAACGACGTGCAGCACAACCCCGACCACAGCATTCACTGCTTGCAACTGCCCTGCAGACATCACCACGACAACGACACTGACGCAGGCCATAGAGCAAACACTCCAGCCCACCGCCGACGCATACACAAAGGCACAGACGTGGCACTATGATGGACATGATGGCAACGGCGACCACATCAGCACCGAACGCCGACCCAGCACCGACGATATGTGGCATGCTCGACTGCATCGTCATCCACAACAGCCAGGACCCGACTGCTGGATGTCAGAACGTCCAGGCGCGGTGCTCCTCGAGCCGCGACCTGGATACTCGTCGCCACAAGCCTCGAACTGCCTCGCTTCATCAACCACGTCAGAACGCACGACCGACCACACCACACGTCGTCAGACAACGGAAAACGCCATGCCCGTAACAGGGGCACAAGAAGAGCAACGGGGGCAACCACCACGCGATGGCGCCGTGTACGCACGCGAACGAGGCCAACCCCGAGGTGAACGCCCCCTCGAGGACGAGGGGGGGGAGATGCACATGCCCACCTAACAGAGCCCGCACGGGCGCTAGGACGGGTAGACTACCAGTCGCCCACAAGGGGCCTTCTCAGCGGCATCAGCCAGGCCTCGTTCGCGTCCTTCGATCTCGCCCTCTCCGATCGCCCAGGAGGCCCTCGTTTCTCGCTTTCCCCCTGGACGCGTTCGCCTGGTTCCGTTTTCCCTGGGCCCGCCTTCCTTCGCTCCGACACTTAGAGGCTTCCTCTCCCTGGTGGCGGGTCCCTGGGCCAACATCGGTCGCTCGACTGGTTCGGCGTCGCGTCGCGCAGTAGCGCGCGGCGCGGCGCGGGCTGCGGCGGAACAGGACCGCCATGCCCGCAGTGTCGCAGGAGGAGGAGGAGGAGGAGGAGGAGGAGGAGGAGGAGGAGCTCTTTTTGACTATTCTCGAATCTCCCTCCTGTGGAGGGACCTGCCCGACTTGCACCCCAGGGGCCCCCCGGCGTGCCCCTGGTGGGTCCTGCGCCCCTGGAGGCCGCCAGGGCCCGGGCCGCCAGGGGGGCCGAAGAGAGTCACCCCCTCACAGGAAGCGCCTCGACGAGCGAGGCCTCCTAGACTCGCCTGAGGGAGGGCCGCTGCGTTCTCGAGTGCCTCCTCCTCCTCCTCCTCCTCTCCGCTTGTTCCTCCTCCTTCTCCTCCTCCTCCTCCTCCATCTTCTCCTCATTCTCCGCCTCCTCCTCCTCCTCCTCCACCGCTTGTTCCTCCTGCTCCTCCTGTTCCTCCTCCTCCTCCTCCATATTCTCCTCCTCCGCTTGTTCCCCCACCTCCTCCTCCTCTTCCTCCTCCTCCTCCTCCTCTTCCTCCTCCTCCTCCTCCTCCTCCGCTTGTTCCTCCTGTTCCTCCTGTTCCTGTTCCTGTTCCTGTTCCTGTTCCTCCTCCTCCTCCTCCCCCTCCTCTGGTCCGAGTAGATAGGGTCGGAGGATCTCGCCCGCGTCGCCGATGCACTGGCGATGCATCGCCAATGCGTCGGCGATGCATCGACCATGCACTGGCGACGTCGGCGATACATCCGCGACGTCGGCGTGGAGAACATGGGCCCCACATCGAGGCATATCGCCGATGCATCACCGATGCATCGGCGATTCGGCGCGATCCTCCGACCCCAGCCAGGAGGCCCAGGGACGAGCGAGGGCCCTGCGGCAAGCGCGCCTCGGGAAGGGTGATCGGGCAGGGCAGCGCCGGCTCTCAGCAGACGACCAGGGCCTATTCTTAGGTCGGGCCTGCCCCCCTACAGAGGGGTTTTGGAAAATACCCCAAAAATGTTCAAAAGATGCCCCAAAATACTCAAAACATAGTCCCCATACGATTTTTGTACTATTTTTGAATTTTCCCCCTGTAGAGGGACCGGCCCGACTTAAGCCTATTCAAGAGAGGCAAAGGCAGCCGTGGGGGCACACTGGAGGTAGGAAAGGGGTATGGTATGAAGGGGTGTGGTGTTAATTTTGGGTGAAGTGAGCTCTGGCGATCTTATTTGTCGCAGATAGCATCGCCAGTTCCACGATTGGTACTATACCCCTGGATGCCGCACCCCTTTCCGACCTCCCGAGGTACATGGACTTCCTTCCTCGAACCGGGCGGGGTCCCTGGAGCTCTGGACCACTTCCCAGACTGGCTTTTCGCCCTCAGTCTCTTTGTGACGGTCCCGGGGCCCCGCGAGGGCCCCCAAATGCCGCAAACGACGAACACCCTTTGTCTTCATTTGTCGATGCTTTGGAAATCTGGGGATGTTACTTTTCCCTCATATAGCTTGTCGCTTGATGGCTCTCATAGTGATAGGTAAAGAGAAGAGAAGAGTCCCACCGAGGGGACGGGGTGACCAAGACCGCTCCGCCGAGACCGCCCGCTCTGGCAGTCGTTTTGCGTTTCAACGGGACCTTCATCACAACTTACTCAGGAACCGCGCTCTCGCCTGAATGCTGGCTACACTCTTGGCCGGGCCGGCCACGGTCCTGGTAAACAGACGCAAGAAGGTGCACATGACCGTGCTCTCCGTGCTCTTCCTGCTCTTGGAATCGTGATGCCAAAACTCCACTCGCGCGTACGATTCTGACACACAAGAGCACACCCTACGGCACTTCCGGCTCCTCGTGCTGCCAGAACTCTGCTCCCGCGAACGCTCCTGATGCAGCAGCGAACACCCTGCCTCACTACGCGCGTTCCCTAGGCATCCCCAGGAAAACAAGAAATGATACACCTTTTCCCTCGCCGACCTCCCACGCCTCGACCCGCCCCGTCGCCTTTGCTGATGTTCGGGTGCCCTGCTGGGGTAAATGCTTTCTTCCTCGAGCCGGGGCCCCCAGAACTCTGGACGACTGCCCGGGGACTGTTTTTTCCCCTGCTCGTTTTTCGACGGTCTTGGCGCCCAGCGGGGGCCCTCACGCCGACAACGACGACAAACTTCCGCCTTGTGTTTGAATGCCTTGGCGGTCTGGGGATATTGCTATTTCTGGAGGCCTTCTACAAGGGGTCAACGTAGATAGGGTCGGGGGATCGCAACGAATAACCGATGCATGGCCAATGCATCGGCGACGTCGACGTGGAGAAAATCGGGCTCCACATCCAGCCACATCGCCGATGCAACGGCGATGCGGCGCGAGCGACCCTCCGACCCCATCTGCTCCGATCCCATTTGGGAGACCTCGACTCGGGCCAAAAGTGTGTCATGAGAAGATTGGCTCAGGACGCCTTCCAATATTTCCAAAACGTATCTAGCGGCGCAGCCGGTGCGGAACACGGGGAACTAGGATGAGGCCTGGAAAACTTGGAACTCCTGGAAGGTATCATTGTCATGACCTATTGCTTCTCCGACACAATGGAATCCCCCACCACAAGAAACCTTCACAAGACACCCAACCCTGGGGCCCCAGGACGCCCATTGATTTTTGGCGTGGGAAGGCCTCGCTCTCCATAGCAAAACCACCGGAGCCCGAGAAACCAGAGGCAACCTTGGCATGGGTCTGCTCTGTAGACTTGCCACCCCTCGGGCCCTGCCCTCCAGCCACCGCAGCCCGCCCGCCGTGCACAGCCGCGCCGCGCGCTGGCCCCGCTCGGCCGCCGCCGCGCCCGCCTCGCCCGGGCCGGCGACGCCCGCGCCGCGCAGCGCCCCCTGCAGCGCCTGCGCCCGCAGGGCCCAGGCGCGGCAACCGGCCTGCAGCGCGAAGAGCCTCCGGCGAGAAGGAGGTGCAGTCGTCGCGCAAATGAGGAGGACGAGGGGGAGGAGGAGGAGGAGGAGGAGGAGGAGGAGGAGAGGAGGAGGAGGAGGAGGAGGAGGGAGGAGGAGGAGGAGGAGGAGGAGGAGGAGGAGGAGGAGAGGAGGAGGAGGAGGAGAGGCGGGAGGAGGAGGAGGCGGAGGAGGAGGAGGAGGAGGAGGAGGAGGAGAAGGAGGAAGAGGAGAGGAGGAGGAGGAGGAGGAGGAGGAGGAGGAGGAGGAGGAGGAGGAGGAGGAGAGGAGTGAGGAGGAGGAGGAGGTGGAGGAGGAAGAGGAGGAGAATGAAGATGGAGGAGGAGAGGAGGAGGGGGAGGGAGGAGTGGAGGAGGAGGAGGGGAGGCGGAGGAGGAGGAGGGAGGAGGAGGAGGAGGAGGAGGAGGAGGAGGAGGAGGGGGACAGGAGGGAGGAGGAGGGGAGGAGGAGGAGAGGAGGAGGAGGAGGAGGAGGAGGAGGAGGCGGGAGGGGGGAGGGAGGAGGGGAGGGAGGAGGGAGGGAGGGAGGGAGGGAGGGAGGAGGGAGGAGGGAGGAGGAGGAGGGGAGGCGGGAGGAGGGAGGAGGGGGAGGGGGGAGGAGGGGGAGGAGAAGAGGAGGAGGAGGTGGAGGAGGAGGAAGAGGAGGGGAGGAGGAGGAGGAGAGGAGGAGGAGGAGGAGGAGGAGGAGAGGAGGAGGAGGGAGGAGAAGGAGGACGACGAGGAGGACGACGAGGAGGAGGAGGAGGAGAAGGAGGAGGGAGGAACAGGAGGAGGAGGAGGAGGAGGAGGAGGAGGAGGAGGAGGAGGAGGAGGGAGGAGGAGGAGGACGGGGAGGAGGAGGAGGAGGAGGCAGAGGAGGATGAGTGCGGATGAGTGCGGGCCAAAACGGATCACGACCGCCTACGCTTTCGTGCCGTGGGAGCCTCGGGCCGCTCCGGGCCGTCCCCGAGCCAGACCCTCGACTCCAGGAGCCCCTATAGGGGCTGGTTGGTGGAGGGGTGTAGCCCGCTCCACATCCGCTTCAGCCTACCCCCGATCACCCTTTGGGCCCCGGGGCGACATGGAGAGAATAGGCCCGTCCACATGTCACGGGTGTACCTGGCACACCTGCGGCAAAAGACGTACGTGCTGCGGGTCACTATTTTGTGCCCCGCTCTCTGGGCTCTGTCGACCCTGGTGCACCCCCAGTCCAGAGCGGCCCGAGACGGGAGGTCGGCCTCCAGGGGCGGGGCAGGGAGCTCAGGGCCACCAGGGCCCCGCCCTCCTCGCCCACAACCGCCCCCAGGTTCCCAGGAAGGTCCAAGGGGTCCAAGGGGGGGTCGGGGGGGTTCGAGTCCGTGGGACTCGAGCCCTGCTCAGTGTCGACAATGTCACGGCCCAGGACTCCTATGTAGGCTCCGAATTCCAAGATGTCCCGAACCAGTCGATACTTCTGAATGCCGGCCTCTCTAGACCAGACAGGGTGGGTATGATACATCGCTCCCTGCTTGGCATACTGATCAGCTATTCTGTTGCCCTCCCACTGCGCGCGCCCGATAGCTGCTCGCTCGGTGCGCGTCGCGGGGGCTTTCACTTTCAGCACCTGCACGGTGCTCGGGCCCAGGCCTCCGAGCTCTGCGATGGCCTGTGAGATGCACTCCCAGAGGTCGAGGTGCGGGCGGCTCCTCTTGTCGAGCCACGCTGGTCCTGCCATCACGCCGTCGACGACGTTCTGGCAGTCGGTGAAGATGCGCATGGGCGGGGTGCCCACGCGCAGCGCCTGCAGCAGCGCGTAGAGCTCCGCCCGCAGGATGCTCTGGGCCCACTGTGCGCCAGGGAGGGGCCCGTAGCACACGTAGTCCATGTCGTACTCGTCGTTGTCCTTGAGCTTGGTGAAGCTCCATCCTCCTCGTCGCAGTGGTGCGTAGTCGCCGAACTGCAACGAGCCGTCCACGTAGACGTCCCCTGTCGCGAAGCCGTCCCAGTTGCCCTCGGTGGGCCAGTCGTCAGACGAGGCTATCTCCCAGAGCCTAAGCTCGTCGGCGGGGTCAGCCGTGATGCCGCGTCCCCAGAGAGCATCGGCTCCTGGGCCTGGCCAGGGGTTGGCTCCTCGCTGCTGAGTATGGTGGCCTCCGACAGCGTCGCGGTGTGGCTGGCGCACTGGGCGCACGATGGTGCGGTGCCTGTCAGTGCCTGGTGCCAGCCCGCACGCTCTGCATGTGTTGTCGGTGGCAACTCCTGATGCGTGCAGCCGCGCCTGCGGCCACGTCCCTCCGCAGAATAGGCCCCTCACTCGAGTGCGGTGGGCCTGCGCCCATCGGCCCTGGAGGGGCCGCCGTAGTAGTGCCTGCACTGGTGCCGGGAAGATGGAGGTGATGCCGTACTGGCGGCCGTGCTGGCTCACTCACTCGTCCTGCAGCTGCTTCTCCGTGGTGCGCACGACGTGGTGCTGGATCTCCTGCAGCAAGGTGTAGCGGAGGTCGAGCACGTTCCCGTCGATGGTCACTGTGTGCGAGGCCTGCGTCATCCAGCCGAGGCGCCCGACCGTCGCCACGAACGCCCCCGCTGGCCCCCGAACTGTGAGCCAGGGGGCCTTGCACTTGTATATCTTCATCATCCAGGTGCGCCGCGCGCCCTGGAGCCGCGCGGCCAACTGGTCGTCGTCGAGCGCTTCCTGCCACGCCGTGGCCCAGGCGATGATGGGGCCACTGTTGGCGAGGATGCCTGGGTCGGTCCTGTCGCTGAGCAGCGTGAGTGCCGTGGACATTCCCTTGTTGTTGCCCTCCATCGCCGCCGCCACGTTCCTCCTGAGCTCGGTGAGCTTGGAGTCTGCCATGCCGACGACTGAGGATCCGTATAGGAGGGCTGGCACTTTGGCTTGTCGAATCAGCTTGTGTGCCGCTCCTCCTGCTCTGCGCACGGCTGTCACCCGTGCCTTTCTCGCTGCAAACTTGAGCGCCCGCTTGTTGATGGCGGCCACTCTCCTCCGTCTGCATGCTGTTGCTGTCACTCCGAGGTGCTTCTCGTGCGTGGCTACTTTCACGCCGAGGTGACTGGTACTCTTGTGGATGTGCTGGCCCAGCGCGGTGGAGGAGGCCAGGGTGACCGTCTGCCCCTCCGCGCCGCGCGAGACGGCCATGTCCAGCGTGGTCTCGAACATGGTGACCACGGCCTCGATGAGCCGCGGGTGGGCCTCGTCAGCGTACTCGTGCCTGCCGTGCGTGGCCATGGCGAAGTCGTCGAAGAAGAGACACGTGTCCGCCCAGGGGAACTGGTGCACCAACCTGTCCAGCTCGAGGATGATCACCATCTTGAGACAGAACGGTGCGTACCTGCTGCCCGCCACGATGCCCCGCTGCCATGCCTTGCCGTCGGTGTAGCACCCGTCCAGGACGATGCGCCGCACCATGCTGTAGATCTTGAGGACGGTCCGCATGGTGATTGGATTGAACCCCATCTATGCGACGCCTCCCACACCTTCCGATGGGTGGCCTACTCGAAGCACTTGATCAAGCCGAAGTATGTCACCGCATAGTCGTGCCCGTCGGCCCGCGCGGCCTCGCAGTAGAGTGCCTGTAGCCAGGCCGCGCGCTCCGACGATCTCCCTCGGCGTGCCCAGTCATAGGCTCGTTTGGTTGCTGCCTCCCAGCGCCTGGCGTAGGGGATGCGGATGGTCTCCCACACGCGCGCCAGCTCAGGGATAAGGCCCAGGTTGCGAAAGCCACCTGCCGCCTTCGGCGTGAGGTAGAAGAGGATGGTGGCCTGCGACGTGGGCCACGGCGCCCCTCGCTCCACCGCATTGAGCACGCTTGCCACGCGTGCCGTACCTGAGAACCCGCCATGTCTCCAGAGACGCGGGTGCCAGTCTGCTTCTCCCAGGCCTGTCCCAGCTCGGAACCGCCCGCAAGCCTCGATGACGTCCCTCGGAGTGATCCGTGGGACTCTGTGCTCGCTCCACTCGTCGTCGCTGGGGGCCTGGCACCACGGCTCGTCGGCGTTGTAGCTGTCCGCCCAGACCGTCTCCCAGCCCCCCAGCGCAGTGCCCGCTGCCACCTGCGGGTGCGTGAGCTCCTGCTGGGCGCGGGGCCCTGTCGGCTGGATCGGGGCCCACGGCACAGGCGGCTTAGTCCACTTGTGCAGCGCTCCCGCTCCCGCCTGGCTGTGCTTGGTCACCCAGCGTCGCCAGTTTCGAGGCGCTTCCTGCCGTACTCGCCGCCATGTGTGCTGGCTAGCAACTGTCATGAGCTTGGCCACGCAGTCCACGTAGTGCAAACCCCTCTCGGTGATGTGCTCGGCGTCGATCCAGGCGGCTGTGTTCGCCAACTTGCCCCAATCGGTGTCCGTGTATCGCCCCCGCCCCGTCGGTCGGCGGCGCTCTCCTGCCGCTTCCGCCCCGACCAACGGGCAGTCCTGCGAGGCCGTGGGGCCGAGGACAGCGGGGGTCCGCCGAGGAGTACTCTCTGGGAGGCTCGTCATGTCCTCCTCGACTCGGCGCAGTGTGTAGTTTAACTCGTCAAGGTTGTCTGAGTTGTCCTGCTCGCCCGTGGCGTCGTCGTTGCCCCGCCCCTGGTCGGGCTCGGCGCGCCATGCTGGTTGGTTCCGCTCGAGGAGCGGCCCGATGATGTCCTTCCCTAGGATGCCCTTGGCGTTGTTCTGAGCCCAGACCAACGTCTCTTGCTTCCCGTTCTTCCACCACGCCCGCACTGCTGTGCTGACGTGTTCCAAGCGGCGGCCCAGCCACTCAACTGCCTCCGCCCACTGCTGCTCTCGCGCGGCCTCGTGCACCGTGGGTGGCTTGAGCTGCTCCCACGCGTAGATGGGCAGCCGCAGGTGGCCCTTGCTCTCGTGCCAGCCCAGGCCGACGTAGTTGAAGTACTTGTTCAGGTGCTCCTCGTACGTGTTGGCCAGGTTGCCCCAGTAGCGGCCCACATCGTCCTGAGTATGCCTGCGGTGCTCCAGGAGTCGTGGTCACGAAGTCGGCCCCGCCACGCAGCCTGCGGGCAGCTGCAATGGCCATCGCCGTTAGCGCCGTAGTACCCGCACCCAGCGTGCCTCTTCCCGTGGGCGAGGCACTCGCAGGAGCACAGGTGGGTGCGGCGCCGTGTTGTACTGATCCTGCACGGCCACGTGGAGCGGGCCGTCCAGGAGCGTCTTGGACATGATGACGTAGTCGCGGTACCGAGCCTCGCCCGAGGCGACGCACGAGCCGCGTGAGGTGTCGAACACGATGACCCCGTCCATCCTGTTGACCACCCCTGTGTGCTGGAGCTCAGCTGGGTCCATGTTGAAGTCGCCGCCCAGGATCCAATACTTCCCCGCCGCTGCCGCGGCCGCAGTGAAGTTCCGTAGGATGGCCCTGTTGCGGTCCGTCACGCCCTCGCTGACCCAGAGGTAGGCCGCGCCTATGGTGAGGCCCTCCTTGCCGAGGTCCTTGCCGCGGGCTCGGACCCAGCCAATCGCGAGGCGGCCCTTGGACTCGCGGGGCGAGATGCCCCGCGCGTCGAGCCCCCTGGCGTAGCTCATGCTGTTTGGCCGCACAGTCGCCAGGAGCACCCCTGCGCTCCAGCCCCCCCCGTGCGGTGCGGACGCTCGGCGCGGTGCCCAGCCTCCAGCCCTCCTTCTGCATGCGCTGCGTGAAGCAGGAGATGCCGTGCTCGTGTGCCTGCAGCTCCTGCGCCATGATGATGGGATCCTTGTGCGTGTACCTGATGGAGCGCATAGTCCGCTCCAGTGTGCCGATGGAGTTCGCATTGATGGTGAAGAACCCCTGCCCCTGCTGTACGTCAGGAAGAAGGCGGGGCCGTCCACGTGCTCTTGCTGATGGTGAGCGTGGTGTCAGGCTGCATGCCAGCCAGCAGAGGCAGAAGGTGGGGCTGGTGGCGCTCGATCTGCTCGGCTGTGCAGCCCGCATCCTGCCTGATATGTGTGATCTGCGTCGCGTCGGCGTTCTGCGGGAAGGAGACCAGCTCCTGCTTGATCTCCTCCTCGGCTCTGCGCTTGTTCCTCTGCTGCTTGTCGTTGGCGGCCTCCCGCGCTGCGGCGTCGGCCTCCTTCTTGGCCTTGACGGCTGCTGCTGCTGCGGCCGCCGCTGCTCGCTCCTCCCCTGCGGTGTGCTGCTGCTGCTGCGCGTGTCGGAGGGCTTCGGCGATCTTGGTGTCCGTCCCCTGGTCGCGCAGGCACTTCTTGGCTTGCTCCAGGAACGATACGGCCGCTCTCCAGCCCTTGCCTAGCTTGGGCACGCTGAGCTCATCGATGCGGGCACTCTGCTTTTGCAATTTCTCATCTGGTCTGGCCAAGAGGGCCTTCTCTCTGTCAAGCTTCTCCTGGGCCTCCTTGATCTCCTGCTCCAGCTTCTCAACCCGCTCCTGTGTGCGCTCACGCTGCGCCTGCGTTTTGTTCCTCTCTCGGACCAGCATGCACTCCGAGAAGCATCGTGGGATGTCGCTGCCGCTGTCGACAGCTGCCTGCAAGTCATCAACTTCCTTCTGCACGACGTCGATGTTCCCCTGGACGTGCTTGGCAAAGTCTGGGTCCTCCGCCTGCCGTCGAAGTTCGGCGAGGTGTGCCCGTAACTTCTTGAGCTTTGCTTTGGTGGCGTCCTCGGCCTCTGCGTCGTCCTGGGAGCTGGCCGCACCGTGGTTCGCCATCTTCGCGGAGTCGCGAACCTTCCAGCACTTCCAACAGAAATCGAAACTGTCCCCATTCCGAGCTTTGCATCCGCTGCAAACCCAGCCTCCATCCCGCGACTTGAAGCTTGGGGCCATGAAAAAGCTCGAGAGCGTAGTGCCACTCTGAAGTTGGCGCTCTCCAACACCGTCCCGCCTCTCTGCAGGCGCAAAGGCGGCTCGGCGCAGAATGGCTGAGGAACAGGAGGAGGACGAGGAGGAGGAGGAAGAGGAGGGAGGAGGATTCAGGGTTCAGAATTCTAGGGGGGCCCTGTCCCTCAGTTTCAAAG
This sequence comes from Prorocentrum cordatum, assembly GCA_963575745.1. Lineage (NCBI taxonomy): Eukaryota > Dinophyceae > Prorocentrales > Prorocentraceae > Prorocentrum > Prorocentrum cordatum. The sequence continues at coordinate 12,480 of CAUYUJ010010279.1, read as the reverse complement.
CCAGCAGAGATGTAGTCCCTGACGGAGTTCGGCGCCCTCGCCACTCTGTAAGAGGGGAGCTTACTCGTCGCAATTATCGAAAGGTTCTCTTGCCCCTTACGACTGCGAGCGGGGGGGGGCAAAGACGCTCTAAGTGTCGAGGGTCGGCTGTGGCCGTTTGACCACACTTCACACACAAACGGAGGTTATGAGGATCCCACGCCCAAAGCTGGTGAGAGGGGTGGCCAGACACTTGACCAATCCACGCAGTGCCTGATAGCTGTCTTAACGCTACACCTGCTGCTGTCGGGAAGCTGGTGGTTCCAAGACGGGCGCCTGGGCAAGTTCTGGCGGCAGCGGCAAAGAGGGCAGTACTGGTGACAAGCTCCTGGCAACGCTGGCAGACCCATCCGAGCACTTCTTTGACGAAAGAATGACTGGAACTGGCCAGGGCTCTGGCCCGCCTGGAAATATGGAGTCTGCGCTGTCCCCCCCCGACCACCTGCCCTCCCAACCATCGATATCGAGCGTGTCGATTCAACTCCTACGCAGCCGGGCGCGGATCAAAGCGGTCTCAACATGGATGCGGTCAACCGCGCTGAGATCCCAGCCTGCAGGGAGGGAGAGAGCAAGGCCTCGGGCGGCGGCTTCGCTGGCGAGCGCGTCAGCCGTAGCGTTGCCGACGGCAGCGAAAGCCTCCTCCCAAGTCAAGAGCCGCTCGGGATCCTGCTCGAGGTGGGGGGCCGTCCAGGACGAGGGAGACAGGGGAGGTCCTGCGGGCGACAAGGAGTCGGATCTCCTTCCGCAGGTCTGAATTATGTTCCTTCGGCGCAGCTCGCGAGAAACGGCCTCGCTTCCAGGCAGGGAACAGGGTGAGGTGGTCTGGTATGCACTGAAATGGCATGGGGAGCATTTCTAAAGACAGAATTAAAAGCACGGAGCTCTGCTGTGGGAGCCGCCTGTCTCCGTTCCGAGAGAAGCAGCGAAACTCCCCAAATAGGAACCCAGGGGCTGGGATCAAACGAGTTCTGCTCTAGGGCCACAGCGGCCGAGCCGTACTGGCCACCAGAGCCGTCCCCAAAGATTTTGAGAACGGTCTCAGGAGGCCTACAAAGCTGACTAGGGTCACCGAGCGTGTAGAAGCCATTTCTCCAAGACCTGCCAATCCGAGAATGGGGCACAAGTGAGGGTTCTCGCAGGGACTCCCCGAAGCCAACAAGAGGGTTCAGACTCATAGGAGGCGGCAGCCCGAGGAATGGTGGGAACGATCGTAGTCCTCGTGGCCCTGATTTTTCTCGCATTCCCATGCTCGATGATATGCCGTCTCTGTCCCTGAGAACTTGAGAACATGAGTAACCTGCTGCGAACTGTCTGTCTCGGGGCCATTGTCCTCCCGTGGCGACTGTCAATGTCGTGGCGCTCTCGTGTCGCAACTCTGGCACCACTCCGAGCATGTCCGCTCCCTGCTGGAGGTCGTGGGAGCCGATGTGGTCCGAAGCCTTGCGCCACATCTGAAGTTTCTTGTCGTGGGTGGAATCGTCTATGAGTTCCAATGCGTCAGCCCTGTGGGAGTTCTGGGAGCCAAAGGCTGGGAAAGCCCAGGTATCTGAGCCCTGCTCTGTGGGTCGCGGTAGGAGGGAGGAGAGGGAGGAGGAGGAGGAGGGAGGAGGGGGGGAGGAGGAGGGAGGAGAGGGGAGGAGGAGGAGGAGGAGGAGGAGGAGGAGAGGAGGAGGAGGAGGAGGAGGAGGAGGAGGAGGAGGAGGAGGAGGGAGGAGGAGGACGAGGAGGAGGAGGGGAGGAGGATGGGGGAGGAGGAGGAGAGGGAGGAGGCGGAGGCGGAGGAGGAGGAGGAGGAGGAGGAGGAGGAGGAGGAGGAAGAGGAGGAGGAGGAGGAGGAGGAGGAGGAGGAGGAGGAGGAGGAGGTGCAGCCTAGGGCACGCCACCCGAGGAACGAGAGGGCCCCGCTGGCCACGGCGAGCCTCGGCCACGGAGAGGGAGAGGGGCTCCCCGACCCGGGCCCCGGGGAACCAGCCCGACCGCCAGAGCCCCCATCCCGACTCCCGGGCGGTGCTTCTCTCGGCGTCTCCCCTCGTGGGTGAGCGTTTCGCTTACTCGGCGTGTTTCGACCTGGCGCGGCGAGGGGGGGGGGGAACGGGGGGGGGGGGTCCGGCTCCAGGCCTCTGCTTCGTGCGACTGTTTGCGACAGCGCGTCCCGTGGTGGGAGGGGCTCCACCTGCCCGAAACAGGCGCCAGAGACAGCCAGGACCCACTCCAGGGGGGGGGGGGGGGGGGTCCGCGGGCCCGCGCCGATCGGCAAACAATGAACAGCAAAAACGATCACTTGTGGCCCTTTCTCCGAAATGGAGTTTCAGTTAGAGGGTCCCGATGGTGTTCACAGAGGGCCACAGAAGAGTGCGCGGGTCAAGCAACGTGAGCCCCACCGCCGACATCTCAGAAGCCCCAGGGAGCTGCCCAACGCCAAGAGTGGACTCCAAGGTGCAGGGCCCCAGGTGAGGAGGAGAAGGAGGAGGAGGAGGAGGAGGAGGAGGAGGAGAAACAGGAGGAGGAGGTCCGCCACCGCGCGAGAGGCACGGGCTGGATGGAGTGCCCTCGGACCCCTTCCTCCTCCTCCTCCTCCACCTCCTCCTCCACCTCCTCCTCCTTTCTCTTCCTCCTCCTTTTTTTCCTCCTTCTCCTCCTCCTTCTCCTCCTCCTCCTCCTCCGCCTCCGGGGTCCGAATTTTCGGGGTCCTGGCGTGCCTCTTTTTTTCGGAGCCAGGAGCGCCCCCAGATTGGGCCCAGAGGGCCCCGATGCCTTGGGCTCCCTGGGGTCGTTTTGCAACTCCGGGGGCCAAATTGGGCCTGCGTGGCCGCCGGAACGTGGGCCGAGAACGTGAGTTCTGTGGCCGACATCCCAAGGCCCCACGGAGCTGCCCACAGCGACCAGTATAGGAGGCTGCTGCTTAGAAGGCGCCTCCCTTACATCTATAGATTCGGCCCGCGCCTGCTAACCCAGACCCCCGACGTAATGATTTTTTCATTACGTCGACCTCCAGAGGTCCCGACCCTTTCCCCATGACCGGCTTTGCATCCTGAGTCGTTTTTTGAGGCTCCCGAGGCCCGGTGAGGGCCCCCGGAGGCCGAAAATTAGGAAAAACCTCCCGTCATGATTTTTTCATTACTCGAGGGGGTCTGGGAAGGAGCAGGGGTGCTTCTCGGAAGCCCTCCCCCCTCCCCTCCCACCCCCCCTCTGCGCGTGGCTGACCCCCGTCTCGCGGCTCCCGGACGGATCCCCGAGTCGAGCTATCGGGCCCCCAGGGCCGTCCACAACGGATCCTGGACGTAAGCCGGGCCTGTCCCCCTACAGGAGGATTTTCGACGCAAAAGAAAAGTACCCCAAAAATAATGAAAAACTAGTCCAAACATAGTCTGGGGATTATTTCTGGAATATTTTTCGACCTTTTCGGAATACTTTTGAAGTATTCTTATTTTCTCGTCGAGAATCCTCCTGTAGGGGGACGCGCCCGACATAATCCTGGACAAAAGAAAAGCCCCTGGGGGAGGGGCCCCACGAGCCCCCAGGACCGCGCGACTGGAACCAAAACATGTTGCCGTCGGCTGCCTGCAAGCTCCTCGCCCTGGCGAGCCTCGTCGCCACGGCCGGCTTCTCCTCGGGACTTGTTCGTCGGCATGCGCCCCAGGAGAGCTCCGGGGAGTAGCGGCACGGCAGGCGCACACGGTAAGAGATCTTGATCTAAGAAGTATGTGGGGCACACTCTTCGTCGATCAGAGACTTCAGCGCGCACATGCTGGCAGGCCGATTTCTTCTTTGATGTGTCTGCTATGCAGTTGCTCGTCCTGGAGAGCCCTCGTCGCCACGACTGGCTTCTCCTCGAGATTCTGGTGAGAGTGCGCCCTGGGAGTGGAGCAGCGGCCCTGGTACCCAAACATGCGACGCCTTGACTTTTTCAATACGGGCCGGGCCCCCCGGAAGTCCCGCCTCTCTCCCGAAGGCCAATGATGCATCCCGAATCGCTTTTGAACGGTCCCGGGGCCCAGCAAGAGCCCCCAGAGGCCGACAAGGGCCCACAACCGCCTGTTCTGCTTCCCTTTTATGGCGCGAGCACGCCTGCTGGGATGGGCGCGGGGGCTGCTGAGGGGATTTGGGGTTATCAGTGGATGCCAAGATGGGTTATATCTGGCCTTGCCTAGCTCAAACATGGGTTGCAGATGCCCGTGTGGCTCATGGATGTTAACGATCTGGGCTAAGTGGGCTCCATCACTTGGGGCATCTGTAGACCACTGAGACGCTGGGTTTGGCCAGAGATAACCCACCACGGCATTCACTGCTAACCCACACGTGTCGCCGCGCCGTTTGCTCTGAACGCGCCCAATGTGGACGCCGCCAACACGACGGCAAACCCGCGGCAAGCCCTGCGCCCCGCGCCCCGAACGGACGAGACCGACACCGTGGGCAGACCCCACGGCGAGCCCAACGCGCCCGAGGCGGCGTGTGCCCGGGTGGCCCAAGCGCCCCCCCCCAGACGTGCGGCCGCGCGTCGGAGCGGACGGCGCGGCTACGTCGCCGGCTTCGAAAGCCCTGCACCCAAAAACGTTCTCTCAGGACGAGCTCGAGGACGAGGATGAGGACGAGGAGGAGGAGGAGGAAGAGGAGGAGGACGAAGAAGAAGAAGGAGACGAAGAAGAGGGGGAGGAGGAGGAGGAGGAGGAGGAGGAGGAGGAGGAGGAGGAGGAGGAGGTACATCTCCGACACCCGCCGCCTCCCGCCGAGCTTCCGGCGGCTTCCGCCGGCGCAGGCCCGCCTCGCTCTGCATCCGCCGCCCCTCCGCCGAGGTCGCAGGCGAGGCCCTCTCTGAAACGCCCCGTGTCCCCGTGAGCAGCCCCCGCGCCCCTCTCGGGAGCGGCCCAGGAGGCCGCTCCAAGAGGGGAGGGTGCAAATCGTGGCCGGCGGCACGTGCGCGGCCCAGCGGGGGGGCCAGGGACGTCAGGAAACAAGAAGAGGCGCCATGAGATCCGGGGAGATCTCATGGCCCCCGCCATGAATCCCCCCCCCCTCTAGTCCCAGACATGCGACGTCCTGATTTTTTCAGGACGGCGTCTCTGGAATTCCCGACCCTTTCCCAGGGACCGGTTTTTCGTCCTGAGTCGTTTTTTGACGCTCCCGGGGGCCGGCGAGGGTCCCCCGAGGCCGAAAATAGCCAAAAACCTCCCGTCCTGATTTTTTTACGACGCGAGCATGTCTGAGGTCATCACCTCCCTCTTTGCCGCCCCCGCGCCCATCCCAGTGCGTGCCACTCTGTCCCCCCACCCCCTGAAGAGCCGCGCGGCCCGGGCCCGGCGGCCTCGCTCTGCTTCCGCCGAGGTCGCAGGCGAGGCCCTCCCTGGAACGCCCCAGGTCCCCGTGAGCCGCCCCCGCGCCCGTCCCAGGGCGTGCCACTCTGCCCCCCCCAGACCCCCGACGTAGTGTTTTTTCACGACGCGACCCCCAGAGGTCTGGACCCCTTCCCCCTGACCGGCTTTGCAGCCTGAGTCGTGTTTTGTGAGGCTCCCGAGGCCCGGTGAGGGCCCCCGGAGTCCGAAAATTAGGAAAAACCTCCCGTCATGATCTTTTCATTACTCGAGGGGGTCTGGGGCCCGTCCCACTGCGTGCCACTCTGCCCCCCCCCCCCCCCCCCCCCCGGGAGCCGCGCGCCCCGGGCCAGGCGGGCCAGCGACGACAGCAGGCCCAGCAGCATCAGCAGCGACGCCTCCGACGGGGCGCAGCCGCCCCGCGCGGCCCTCGCCAGGGCCTGCGCGACGGGCTCGGCCCTGCGGGGGGGGGGCGCCCGCCACACGGCACACGCTCTGACATCTACGGGCGCGCGCAGCGCTCCTCTGGGGGGCGCGACGCGCACATCCGCCACCGTGCCCGCAGCACGTCGAGGCGTGGACGATGGCTTTCAACACCGCGCAGGAGCAGCCAGGGCGATCCCAACGTCCGCCTGCCGCTTCGAGAGCGCCAGTCTGTGAGGGTTGGGTTGCGTTGAGTGGTGGAAGGATGCCAAGGGCTGCCTGGCAGGTTTCTGTATTCTTCCAGGAGGGACCATCCACTCTTCGTTCAGCGGACAGGCGACTGCACCACCCCTACTCACCTGCATGGGGTCCCCGGGCGGCCATGGCGCCTCCCTGGGACTCTCCAAGTTTCCCTGGACGGCCCAGGATGCCCCCAAGACGGTCCGAAAGGGCCACGGGTCGCCGAACGATTGCTCGAAGACGCCCAAGATGGCCTCCAGATGGCCCAAGAAGCCTTCAAGACGCCCCAAGGAGCCTCCTGGAGGCCCCCCAGGAGGGCCCCAAGAGGCAAACATTATAGATTATTCGTTGGTGTTTGATGGATTTTGGCGTTCTCGCCTTTTCGGCTATCCGACGCTCCAAGACGGCCCAAGAGGCCCCCCAGGCCAGCCCAAATCGGCCTAGGAAGCCTGCAAGAGGGCCCCGAGACGGCCTAAGCCAGCCCCAAGACGGCCCAAGAGGCGCCCAAGACGGCCCAACGAACCGAAAAACCGAGACTTCCGCTCCAAGAGGCTCCCAGGAGGCCCCAAGAAGCCCCAAAGAGGCTCCCAAGAGGTCTTTAGAAGCCCCCAAGAGGTCCAAAAGAGGCCCCAAGGCCCCCAAACTGCCCCGAAGAGGCCTCAGCACTGCTTCCAAGAGGCCCCCGTGAGGCCTCCCACGAGATCCCAACGAACATCCAATAGGCTGCATGCCCACAACCCAGGCACGGTGGCGGGACGTGCCGTAGTTGAGCAGGGACCGACTGTTCCGGCATTCCCATAGTCCTACGACGAAATTTTCCTAGAACCTGAAAATGTTCTAATAACAAAAACAATGTTCTTAGAACATGAACCCGATGCGTTGACACAAGACAGCCCCAGCCAGAAATGGTCTAAAAGCATTTCGTGGAAACCACACACGGCTCTCAGAACATTGCTTGGTAGGCCTCTAGGCACGCCAGGACGCTTCGCTATTGCTTGACGTAGGCAGCTGGGTATAATATAAGTATGGGTGATGCCGACGAAGAGGGGACCGGCTCAGGGGTAAAACATCCCCCGAGATCCGGGCGCTGCCAATTTTTCGCACCGGGCGCTTCTCGTACGGCTTCGGCAGGATCGCTCCGGCCCGCCTGATGCCGCAGGCGGATGGGGTCTGGGGCGCCAGCCGCGACTTTCACAGCGGTTTGCTTTTCACCACTGAAGGGGCCCCAGGACACACAAATAAATACACACAAATAAAATAATTCCCCATATTTTCCTATATTTTCTGGGCTTTTGTCTTCCCGCCCACTTCCCATATTTTCCAATATTTTCTGGGGAATCGACGATTAATTGTGTCTGTGTGTTTCTTTCCCTCCTGAACCACATCGGATCTCTTGCCCTCGAGTCGGCGATGTCTCCCTGGCACATCGGCGATGAGCGCCCGAGGAAGGGACCCGCTTGATCCTGGGCAGGCGGGGGCGCCCGTGCCCCAGCCGGCGACTGGTGGGCGATCGGGGTGGATGCCTCTCCCCCCCTGCGCAGCTCGCCGACGTCGTGTGCGTGTCCGCAACGTGGGCCCCCAGAGGTCTGGACTTTTCCCCCCTTCTCCCTCCTTCTCCTTCTCCTTCTCCTTCTCCTTCTCCTCCTCCTTCTCCTCCTCCTTCTCCTTCTCCTTCTCCTCCTCCTTCTCCTTCTCCTTCTCCTTCTCCCTCTCCTTCTCCTTCTCCTCCTCCTCCTTCTCCTTCTCCTCCTTCTCCTCCTCCTCCTCCTCCTCCTTCTCCTTTCCCCCCGCCGTTCTGCACGGCCCCGGGGCCCGCTGAGGGCCGCCAGGGGCCAGAGAGGGCCGAGACTCCCAGACCCCCGACGTAGTGATTTTTTCACGACGCGACCCCCAGAGGTCTGGACCCCTTCCCCATGACCGGCTTTGCAGCCTGAGTCGTTTTTTGAGGCTCCCGAGGCCCGGTGAGGGCCCCCGGAGTCCGAAAATTAGGAAAAACCTCCCGTCATGTTTTTTTCATTACTCGAGGGGGTCTGGACTCACCGCTGCGACTTCTTCACGGCGCGAGGGCGCCTGGCTTTCGGGCCCCGGGCCTCCGGCGGCCCTTTGGGGGCGATCGGGGTGCCTCCCTGAACGCCCTCGGCGGGCCGCAGCTGCTGGAAAGCACCCCGGCCCAGGAAGGCCACCGAGGACCACCGAGAGCCGACGAACACTTCCGAAGACCTCGGGCTCCCTCCTCCCTCCTGTCATGGGGAGATCGTGGGGGCCTTTTGAGCCATCTTCAGGCGCCTGGGGCCCGACAAAGCTAGAACGCCAGAAACGTTCAAGGGCCTTTTGGGATCACGCTCTTCGGCTTTTTGCGGCCCCATTGGGGGTGCTCGTGGGGCTTTCTTGGGTCGTCACGGGGGCCTCTTGGGCCGTTGAAGAGGAGGAGGAGGAGGAGGAGGAGGAGGAGGAGGAGGAGGAGAGGAGGGGAGGAGGAGGAGGGGGAGGAGGGGGAGGAGGAGGAGGAGGAGTAGGAGGAGCAGGAGGAGGAGGAGGAGGAGGAGGAGGAGGAGCGAAAGGAGCAGGAGGAGAAGGAGAAGGAGAAAGACGAGAAGGGAGGATGGAGGGAGGGAGGAGGAGGAGAAGGAAGTCCTCCTTCCCCTCTTCCTCCTCCTCCTCCTTCTCCTCCTCCTCCCCCTTCCCCTTCTCCTCCTCCTCTTCCTCCTCGTCCTCCCCCTCCACTCCGTCTCCTTCAAAAGGTCCTCCCTGTCTCGCCCTGAGGCGGGTCGAAAGGGCGGGCAGGGCGTTTCGCCTGAGACTTCCTCACCGCTCATACTCCTGAAGCTCAGAATTTGCAAGAGCTTCACGGATGGAGGGCGGGTCGCTTTCAGGATATGGCTCTCGCCTTAGCGCCGAGCATATTCGCTTTGAAGGTTGCCAATTTCACAAGTGGAAGGCACGTCGTCGTCAAAATGTGGCTCTCCCCTCAGCGCCGAACACACTCGTCTTAACACTTCGCGAAAGCTTCACGGATGGAGGGCGGGCCATTTTCAACATGTGGTTTTCGCCTATGCGGCGTGCACACTCGTCTTAACAAGTTTCAGACATTCACGGATGGAGGGCAGGTCGGTTTTAAAATGTGGCTGTCGCCCCAGCGCCGCGCACACGTCTTAAAAACCGCAAGTGGTTCCCGGAAGGAGGGCGGCTCCTTTTCAACATGTGGCTCTCACCGCATCGCTGCGCACACTCGTCGTACAAATGGATTGTAGTTCCAAGATTTCGTGATGTTGAAGTCCCAGGATAAAGGTTCTGGCATGGTTTCGGATTTTCAGGACGAAACAATCCTGTTGACTTGCGGTATGTAAACCCCACGGATGATGTTCTGGTGCGGTTGGGGATTGTCAGGACAAAGCAGTCATACTGATTCTCGGAGTTGAAGTCCGTGGAACAGTGTTCTGGCACAGGTCGAGATTTTTGTCAACGGGGCACTTCCTTCATACAAAATGAACCCTTGTAGGTGCCAGTGCGGAAAGAAACTTGAAGGATGGTTTGTTGCAATACCCATGATGGGTATCGGACCCAAACTGGTCCTCCTCCTCCTCCCATCCATCCCCTTCTCTCATGCATACTCATCCGTGTTGCATCCCCAGACGTGTTGGTAGGGTGGGCCAAGCGTTTGGCCTGACACTTCTTGACCATTCATGATCCTGACGCTTGAGGTTTGCAGCACCTTCAAGGATGGAGAGCGGCGCGTTTTCAAAATGTGGCTCTGGACTCAGCCCCGCGCGCATTCGTCTTAAAACATTGCAGCATGTTCGCGGAAGGAGGGCGGCACCTTTTCAAAGTGTGGCTCTCGCCTTCGCGCCAAGCACATCCATCGTACAAGTTGATAACCATTCCAAGTGTTCGGGAGGTTGAAGTCCTAGGAAAGGTGTTCTGGAATAGTTTCGGATTGTCAGGACGCAACAATCACATTGATTTGCGGTGTTGATTTTCCAGGACTGGTTTTCTGGTGCGGTTAGAGATTGCTAGGGCGCAGCAGTCATATTGCTTCTCGGCGTTGAAATCCTAGGGGCGGTGTTTTGGCTCGATTGCGGTTTCTAAAACGGTCGTATTCGGATGGACCGCTTCCCGCAAGGAACGTACAGTCTTGTAGTGGCTTGAGCAGAGGGAACTTGGAGAGAAGGTTTCTGGCAACATCGTTGGTGCGTTTTGGGTTTGCACTGGTCTCCCTCCTCTTTCCTCCTCCTCCTCCTCCTCCTCCTCCTCCTCCTGCGGCGGGGGGTCTACGATCGGCGCGCACATTGCTCGTGTCTGCCGGCGCAAACCCCCCAAGCCAAGCACCAGGCCCCCCAACGCTGCCGCTGGCCAGCGCTGGGCAAGAGCTGCAAGCAACCAGCCAACTCTTCCTGCTCCTCCCTCCTCCAGAGGAAAATACAACTGCGTAAACACATAGTTCTGTTGAGGTCAGCGCGGTTTTCTTGGATCCGCGGACGACCCACCGCGCGACAGGGGCGGCGCCAGAGGTGCCGTCAGGGGGACTCCAGCGCCGATCCGAGAAATCAGCGCGGAGCTCCAAAAGTCCGGGTGCTTGCGCCATTTGTTCGCCCTCGATCCTCCCTCCCTCCCTCCCTCTGGCCCCCCCGCTGCCCTTTCCCGGCTCCAGAAGTCCGTGTTTGCGCAATGGTTTCGCCCTCGATCCTCCCTCCCTCCCTCTGCTCCCCCCAGACCCCCGAAGTCCTGATTTCTTCATGACGTCGACCCTGAGAGGTCTCGACCCAATCCAAAGGACCGGCCTTTCATCTCGAGTCGTTAATTAACCTTGACGCGTCACCGAGGCCCGGCAATATCAAGGGCCTCCTGAGGCCGAGGGTGTGCGGAGACACCTCCCGCCCTGACTTTGTCACTGCTCGCGAGGGGGCCTGGGCCCCCGGACCACTTCCCCGGGACCGGCCCTCAGAGGTGATCGATCTATCCTCACCCCCGGACCCCCGACGTCATGATTTTTTCATGCTGTCGACCCTCAGAGGTCTCGACCCATTCCCCTGGACCCGTTTTTTCATCCTTGGCCGTTCTTTGACGGCCCCATGGGGCCTCCAGAGGCCGAGCATGGGGGAAAAAAACCTCCCGCCTTGGTTTTGTCACTGCCCGAGGAGGTCTGGGCCCCTGGGACCACTTCCCCCGGACCGGCTGTTCGTCCTGAGTCGTCCTTTGACGCTCCCGAGGCCCGGCGAGGGCCCCCGGAGGCCAAAAACGTGAACAAAAACGCCTGCGCCATTTTTTCTGGGGCGTCGGATCTAAGGGTCCTTCTCTCCCTTCGTTCTCCCCTGCTGCCCCCCCCCCAAACCCTTTTGAGCATTCCCACAGGCCTACCACGAAGTGTGCTTAGAACCCCAAAATGTCCCAATAGCAAAAACAATGTTCTTAGAACATGCGCCCGATGTGTACAAACAGGACGAGTTCAGCCAGAACTGTTCTGAGAACACTTCACGCAGACCACAAAAGGTTCTTAGAACATTATTTGGTGGGACTACAGGCGAGCCAAAACGCGTCGCCACTGCCCGGGACCGGAACCCGTTCTTCGTCCCGAGTCGGTTCTTTTGACGGCCCCGAGGCCCGGCGAGGGCCCCCCTTTGAGGGATGAAAAAACGACCCTACCCTGGGTTACAAGTGCGTGGTCTGTAAACCTCCTGGGAACCCCCAAAGCCTAGAGCCGCCAGAACGCGGCACATCTCGCAGGGTTTACCCTGTCAGCCCACAGGAGTAGCGCACAGCGCCTCGTAAACCAAGCTAGGGGCGTTTTTTGTGCCATTGACCCCTGGGGCCGAAAATCGCCAAGAGCCTCCCGTCCCGATTTTCTTCCACCACGCGATCTCGTGCCCCAGACATCCGGCTGCTCCAATTTTTTTGGTGCCCGGCGGACCCAGGAGGTCTGGACCACTTCCCTGGGACCGGTTTTTTTCGGCCTGGGTCGCTTCTTGACGCTCCCGAGGCCCGGCGAGGGCCCCCGGAGGCGGAAAACTGGCAAACACCGCCCGCTCCGATTTTTTTGGGGAGCGCCGGATCTCAGGGTCGCCCGCCTGGGTAAAAACAGGGCTAGGATCGGGATAAGTCGCTCCAGAGCGTTGTTCTGGAACGCTCCGGAGCGGCCGCGGCGCCCAATACATCCTCCAGACCCGCCGATCCTCAGAGATTTCGAGTTGTCCCGATCCGACTTTGTCCCGACCTGCGCGTCGTTGTCCAGGGGCCCGCCCCGCCTGCGCGCCGAGGGCGCTCGCGAGGCCCGGCGAGGGCCCCCCGGGGGCCGAAGACTGGCAAGCACCGCCCGCGCCAATTTTTTGGGGGAGCGTCGGATCTCAGGTTTGGACACCCGAAATGGGTACCGAAAGAATGGGTACAATGCCCAACAACGAATGTTGTCCCAAACCAACAGCGGCCGCTGTTGGACAGGCGGCCTTCTGTCTCGAACGGACACAGGCCGCGGCGG
>CAUYUJ010010278.1:0-29382 GCA_963575745.1 Prorocentrum cordatum | reverse complement strand
GGAGGGGGAGGGGGGGAGGGCAAGCTAGGTGCGCTCGCGTCATATCTGACATCCTACCCCTCCCTCCCATCCCTTACCATGGCGTAGATCCCCTCTCTACTCGCACGGTCAGATGTCGAGCAGGGCAATGATCCCGAAAGGGTGCGCGATGCATTGTAGAGAACGGCATGGCATGGCGTAGAAGAGCACCGCAAAGCGTAGTATCAACCTAGCATTGCATTGCATGCCGCTGCATGGCACGGGAAATGACGCCAGCACTGCAGCGGGAGCACGAGTGGGACCGAGCGGAAGCGCGGAAATGAGGCCAACGCTGCAGCGGGAACACGATTCGGAACGAGCGGAAGCACGGAAACGAGGCCAGCGCTGCAGCGGGAGCACGATTCGGCATGACCGGGGCCCGAAAATGAGGCCGGCGCCTCAGCGAGAGCAGCATTTCGGAAACAAATGCAGGCGAAAACCCAACTCCGGGGAATCCTGTGTGTAAAAAACAGTACGCGGGAGGGGGCTAACACTTACAAGCCGTCATCAGGGGAAGAGGGAGAGTATTCAGATTGAGTAATTGTGGAGGGGGAGGAGGGGCAGGGGGAGGGGGAGGGGGACAAGCTAGGTGCGCTCGCGTCATATCTGACATCGTGCCCCTCCCTCCCATCCCTTACCATGGCGCAGACCCCCTCTCTACTCGCACAATCGGATGTCAAGCAGGGCGATGATCCCGAAAGGGTACGCGATGCATTGTAGAGCACGGCATGGCATGGCGTAGAAGGGCACCGCGAAGCGTAGTATCAACTTAGCGTTGCATTGCATGCCGTGGCATGGCATGGGAAATGACGCCAGCGCTGCAGCGGGAGCACGAGTCGGAACGAGCGGAAGCGCGGAAATGAGGCCAGCGCTGCAGCGGGAGCACGATTCGGAACGAGCGGAAGCACGGAAATGATGCCAGCGCTGCAGCGAGAGCACGATTCGGAACGAGCGGGGCCCGAAAATGAGGCCGGCGCTTCAGCGAGAGCAGCATTTTGGGAAAAATTGCAGGCGAAAGCCTAACTCCGGGGAAGGCCTCCCGGGCGCCAGAAGCAGAAATTCAGCATTTCCAAGAGAACAAATTGTATTGGAATGGCCTTCTTTCGGCGCCGCCTCGGAACTCGATTTTCCGGCGCCGGCCGAAACCGGCTCCGGACCCGGCCCGGGCGCCGGCCTGGGCGCCGGCTCGGGCGTCCGGGCCGGGCGCCGGCTCGAGCGCCGGCCTGGGCGTCGGAATCGGCCACTGTAGTGAACCTGGGAGTTGGGTTGGGTTGTAAGGTACTTGTAACCTAGTCGTAAGGTAGTGGTAAGGTAGCTGCAACATAGTTGCAAATATGTTAAGCGCTTGTAAGTTCAAGTATCTTACGTACCTACCTTAGCAAGTCACACAACATTTGTAAGACTTGGCCCACACGTGTTTTAATTTATCTTGACTTAGGCCGAGTTGCAACTTGACGCAACGATATTTTGTTGATGGCTGAAGTGGAATTTGCCCAATCGTAAGGTTTGAATTCCGCATCACATTGTTGTGTTCGGATGAGGCCCGCATTGCGTGTTTCTGATTCTCAAACGTCGCACGCGGGGCAATTATGAATAGAACTCTCCACTTGCGTGAAGACGCATCCGTCGCTGGATTCTGTGCCAAGTGGCAATTACGCGCTCGACGAGCGACTCCGCGATTAAATTTGGTCTTCGTTTGCAGCAGCTGCATTCTCCATAACGTGTCGCAATTCATTTTGTCATTCATTCTGCATGCTGTCGGTGCAACGCGTGTCATTATTTCAGGTGAGACCACGCTGTATATCAGCAAGAATGTTGTTGTCTCAGCATTGGGACTTGCAGGTGGCGATGTGTAGGCGTGTCAGGCTCGAGCTCGATTCTCTCTTCTGCAGTTACTGCATTTCCAGTGCGCGCAATGCAGAGTTTCTATCCGCAAGAGCTGGTGGATTTCATCAGCGGGCGCATCGAGATGCATCGCGAAGGCAAGCTTGCCCCGATCACAGCTTGGAAGGATTGCGCCGACCGCCTCTTGAAGGAGAAGGTCGCCAAGCATATCGTCGCCGAGGCAGACGACTTCATCATCCACGCCTTGAACCGTTCTGGTCTTGGCGTGAACGCCTGCAACGTGCGCAGGGTTGGCGCCAGGCTCAGGCAGTTTGGCGTTGGCCCTGCAGAGCTCGAGAAGGCGGTCGCGTTCGAACGCATGCCAATGGATCCTATGTGGTCGTCCCAAGTTGCATTCAATCAGAAGTTGATTTCGTCCAGTAACGGCACGCTGGCGCCGATGGCGGGCGCTGAGAGGTTCTGCGCGGTAGGGGCGGGCCACACCACGCAGTTTTTCAAGGCAGTGAAGGCGGTTTGTTCCACGCCTGAACCGAAAATCGCCGACCCGACGATGGGTGGGAAGATGAGCGCCGGGGCGCTGTCCCAGGACCCGCGTTTCCACGACGCCCTCACGAAGGGCTGGCGTTGGGCCGTCCTGCCGTGGCGGGCAGCAGTGACGTGGCCGCGCCTTCCAGATTTGGCGCAGCGCGCCCTCGACGCGAGCAACGACGTTGCCAGTTTGATGTCGGAACTCGAAGTGTGCGTGAGCATTGCAGAATTTGCAGAACTGATGCCGCCTGAGTCTACTTTCGCCGCCTGTGTTGATGCAGTGAAGATGAACCAACCACCGTGCCAGGCAGGCTGCTTGGGAATGCATCTTGCAAGTGCGCGCGGCGCACGCGGGCGCGGCCACGGTGCGTTGAAACGCAAGCAACATGTTGCCGACTGCGCTTGCCCGACATGCGTATTGCATGCGGTCCGCGCTGTGGCCGCGCGCGCCTGCGCCGTGCAGCATCTGCGTGGGGGGTGCGTTTCCGACGGGGGGATTACATGGGCAAGATTGCCAAGCTCGCAACGCACTGTGGCGGGGGATCTGGTGTCCCGATGGTTAAGTTCATGGATAGGTTTGGCAAGATGTGCGGTGCTCACAAGAAACTCGGGCAGGGCTTCGTTGCGTCAATTGTTGACGTTCATTTTGGTGATATCGAGCCATGCGTCTTCTTGCGCGTTGCAAGCATCCTTGCAAACCTTGCTTCAGATAAGCAGTCGGACGGCGTGGCGAAACGATTGGTTCCCAGTGACATTGAGAAGTTGAAAGGCAAATCCGTCAAGGAGAAAGCGATTGCGGTCGACGGAGACCTGTCCAAATGTTGTCGCATCGCAGGCTCCCTGCGCGCCAGCGGTCACATCGATCTAGAGCAGCATGGCATGTTGGTTGGGAAGGTCTTCACTCGCTCAATTTTGCGCTTAATCGGGAAGGGGAAGCAAGGTCCAGAGGGCGTTGTTTTTGAAAGCCAGGCGCCGATTATTTCAGACTTCTCCATAGCCTCTGGCTCAAGCCGCTCTGGCTCAAGCGGGCCTCAGCGGCTGGCCGCCTTGGCCAGGCCTCTGCCCCTCGGTCCTCGGCCCCCCCGCCCGCGGGGGCGCGAGGGGTTCGCCCCCCTCCGCGCTCCCGCTCGCTCGGCCATGGAGTCGCGCTCGGCGCGGCGGCGGCGGCAGCGGCGCGCCGCCACCTGCGCCGCCGCCGCGGCCGGCCCGGCCGGCCCGCTGCCGCCGCGGCCCGGCGCGGCCCTTGGCTGCCTCTGCGTGGCCGGCGGCGCGCCGCCGCGGCCGCCGCCGCCGCCGCGGTCGCCGCGGCCGTGGCGGCGGCCGGCCGCGGCGAGGCCGCCGCGGCCGCCGGCGCCGTGGCGCGCGCTGCCGCCCTGGGGCCCGCCACGGCGGCCGCTGCCGCCGCGGGTGCGGCGGCCGCGGCAGTGGCGGCCGCGGCCGCTGGTGCCGCCGCGCCTACCGATGCGCCCTCCGCGGCCGCCGCTGCCGCCGCCGCTGGCCTCCCTGGTCGTGATGCTGGCGTGGGCGTCCTGTGCGGCCTCGGCGCCCTCTCCATTATTCCCGCGACGTGCGCGGACTCCCCGCCGCGCGCCTTCGCGAGCGAGTTGGGCGTGCAGGCGCCTGCGGGCTTCTGGGGCCCCGCAGGCTTCGTGGAGGTCGGCGACGCCGCGGCCTTCAAGAGGCGCCGCGAGACAGAGATCAAGCATGGGCGCGTGAGCGTGCTCGCCACGATGGGCTACGTCACGCCCAAGGTCGCGGGCAAGTTTCCTGGCGAGATTGCCTCGTCTCTCGGGGTGAAGTTGGAGGCCGAATGCCGAGATCGCGAACGGCCGCCTGGCCATGATGGCGATCATCGGGGTGTTCTTCCAGGGCGGCCTCGCGGGCAGCGCCCGGGGCGACTGGGCGCTGTGCGCGGACTCCCCGCTGCGCGCCTTCGAGAGCGAGCTGGGCGTGCACGCGCTGGTGGGCATCTGTGCGACTCGTCGAGGGCTCCCGGCGACTACGAGAACGGCGGCGTCCTGGGCGCGCCCAACGGCAGCACCTTGCCGGCCGGCGAGACCAAGTCCCGCAAGCTGAACGCCGAGACCGCGAACGGAAGGCTGGCGATGATGGCGATCATCGGGATGTTCTACCACTCCCTGCGGATGTCCGGCGCCAGCTTTTGCGAGCCGGGGAGGGGTGACGTCTACACCGCCTACTTCGAGGTGAAGGGCGACGCTTGGGGCGGTGTCCCATATCGCTGCTGAGGCGTGTGTGACGGCAAAGGGGCATCCCACTAGGCTGCGGGGGCTGTTTCGCGGGGAGACCTCCGATGCCTTTGATGACTCGTCATCATTAAACGCTTTCCCCGTTGTGGAGCCAGGACGAGTGACATCGCATCCTCCGCAGTTTTTGGTACCGGTTACCGGTTCGTTGAAGAGCTGCGGCCGTCACAGGGACAGAGTGCGACGTCCGCGTCGAATTGGCCGACAGTTGTTACCATCATACGGCTTGCGTTTTTCGACCATGAATTGCCAGGGTCTGCAATGGAATTTGGTGCAACACGCTCATAAGTTACGTAATGTCGTCACTTGTGCACGCACGCAGCGCACGGATGTCATGTGTGTTACAGACCTGCACTATCACACTATGGACGTGCATGTGGTACATGTTGAGGAGTTTGTGTTAGTTGCTCGGGGACGTGTGGGTATCCTATTACGGCATGCTTTGGGTAAATTATGGGAGGAGGGGGGACGACAGCTACACTGGGAAGAAGGGTCTGATCGTCTACTCGCTGTGGTCTTCTCCTTATACGCTCGGAGGGTGGCCTGTGTAAGCAACTATAGTCCTACGGGTGCTACGGTTGGTCCGCGGCGGGATCACTACAGGTATGCACGTTGCTTGTCTTCACGGCTGGGGTCCGAGGTTACACAACTATGGGGTGGGGATTTCAATGGGCATATATGCAGCAACGACGGGGACGGTAAGCGGGTTGGTACACGGGGACTTGGTGCGGCGACTACGATGGGTGGGAGAGTGCTTAAAGAATTTATAGCTGCTTCCGGGTTGCTACATGTAGATAGTTGGCACGCGTGTGGTCGGCGGGGTACGTGGCGGCATACACAGACGGGTCAGTGGTGCGAATTGGATGTGTTCCTGGTGTCCGACCACGCTAAAGGTTGGGTGCAGCCTCGTATGCACACTTTCCCTGGTGTTGCCGATCACATGGGTAAAACCATGCATCTTCACGTGGCCACGCCGGAGAAAACCGAGCAACGACAACAACGCAAGCAACGATTTCTGCATTTTTCTCGCTCCGCCGAGCCTCGTGATGAACGCCACCGTTGTCAGTCAGAAGTACTACGTGGGCCGACTGGGGTCGCCGAGGCGGCACGTTCTCAATTTGCTGGATTGGTAGATACGTGCATGGCGGATCTGGGGGTTCCTGATGATGAAGCCGGTTGTGATTTTCAGGGAAATGGGTGGGAAGATACGTACGAGTCACGGCTCCATGGGTACACGGATGGTGGTGCAGATCCTGCGACTGTGACGGCTGGTATGGTTACGACACCTGCTCGTGCTGGTTGGGGGCTGGCGGCCTGGCTGGGCGGACGAGCCTGGGAGTTTTGTGGCCCCATTGTGACGTCGAGTTCTTCTTCCGCTTACCTCGGTGCTGACCGCCGCGCGAATAACACCGGCGAACTCACAGCCATTATTAAGTGTCTGCAGTTTGCATTGGATGCCGAATTTCGTTTTCAGCATTTGGTCATACATTACGACTCTACTTACGCTGCCAACATGACACAAGGATTCTGGACGCCGTCGTCTAACCTTACATTGGTACGACGGGCACAAAAACTTCTCGCTCGTGCTCGCTTGCGGTTCCGGGTGTCTTTCTGTTGGGTTCGCGGCCACGATGGTAATCTTGGGAATGAGGCCGCGGACCGGTTGGCTACGGATGGTAAGGCTGGCATCCTCAGGGACATCCCTCGGCGACGATTGAGGGGCAAGAGCGCTGGCTTAGACAGCGGCTCGCGGGGTTCTTCGGGTGGTCCGCCACAGCCGGCTGCGGACCCGACTCCTCATCCCGGCCCTCCCACTCTTGCGTGGTCGAAGTTTGCAGAGCTGCTCCGCGGAGCCGTAGACGTGGTTGCCGGTACTCGAGTCGCATCGCGCCCTGGTGCTCCTCTTTCTGCTCAGGACAAGATCTCTCTGGAATCGCTGGATGCTACCATCACGGCGCGCTGGGACTATGTACGGCGGGTACAGCAAACACTTGTGGAGGTCGAGGCCTTGAAAAATTACAAGCTAGCCAAGCGACGGCGCAAGGATTTTCTCAAGAAGGCACGGTCACGGTATGTACGTGAGATAATCGGCCGTTTGAACGCAGCAATGAATCAGGGTGATTGGGGACGGTTCCATCAGCATCTGCGCTCCCTTGGAGTGGTCGTACAGGGCATAGACAATTCTGGGCTGACACCTTTTTCCCTTGCGGATTTACGTAAGCATAACATGACGGTTTCTGCTCAGCGGGAGCCGGTGTCCAAGGACATGATTGATGCTGCCGTTCCCGCTCGCCAGATGTGTACAGCACTTGGTGACTTACCGAGTCGTGACGAATATCATGCTGCACTTTCCGCTTTGCGAGAAACGGCGCCTGGAAAAGATGGGGTCACTGCGAACATGCTACGGTCTGCCGGACCGCGGGCTCGATCCGAACTGCATCGATTGTTGTGTGCGCTCTGGACCACGCCCGGTGCCGAATGGGAAGAACTACTTCGGGTAGGTATCGGGGTGGCCCTCTATAAAGGGGAAGGGGAACGCACCAAACTCGACAACTACAGGACTATTGTTCTATTATCTGTGGTTTCACGATTGCTCGGTCGGGTGGTGGCCACACGTGTGATGAGGTACGCAGAGGAGCACCGCTTATTGTCCAATTTCCAGTTCGGCAACCGTAAGCATCGGAGTGTGCAGGACGCGCTTCTGGTCGTGCGCTTGGTTTTGGAACTTGCGGCTGAAGTGGCGCATGCACCGGGTGCTGAGCCTGATCTCGGGATGTGTCTTTCTCTGGTCTTCTTTGACATGCGGAAGGCCTTCCCTTCCGTGGACAGGGAAGCGGCGTACCATCTTTTCTCTCGGCTTGGCTTTCCTCCCACCTTGTTGGCCGTGCTGCGAGGCCTCCACGATAATGCGTTCTATCAAATGGCGAGTAAGGCCGGCCTGAGTGACACATACACCTTGCAGGTTGGATTTCGAGAAGGATGCACCACGTCGCCGGGGTGCTACACTCTGTACCATGATGCTGCGATGTCGGACTTCTCTTCGCGGACCGCCCCTCTTCGCAACGAGCACCCGGAAGCCTTTATCGATCTTTGTTCTCTTGACGGAAGAGCTTTTAACAGGAGGGTGAACTCCCGCACGGTACCGGGATCACGGCTACTGGCTCGTTTGGGTCGTCGCACTGAAATGTTGTCTCTTCTCAACATCATGTTTGCTGATGACACTTCCATGGTATGTCGGGAGCAGATTCGGCCACGTCTCGAGGAGCTGCTTACTGAGACTTTGAAGGACTGGGGGGAGGAGATCAAACCTACCAAGACCAAGCGCCTGCTTGTTGCCCCGGAGTATGATAAGGCTATATTTCAAGCTGCCGCTCGTCTTCTCGGAGGTTGGCTGTCTGCTGACGGTCGCTACCAGGTGGATGATGACAAGCGGCTTTCGGCGGCCAAGAAGGTATGGCAGCGACTTCGACGGCAATTGCCGCGGTTTGGACTACCGGCCAAGATCTTGGGTTCCCTGGTGCAAGCGGCTGTTGTCAGATGTTTACTCTTTGGTACGGAAAGCAGGTGCGTGAGCCGACGTACGGTACGAGGATGGCAAACCTTTCTCAACGGGGTGGTGCGGGGAACTTTGGGGCAGAAACTCAGCCTTATGGAGCATGACCAGCTTACGCAGCAAGATCTAAACAACAAGCTGGGCATCCTCCACATCAGCACCTACATTGGGCAAGGGCAATTGCGATATCTGGGGCATATTGCTCGCCTTCCTGACGACCGTCCGGAACGTCGGGCTCTCTACGCTTGGATACTACGCGAGACGCAGCATCCCAGCCACAAGGGGGCCACCTGCTCGAGGCATCAATGGTGGGAAAGACTACAGGAGCTACGAGAGTTCACATCTGTACCTGCGGAACAGTGGGCTGATCAGTGGATGGTGGTCGCTCGTCAGGAGGATGGCGCGGTATGGACGGCTTTAATACGGAAATGGACACGGCTACAGCAGCAGCGGTGTGACGAGGACACGTGGCAGAAGAGACATGCGGCGCAAGCTGCGGAGGGGAGAGCGTCGACGGCCGCGCAGAAGGCGTACGACGAGCTGGGCTGCACGAGGTGTGACGATGGGCGATACCTATGTGGTCCTCCTGGATGCTCCAAACGTTTCTACTTACGTGCGATGCGTGCACATGTTACAGTTTGCGCCACACTGACGGAAGAGCAACGGCAGCAGCGGTGTGCACCTCGACCTGAAGCGGTTGCGTCTGCAGAACGACAGGTACGGCAGCGTCCTGCACTGCCTGCTCGCCGGCTTCGTGGTAAGCAGGCCAGACCGGATTGCCTTCTTCCGCCTTTACCCTCTGGTGGTGCACTCCAGCAGGCTACGAAGCTGTGCATGAACTTTGACCCTGTGACGGTACGGGAGCAGTATCAGCAGAAGAACTTTGTACGTCGGTATGCAGACGCCCGGTTGCAACGAGTGATTACGCTTACAGACTTACCACCTCCCTCTTTGCCGGAAGGGGGATGCAAGAGACAGTGTCCTTTCTGCGAGCGGACGTTTCCTGGCTCCTCGGAACGTATCAAACACTCGTTGGGATGTGAGCGGATGCCCTACGACGGTTGGCTGTGGCGGGTACGAGTTTGTGCTGGTGGGGGGGAATACTCTTGCCCACATTGCGGTGCGTGTTTTACCACGCCCAAGGCACGGGGACGGCACAGTTGCAACTGCAAGGCGCGCCGGGCACGTGCTGGTCTTCCAACGGATTTGGGGCAGTGGCGCGATCTTGACGACCAAGCAGTGCCAGGACGGGTACTCTAGTGTAAGGCACTGTGTACCAGGCGCTGTGTGGCGGCATCCTTGTTTGATATTTTCTTGTGGGCAGCTAGAGCGCCCTGAATTTGTCGCTCGGACGTGAGCATCATGTTGTATACTTCTTATGTCCACGCTCGCCGGGCGGACGCCGGCGTGTCGCCACCTCGGGGGTACTTATGCAGACTCCACCAGCGACCAGCAGCACCAGCACCAGTAACACCAATGCACCATCACCAGCAACACCAGCGCCAGAAACAACACTACATAGCAGTACGCAGCACTACGCAGCACTACGTTGCACTACGCAGCACTACGCAGCACTACGTAGCACTACGCAGCACTACGGAACTACCACGGCACTACGCAGCACTACGCAGCACTACGCAGCACTACGCAGCACTACGTCAATACGTCTGGGAACTGTTGGTACAGCATGTGATATACACTTATGTGGTAAGTTGTGAAGCACTCAGTGTATCGAGTACGCATTATCTGGTCATGTGGGATATAATTGTACGGGGGCTACACTAATCTCGGTTACAGGTATGCAACAGGGGACTATGCAACAGGTATGTGCGTCCTGGGGTCTGACATTGTACGTGGTGCACATCTTACGTGTATGTGTGTGCGTGTGTGGGTACATCATGTCACGCAGGTTGCCACAATTGCATTGGTGCCTCTTGCTATGTACGGATTCTCTTGTCACAGCGGCTCTTTGTCAGCATCGCTCTTCTTGCCGCGACACACAACCGGTGTGGGCATTATGGCTTCTATGGCCGACCTGCTTGCCAAGGCTGCCGGCCAGCCGACGGCGCAGGGAGCCGAGCGTCCTCGGTCGGCGGTCCCTGCCGCGGCGCGCATGGACTTGAATAGCATCGTGGAGCGTACCCTCAGGCTTGGTTTGCAAACGGCAGAGAAATCCGAGGCGACCGCTTGTGCTACCAATGTTGTGTTTTTGGTCAAGAAGCCTCCCAAGCAGAAGGACTTGAAGGCTCACTTGGACAAATGGTCGGATAATCTTCCAGTTTACGAGCAGGGCAAGGCCCGGGAGCAGCATCCATTGGGTGAGAAGCGTGTGTGGCTCTTCGCCGGTGTCGTCACCAAGTTGAAAACGGACTTGGCGCAGGAGCCGGAGCATGTACAGCAGGCGGTGGCTACCTTGGAGTCTATTTCTGTACCACAGCTAGAGCGGTGGGTTGCCAGCATGAAACCACGGTACGCTGAGCCCAAGGATGGTAGGTCTTGGGTGCTTGAGCTTGCAGTGGGCAGCCTGTGCAGTGCGGAGTTTCGTAAGGCCTTGGACGATCTTTGTTCTGTCGACAGCGATGAGTGGAAAATTGCTCCGCACAGGTGGGGGCAGACTGGATTGCACAAGGCGGCGTGGGATGACCTGAAGATGCTTTCTGCTGCTAATCGCCAGTGATGCCGGTACGTGGCCGGGCGTAATTCGGCATTGTATTGTCGGCCTCTTCTTCCAGTGCCGCATGCTGTTCATCATTGTCGTGCTGTGCTTGCTATTCTTCCACTTCTCCTCGGGCGTGAGCGTTAGGTCGTACATGCTGAGACGGAGGTTGCGCTTGTCATGGCAGGATTGGGCATTATGTGAGTGCGTGTGCATGGTCTTCCACATCTTAGTTTTCTGCGTGAGGTTCGTCACGGAAATCTTAGGCTATGCGCAGTTCAACTTTTTGTACATCTTTGACGGGTCGTGCTTGGTATTCTTCCACTTCTTCCACGGCGGGGGCGTTCGTTCGTACATGCAGGGGGCAAGGCGGCACTTCATTAGAGTCATCGGCTACCACGCGGCACTTCATTATAGTCATCGGCCACCGTATGGTCTTCTGTTGTGTGCAGTGTAACTTTTTGTACACCGTTGACGTCTTGTGCTTGCCCTTCCATGGCGGGAGCGTTAGTTCGTACATGCGTGGGGCAAGGCGGCACTTCATGAGAGTCATCGGCTACCACACGGCACCTCATTATCGTCATCGGCTACCGTATGGTCTTCTGTTGTGCGCAGTGTAAATTTTGTGCACCTTTGACGTCTTGTGCTTGTCCTTCCTCCACTATAGTCATCGGCTCCCGTACGGGCCTTTCTGTGTGCGAAGTGTTACTTCTGGTACATCTTTGACGTGTTGTGCTTGTCCTTCCTCCACTTCTTCCATGGCGTGAGCGTTAGTTCGTACATGCTGGTATACAGGTTGCACTTCACTATCGTCTTTGGCTCTCACACGGCACTTCATTATCGTCATCGGCTACCGCATGGCACTTCGTTCTCGGCATCGTGTGTATGTTCCGCATGTCACAGTTTTTCGACCTCGGGCACTTGTTTCTTACAGCGTGCTTGTCCTGTTCCACACCATGTGGTCCAACGTGCTCTTTACAGGGCGTCCTGTGGCGGGGCAACCTGATGGAGGACTGCGCCTTCATCAGGAACGGTGGCCCCTGGACACCATGGGGCCCGCGCCTGGACTGCGATGTCTTTACGTTTTTCTTCCACAAGGATTGGCTCCAGGTGTTGGCCACGTAGGCCTGTACAACACACCTTCAACGGATGTTCTACCAGGACGGCCTCTCGGGCAGCGCGTGGGGCGACTGGGCGCTGTGCGCGGGCTCCCCGCTGCGCGCCTTCGAGAGCGAGCTGGGCGCGCAGGCGCCAGTGGGCTTCTGGTGCCCCGCAGGCTTCGCGAAGGACGGTGACGCAGCGGCCTTCAAGAGGCGCCGCGAGACAGTGATCAAGCATGGGTGCGTGAGGATGCTCGCCGCGATGGGCTACGTCACGCCCGAGGTTGCTGGCATGTTTCCTGGCGAGATCTCCTCGTCTCTCGGGGTGAAGTTCGAGGACATCCCGAACGGGCTGGCTGCCCTCTCCAAGGTGCCAGGACCCGGCTGGCTGCAGATTGTGGCGTACTGCCTCTACTGCGAGTCGGGCCCGTTCGGGTGCAACTCGGACCCTAACAGGAAGCCGGGCGAGCTCGGATGGAGGCCTATCGGTCTCTACAGCACCGACGCCACGGCCAGGCAGCGCAGGTTGAATGCCGAGATCGCGAACGGCCGCCTGGCCATGATGGCGATCATCGGGATGTTCGTCCAGGGCGGCTTGACGGGCAGCGCCTGGGGCGACTGGGCGCTGGAATCCCGTTGGGTTCGCAGCGGGTGGCAGCATGAGCTGAAGCGCGGCCTCGTGAGCATGGTGGCGACTGCGGGCCCCGTCACCCCAGAGATCGCTGGCAAGTCGCCAGGGATCCTGTCTCCGTCCAGGGGCCTCGCCCTCAAGGACACCCTGACTGACCTCAGCGCCAATTCCGCGGCAGGCTTGGGGCAAATCGTGGCCTACTGCTTTGCGAGCTGTTCCAGGACCAGTCTGCTGGCACCGATGTCTCGGCGGGCGACTTCGACTGGAAGGTGCTGGCGGCCAGCGTCGCCGCAGCGAGGCGGTCGAAGCTGGCGGCTAAGATTGCCAGATTTCGTTTGGCCATCACGGCGGTCATCGGCATGCTCTTCCAGGATTTGGAGGGCGCCCCTCCTCCTCCCTGTACCTCCCCCGTCACGGGACCAGGAACTCAGAATTTCGAGGCGGCTCCAGTCATGGTGACCAGGGCGACTGACGACCATCCGGAGGATTCTGCCACGGCTGAACTGGGGCCCGTTCGGCCAGAAGGGAGCGCGGTTTCGATGTTACCGAATCCCCGAAGTGAAATGGGGCCCGTTAGGCCAGACGCAAATCGTGGCGTCTCGAGTCCCAGCCCCGTCCCCGACGACCGCCCTGAGCACGGACCACCTCGACGCCCCGTGACGACGACAGACGACCATCCGGAGGATCCTGCCACGAACAACGACATATCGGAGCATAGCAGCAGCAGCAGCGGCAACGTGCCACCCCCCGTTGCGTCGACAGACGATGACGTCCCAAACGGGAATCGAGAGGCGGTCGAGGCAGACGTCACGATACCACCCCCCGCATCGTGGTCAGACGATGACGCCCCAGTGGGGAATCGAGAGGAGGTAGCCTGCAGTGACCAGTGTACAGCTCACACTAACGACCCTCCCCTTCAGCTGTGCCAGCAGGCCAAAGGAAAGGGGCGGGAAGTCGCGGAAGGCTGCGGAAGGCACGGAAATACGGCGGAGACGGCGGAGGCTGCGGAAGCCGCGGAGTACCCCCCTCAGGACAATCAGTCCGTCAGCAGTCCTCTGGGAGAGCCACGCGCCCTGCAGGGGGGCCACGGAGCAACCGCCCAGACGCAGGACAGCGAAGCCATCCGCTGGCTCGTCGGGAGAAACTTCTTCGCGCCTATTCGCCCCCATTTCCCCGTCAGTGAGCCTCTTATGGACGGCGAACCCCGGGCGCCCTCGCCAGGCGTCCAGGGCGCCACTGGCGAAGCAGCTTGCGCCCCGGCTATGGAAGCTGCGCCGCCGTGCGCACTCGCGCCCGGCACAACCAGTGGCGCCCCAGAGGCCGGAGAGAGTCCTGCGCTGCCCAAAGGGGGCGCGCCTGGGAGCGACGGCGGGCACAGGCCCCAAGGCGAGCGCCAGCGAAAAGGGCCCCTCCCCACGTGCCACAAGGCTGCGTCTGCCCTGGCCGCCCGACGCGACCCGACCCCAGCCTGGCGGCCAACCATGCGGCCTGCGCTTCTCCGCAAAACCCTGCCAGGCGTGCAGCTGGAGCTGTCGCGAGCAGATCGCGAGCCCCCCAGCCAGGACAACGAGGCCCGTATGGTGGAGACTTGCGGCCGGGATACTCGGCGACACCAGAGGCTCGACGTCGACTGGGCTCGGCCGTGGCAGCTGCACCGGGGTCGGAGCGGCGGAGTGAACAGTGATCACCGCGCTGCAAAGGGCCACCCGAACCACCGGGCCCCCAAGGAGCGCAAAAAACAGCGGTGGGCCGTCTCCCCACAGTAGCCTCGGCTTCTGTTTCGTTCAGAACTTCTACCTCTTCATCTTGGCTGTTGTCTACGTGCTGCGTGTGTGGCTATACCGTCGACCTCAGTAATTTTATCCTCTGTCTGCGTGCTGCGGGTGTGGCTATACTGTGGGCTGTCTGGAATTCCACCCTGAGACCCACCTTCTCTGTTGACTACGCGTCGTGCACCGTGCTCATCAGCGCGATTGGGGGTCTCATTCCTTCTCCCTCTTGGTTCTGACGTGCTGTTGTCGGACGTGCCGTGCAGATCCATGAAACGTCCATGCAGTTCCAACTCGACGACGACGAACACAGTGTGGACTCTGCGACTGCAGTGTGAAGGTTAGCGTGGCCCGCGGGTTCTCCTGTTGCTTGCATCCTGGCGCCGGGCTCCCTGGGGGGCCGCTGCTGGTCCCGGGTCAGCCCTCTGTGGCTCTGGTACTCTTGCATCCCGTTTCCGTCGGTCTGCGGGATCGCCCGCAGAGTTCAGCGGCCACTGGCTGCGCCCCCTCTTCCTTATCATTCACAATGTCTCTGCGGCTCTTGGCTGCGCCCCCCGCCGGACTCATTCGCATTGACTCTGCGGCTCTTGGCTGCGCCCCCCATCCTGTTCGCAAAGATTGCGCCAATCACTGAGTGTCAGGCAACTGGGGGGCGGCAGTGAACGGGCGTCCGGAGAAAGGCGATCTGAGTCCATAGAGGTCGGCAGCGCTGGCCTCCCACCTGGAGGACAGGCGGGCAGGCCCCCCCCCCGCGGCGACTGAGGCGCCACCTCAGGGACTGCTGTGGGGAGAACAGACAGATAACCCAGAGCAGACAGCGCTGCTCCAATGGGCCGCCCTGCCCCCCTCCTCCTCCTCCTCCAATTCCCCTGTTACTGCGGCTTTTGGCTGCGCCTCCCCTCTCCCTCCTCCTCCCCTTGTGCAGGATCCGAGTTCGGCGGCCCTTGGCTGCGCCCCCATCCCTAATCGAGATTCACCAGCGACTGCGGCTTTTGGCTGCGCCCCCATGCAGAGTGTGGTGCCGAGGAAGATTTATTCACAAGTCTCTACGGCTCTTGGCTGCGCCCCCTATCCTGTTCGCCAAGATTGCACCGCCTCTGCGAGTCTGGCAACAGGGCGCGCCCCCCGCGCCCTGGGCTGTTGCGGCGGCATAGATTGCACCGAGTGGTACAGCCTTCCGCGGTCCATGCTCGTTCGCTCTTCTCGGCGCAGCCACGAGCATGGAGAGGGTATTTGTGACGAGGGGCGTGGAGTACTCTTCGGCTTCTACTGCGGCGTTGCGCAGTGTGGCCGCAAAATGTTCCTCTGCGCCGACTGAAAGCATGCGCCTCCAGCGCCGACGACGGAGCCGACTCCGACTGCGACGCCAGCGCCGACGACGGAGCCGACGGCGACGCTGGATCCGACTCCGACTGCGTCGCCAGCGCCGACGACAGAGCCGACTGCCTGATCCGGCTCCGACTGCGACGCCGGCGCCGACGACGGAGCCGACGGCGACACCTCATCCGATTCCGACTGCGACGCCAGCGCCCACGACGGAGCCGCCTGCGACGCCTGATCCGGCTTCGACTGCGACGCCAGCGCCGACGACGGAGCCGACGGCGACGCCAATCCGACTCCGACGTGTTCAGTCTGCGTGTCGCAGGGGCTCGTGTGCTTAGACGTCGGCTGCGGTGACTCGCGCGGCCAGCGCGCGTCGCCAGAGTACTGCACGGGCAGCGTGGCAAGTGTGGTACTGCGTCGCCAGCGCCGACGACGGAGCCGTTGACGACGCCTGATCCGACTCCGACTGCGACGCCTGCGCCGACGACTGAGCCAATTGTCTGATCCGGCTCCGATTGCGACGCCAGCGCCGACGGCGGAGCCGACGGCGACGCGACGACGCTTATTCTGACTCCGACTGCGATGCCAGCGCCGACGACGGAGCCGACTGCGACGCCTGATCCAGCTTCGACTGCGACGCCGGCGCCGTCGACGGAGCCGACGGCGACGCCCATTCCGCTTCCGACATGCTCAGTCTGCGTGTCGCAGGGGCTCGTGTGCGGAGACGACGGCTGCGGTGACTCGTGCGGCCTGTGCTCGTCGCCAGAGTACTGCACGGGGAGCGTTGCAGGTGTGGTTGGGTGCAGCTGTCAGCCCAGGGCACTGCGGTTGTGCCCACCGGCACCAGGATGCACCCCCCATGTTCATTCACAAGTCTCTGAAGTGTGCCATGGTTGAGGATGTGCCAGTGCCTCGGCCCGGTCCAAGCGTGGATGCCCGCGTCGCTGCGGTTGTGCCCAGCGGCACCAGGTTGCCCCCCCCGCGTTCATTCACAAGTCTCTGCGGCTCTTGGCTGCGCCCCCAGCTCTGTGAAGGGACATCATGACAGGGGAGGTGACAGTTTCAGCCACCCCTGCGGGTCACACACTGGCCTGGAATCTGGCTTCCAGCCGTGCCAGCGGACAGATGGGTGCTCATCTCGGCGCCCCGGGCCTGCCTGCGCCAGACACCACAGCGGTGATCCCCCCAGACTCTCTGGACGGATATGACGTGGTGCATCTGCTGGTCGCCAGCTGCACACGCTGTCGCGAGGAGGCGTGGGAGTGATATCAACCCTTTCCCTTGGTCACCGCCACAGCGGCTAGCAGTGCCACCCCCACCTGCGGGTCGCCTTGATCCACATGGTACGTCTCAGGGCGCTACAAGGGCTTGGCTTCGCGTACGGTGAAGACTGGCGTGCACCTTGCCCGCCTCTGGTACTTCCTGATGTCGGGCCTGGCAAGGGCGTGTTCCTGCACGAGTGGTTCATCCTTTGGCAGGTCATCGCTGTTCCCCCCGCAGGCCCTTCTTGCAGGTGCCTCGGTCAGCGGTTGCAACGTTGTGCCCCCGATCTTCAGCGTCGGATAAGTTGCACGCAGTGGACGCAGGCGGGAAGTAACGTTACGTTTGCTGACTGGTTATTCTTTGCTCTCGCGTTCAAGAGCGGCAGACCCGACGTCTGCGAAAGTGAGTCACCGCGAGTGAGGCCCCTTTATGAGCCGTTCCCCTTTTTCCTGTCGTTGGATGCCCGTCTGGCGTCCGCTACGACTCTCCTGTTCCCTCTTGCCTCGCTTCCGTGTGTCTGAGGCCGGAGTTTGGTGCCGACAAGGCCGCCTTTTCGTGCTGCTTCTGTGCGGTCCGTGCCCCGTGCCTTTTCCTGGTGTGTGGTTCGGCTGGAGTTTGGCGCCGTAAGGGCGACTTCTCCTATCTGTCCGCCGCCGGCGCCGCGCTTGCGTCCCCATTCGCTGGGATGTTTGCGACGGTCCCACACAATCAGGGTCAGTTTGTCCCTGGCATGTGCACTCGCTTCAGCGGCCTGCGTGCCTCTGCAGCCAATTATCTCGCTCTGTGCCCCAGACGTTAATCCCGCTCTCTGGATCTGTCCTTCGGGCCGTCCGACCAAAACAGATTATCTCAGACTTCGTATCTGAGGCAGCTGGTATGTGTGGCAGCGACGCTGTCATTGACCCAGACGGCCAGTGGGCACCTGCTGCGACCCTTGAAACCAGCGGACCACATTCTACAGATGACAGGGCGGCCGTGATGACCGAAGAGGATCTGCGCAACCCAGAGCGCATCTTGGCAACCAAAGGTTTCACTGTTGGGAGCATCGTGTTTGAGCGCGCCGTGAGCGCCAACGCGGGGCTGTGCAAGATTGCGTCCATTGGTTCAGCCGAAGTAACCATGGGGCAGTTGACTGCATTTTCTGAGCCAGCGTTTGACGTGAAGGTCGCCCTCGCATTATTCTTGAAGGAGTGGGCGTCGTACATGGGCAGCGTGCCCTTGGCAGTGCCGCTGTCTGCAGGGGCGTGCGCTTCGGCGCATCAGCTGATGAAGGCGGATGAGTTGCGTTGCGCCGTGTTCAAAGTCCTCAAAGATTTCTAGCAGACTGCCAATGATGGCGCGATGTTGCAATGTGGCCTTGCCCCCAGCGTCGTCGTTGCCGCCCAGAAGATCGAGAAGGGTAAGCTCGTCCTTGCGCCGTTCTCAGAACTGAGCAAGATCCATGCAAAGCCGTCGCAAGGTGCGGTCCAGGTCAAGTGCGGGTCCGCAGTGTTGTACGTATCGCCCCCGACGAGGGCGACGGGCCAGGAGAAGGCCGACGCTGCCGACGCATTCTACATTCCTTATTGGTGGGTTCGGGAGACGGACAAAGAGGAACATGCCAACGTTGCTCTCGTTCAACAGAGCACCGTCCACATCAGTTTCAAAGCTTACAAGAACATCAAGACCTTGCGGCAGTTCGACAAACTGCTTGTCTATAAAGCCAAGGAGCGCCATGCGCCGTTGCAGTCCGCAAAGAGGGTCAAGCTCTCGGAGGGGGATGCCAAACCTAAGGGCAAGGCTAATGCCAGGCCTAAGGGCAATGCTGCCTAATGGCAAGGCATAGCGCTCGCAGTGCGGCTTTCATTCGCGCGCCATTTGATTGAGAGATCGCGCGACTGGCGCAGGTTAAAAGCGTCATGCCGCGCACGCGTGCATGGATATGCAGCGGTTTAGATACGCTTCGCGCGTCTCACGCGCGCCCATGCGTGTTCGGTGGGCGCGTCATAGAGCCCTGCGACTTACGGGCCTGCGTGAAATCGCAGCGGGAGTGGCGCGGGCGTAGCAATAGCAAGGGACCGACGAAAACACAGACCCATCGCCTGGCTGTAGCATGCTGGCTTGATGAGGAGGATGGGGGGGGGGGGGGGCGCAGGGGGAGGGGGAGGGGGGGTGGGAGGAGGGGGGGGGGGGGCGGGGGTGGGGGATGAGGGGGAGGAGAGGAGGAGTATACGGAGGAGCAGGAGGATGAGGAGGAGGAGGGATGATGAGGAGGAGGGATGAGGGATGAGGAGGAGGGGGGGAGGAGGAAGAGGGGGGGGGGGAGGAGGAGGAGGAGGAGGACGACGAGGAGGAGGAGGAGGATGAGGCAGTCCACCATCTGCGATACTTTTTCGCATGGGTACGCTGTGAGAGCCCGTTGCGTCGCATGCATATGCGTTCGCGCGCGCACGAAGTGCGAACATTTGCGCCGCGCCGCAGTGCACGGTCGCCCATATATAGCCGTTTGCAGGCGTTTTGCCTTGGTCGTTGCGTTCGTGGCCAACGCAGTCCGCGGCGCCATGGCAACGCTGCAATGCTCGGTCGCATGGCGATTGGAAATCAACGTTGGCAACTCCGCATGGATCCCCAGGTCTGCGCAGAAGGTGGATGGCGACGTGTGCGCCACGGTTCATCCACATGAGGACAGCTTATGCAAAGCACTATTGCAAAGTGGTGGTGAGACATGCCCCAAGTCAATGGCCCGACCGTCTATCGGCAACACGCCTGGATACAAAGCAGTCATTGCTGCGAGAACCGCGTCCATCATCGGAGGCGCCCCCGTGCGCGAGCGCAGACCTGTCAGGCAGTTGTTTTGTCAGAGGAGCAGCCCGAAGCGCCGTCCCAAACCAAAGCGTCGGTCCATGCATGAGATCAAGGCCCAGAGGGAGGGGCCGCCCGTGGTTGTTGACGTCGCATTGCCCCCTGTTTGCGACGTCGCCTTCCCCACCATCATGATGCTCATGCCAGTGGGGGCAACCGATCGCACGTGGGTCAACGCGTCTGACGACTCCGTCTGCACGCTCGTGCAATACATCATGGCCCACGGCGTCACCAGCCATATGATCACGCCCACGAGGGCGTGCAGCAGGAGGGGGGGCGACGACGACTGCGACGCCGAGAGCAGCGAGCATGCAGTCGTCAGCCCATGCGTCACTGAGCCAGTAGACGATGCAGCGGTGTCATCTTAGACTGCGTCACCGCAACGTATTGTCCCAATGTGTGCTTGCAGGGTGTCATGTATACATGCATTTATGTTCGCGCAACATCATTCATTTTCTGTGATGGATGCACGTTTGAATGGCAGTATTTGAGGCCAGTGTTTGCATGTGCGCGCGCATGGTTATGCATTCGTCGTGTTGCATTTGCTGTGTTGCAGTTTCTGCAGTTGCATTTGCTGTGTTGCATTTGCTGCAGTTGCATTTGCTGCGTTGTATTCGCACCGTTCTTGCGCGCCGACTTCTCGAACCACTATTTTGCGAGGCTGGCGGCGCCAGCCTTGGGGCGAGCCCAGGCGGGCCCCCACTCCCGCCGCCGCGAGGCGTCGGCGGCCCCCTCGCGGCCCCCTCCGCGGCCCCCGCAGGGGCGCCGCCGCGGGCCCTGCAGGGCCCCCTCGCCCGCCATGGCGGCGGCGCGGTCGCTGCTCGGCGGGCCGCCCGCAGCGGAGGCTTCTCCAGCCGCTGCTGCTGAGGGGCCTCGGGCAGCGATGCGAACGGTCGCAACTTGTTGGCGTCGCGTCGTGCTGGCGTGGCCCTGCCTCGCGCCGCGATCGGCGCGTGGCGGGGCGGCGTAAGCATGGCGCTCGGTGGTTGGTGCATATTTGATGCGCCAGGGCCCCCCCCCCCCGTCCTGCATAGCAAGGGCCCCATGGAGGGCCCTTCTGTGCCGGACGGGGGGCCCCTTTCGCGCCCCCCTTCAGAGGGGCATGGGGGCGCGGACAGCGCCACGGAGAGGCAGCGGACGGGCGAGGTCTCGACCTCCATGTACCAGCAGATGCTGAACATGCTGGAGGAGCACAAGGGCGTGTGCTCGGCGAGGTTCGGCGACGCGCTCGCCTTTCGCCGTCTCGGCGACGGCGCCCACGAGACGCCGGTGGGCGTGATCAAGGGGGTCTGGTGCAAGATCGGCGCGGTCGGCGGCAGCACCGTGTATCGCCAGGAGGCGATCGACGACGCCGCCGCGCTCAACGCGTCCGAGCTCTTCCTGTTCCACGTGCGACAGGTCGAGCAAGGCTGGGCGCGGTGGGTCGTGAGCTCGACGCTAGACGTCGGCGCGGTGTGCTCGGCCCCGACGGCTGCGTGTGCGCAAGCGGCGACGGCGGCGCCAGTGAGTGGCCGCAGGAGCTGTGCCGGGCCATGAGGGCCAGGAATGGGGGGGGGGAGATGGAGGTGGAGGAGGAGGAGGTGGAGGAGGGGTAGGAGGATGAGGAGGGGTAGGAGGGGGGGGGGGGGGGGAGGAGGAGGGGGGGGGGATGGGGGGAAGGGGGGGGGGGGGGGGGGGAGGACGAGGAGGAGGAGGGGGGGGAAGACGGGGAAGAGGGGAGGAAGGGGAGAAGAGGAGGAGGATGGGGGGGATGAGGAGGGGGAGGAGGAGGGGCCACATCAGGGCTTCTCGACTGATGTGGGGGAGCAGCTGGAGGTCCCTCCATGCACTGAGGTCCTCGAGCAGGCCATCGAGGATCACGTCGGCGGCGGCCGCGCCGCAGCAGCGCCAGCGTAACCAGCAGCAGCGCCAGCGCCACCAGCAGCAGACGCAATGCAACCGGCAGCGCCACGCGCAGCAGCACACGACGGCGAGCCAGCGACAGCGACGCCGCCGCCGAGCGGCCCGACGCCTCCAGCGACACCGCCACCAGGCGTCATCAGTCGGCTGCGCCGACGCCGCCCGCTCCACCGCCGCCAGCACCTGTGGTGGATCATCGGTGCAGCGCCCACGGGGGGGAGCATGTGCGCGGAGGGTGGAGCGGGCGGCTGATGAGGATGGCCGATCGCTACAGCAATGGTGATTGGCCAGCGTTCGAGACGATCATCGCGGCCGTGCGCTGCGGCGAGATTGCCAAGGGCTCGGGCTGGTTCTCAGATCGCGGCGTCGAGATCGCCGGCAGCTACGAGGCGGGCGACTTCAAGAACGTCGAGCAGCTCCTCGCGCTGGCGCGCGAGAGGTTCGACAACAAGGGCGCCATGGGCGGCGCCGAGGGCAGCGAGAAGGGCGGCGGCAAGGGCAGCAAGCTGGCGCTCTAGGAGCAGCTGGGCTTGCTGCTCGCGTCGGAGGCGCCCGCCGCGACCGCCTCCGACGCCCGAGGTCGGCAGCCGCGGGCGAACCGCGGCCCGTCGCACATGACTCCTAAAAGTGTGATCACACTTAAAGGTGAGCAGGCGACAGCGCCTAAAAGTGTCATCGCACTTTAAGGTGCACTTAAGTGCGCCAAAAAGTGTGATCACACTTTAAGGCGCTGTCGCCATCACACCTTGAAGTGTGATCACACATTTAGGTGTCATTCGGGTCATGCGGCCTCCTGAGGCATAAGAGGATCTTCTTGATGCTGCAGGCTCGCTGGGCGCGTGCAGCAGCTTCCACGAGTGGGCCTGGCGGCGTTCATGAACTTGCGCCGCGAGCGCCATCGTCTTGCCGTGCGCGGCCCACCACTTACTTCTGGGTGGCCGCTTTTTCGGCTTGTGTCAACCTCGCGATCATTTCCATATGCCACTTTTTGTCCTCCCTCGCCGCTGTCTTCATTGCTTCTGTCAGTGTCTCCTCTTAGCCACATTCGCCATTCGCCGGGTTGATTGCTCGCATGTCTCCTTATTTCGGGCTGCAGTCTACTGCGTTAGCGCCCGCGGGCTGCAGTCTATTGCATTAGCGCCCGACGGCGCGGGCTGCGCTCTATTGCATTCACGCCGTGATATTGTGTATCCTGGTTGCTTCTCTCTGGCCGCCCGAGTGCTGCAGGGCATTGTATTGGCGCCCGACGGCGACGCGCGGCGCGGGCTGCGGTCTACTGCATTCGCGCCCGCGGGGTTGTGATGAGGATGGGTACGTGGAGGCGTATGCCGTAGCGTTTCGGCTTCAAGTGTTTGCGCGCGTGCGCCCGAGCTCATCGCGCCTGTTCTCGCGCGCCTGTTCGCCCGAGCGCGTCGCGCCTGTTCGCCCGATGGCGCCAATGGCGATGGCTGCAGCGCCAGCGGCAGGCGTGGTCGCTAGCAGGAGCGAGTCGGACATCAGACTCGGATTCGTGCCCTTAAGAAGTACGTCAAATATTGGAAGGGTATGGCTCAGGGCCTCCAGCGCTTTGTCGCTGCTGTGACCGTGGGCGCGAATCAGAACCGTCGCGCGAGGACTGTCTTCGTGGACTCCAGGCGCCTGTGTGCTGGCGCCCACGCCGTGGCTGTGCAGACGAGGTCTTCGCAGCTCGGTCGGCTGCAGCGCCTGACTGAGCTGCCAGCTGTCGTGCCTGCGCCGCCCTCGTGAGCATCGGCGTCGCCGGTTGCTTGGTTTCAGCGCGCGCGTGCGCTCGCGTGTCGAGGGGGGGGGAACTGGAGGAATCTGAAGAACATGATGGTGATGATGATGATGATGATGGTGATGGCGATGAGTTGGAAGGGGAGGACGTGGATGAGGAGGAGTAGGAGATGGAATCGGATGATGAGGAGGACGATGACGAGGACCAGGAGGGGATGATGGTGAGGGCGATGATGCAGACGACTTTGAACTCCCATATGGTGGCATACAGCGTTCTGGGCGCTGATCTTGCCAAGTGCTCGCAGATTTCCAGCTGCGCGCTTCTGCGTTAGAAAAAAATGTTGCCTTCCACCGCATCTGCGTTTCGTTGCGTCGCGTCGTGGCCCAGATGCGGGGTGTCCGATGCCATGTCTCCGTCCCCCGCTCGCTATCCGAAGCAGGTCGAGCCGCGATGCCGACCCGCAGGCCCACAAGCAATCGGCTCGGCAAGCACATGAGAATGATGTCTGAAGCCAACGCCATGATGCATCCTCATCTTTGCATTGCCATTTGCACATTGTCATGCGTGTGGTGTGCCCTGCGCAAGCTGTGACGCAATCGGTCATGTTTTCTCCTTGACAATTTCGATCGGCATTCCATGGCCGTGTTCGGGTCAAGTCTCGAGTGGCTGTAGGTGTTGCAGGGCTGCAGGAGTGCACCGCGCGCCGTGCGACATGGTCGGCATCGGGGGCATAGAGCGCGACGTTTCTGATTTCTCGGGCTTGTTGGCGAAACGTCCCGACGGCGAGGGGCTGCAGAACAGCTTGGCCGCATCCCTGTGCCGTCGCATACAATTGCTGCCAACGCTTTCAGCGCCAGATGCGCTCGTCCTCACCGAGTTGCTTGAAGAGAAGTGCACTGCGGGCTCCGTGAGGCGTGCGGTGCTGTCGGCAGTCGATACCAAGGTCGCCAACATCGCTACATCGGCCCCAAGTGACATCACCGATGCTGGGGATCAGAACTTTTCTCACATGTGCAACTATCTAACGGGCAATGGCTGGATGGTCCTGGAGGACCACAGGGCGTCGGATACCAAGAAAATGGCCATCCTTGCAACGCGGTTGTATCGTTTGGGAATCGTACAGCCAGCGCACGAGAAGTGCTTGAAGTGGGCAGTTGTATTATTGTTCCGGCGCGAGCATGGGCACAACAAAACGTGGCCTAGCTACCAGAGTATATACAACAGCTTCCGCGACATGGTGGGCCACATGAAAAACACAGCGCCCCCATTCACGAAGTCAACACTCGCGACGTATCCTGAGCGCCCTGCGGATTTGCCCGCATCTCTGCTCAAGGCAGCTTATGATGGTGACGACCCGCCCGTCGAGGAGTTTATCGACGTGTGTGCATTTCTGGGCAAGCACGTCCCGCTGCGCGGCAACAACCTATTGCTCCAGAAAGAGCTGGTTGGCAACTGGCGCTCTGGTGGCTGGGCTCCGCTTCGGAAGGAGCGGCACGGTGGCTGGCGCTCGTCCTGGGGCCAGCGCTCCAAGGGCGACAACTCTGACTGGAACAAGCTGGCCGCTCAGATCCATGGCATGTACGCGGCAGGGTACTCATGTGCTAGCTCTGCTCGCGCGCCAGCCGCGTCGTTCAAGCCAGGCAAGAGCATCGCTGCATGTGCGGCCCCAGCCGCAGCTCACGCTGGTGAGCCCACGGTCGCAGCACTTCCACTCGGCGACGGTGTAGCAGCTCCTGCTGATGGTGGCGCAGCTCCTGCGGCGGCTGACGCGGCTTCCAGCGCGGCGTCGGTTGCGGGGCGCGTCGCGCAGGAGGATTTTGAGAAGCAGGCGTTCAACGCCTTGGTCAGTAAGGGCACCCGTGCACTGAAGAAGAAGCCTGCTGCAGCGGATGTTGCAAAGAAGCCATCGGCGGCCACTCCCGTCCTGAAGAAGCCCGCCGCGTCGAAGGCGTCCAAGGGCGATGCATTCAACGTCGTGTTAGAGCCAAGTGACCGCCAATGTACGATGAATGCATTCGCTTCCAGGTGGTACGGAAGGGCGTTCAGGTGGGCCAAGGCCAACGGCCGCAACGAGAAGCATACATTCAACTTTGCCAAGGATGCCTACAGGTGGACATGCGAGGCCTGGAGGAGCAAGAAGAATGCTTGAGACATGTTGCGCGTCATGTTGCGACTTGTCAAGGCGGCAGTTTCCCCCCTGGCAGCCGCTATATGCGTATTGCGTGCGCGTGTCATTGCTCGCATCTTGCGCCTTCGGAGCTTTGCGAACCTTCCGCAGCTAGCGTACCTCTGAACAACTATTGTATCGCATGCCATTTGCCTCGCCTGCGCACTTTGGCGCATTTTCGCATGCAGCGCGCGTTCCGCCCATCGCTGCAGCAGCCCCTGCAATTTCGCGCGTGCGCAGCCTTCGGGCGTTGCAGCTGCGGCCGCAATGTTGCAGGTCTGATTGCGCGTCGCGGTATGCCATGGCCACGCGCTCGGGGGGTATGCTCGGAGGGTCCGTTGTATGAAGGGGGATGCATGGGGGGGGGGGGGGGGGGGGATGGGCCAGCAAGCAATGGGGCCAGGCACCTGGCATGAACCGGCATTTCTACGGACAGGAGGGGGAGGGGGAGGATGGGGGGGGGAGAAGGAGGAGGTTGAGGAGGAGGAGGAGGAGGCCGATGACGAGGAGGATCAAGCTTGCCGTTCGCACGCTGTTGCCATGCAATCATTGATGCGCACATGTGTTCGATGAAGTGGTGTGTGCAGGTGACTGCAACGGTGAATGCACTCGCGGCGCAAGCACTCTTTCCCAAATGGATGAGCCGCATCTGTTTCAGCCCCCCACCCCCTCATTTCTTATGCAAGCGCATGCGCTTTTATGCGCAATCGTCGTTCCAGCCGCCAAAGCACCGCAATTGCTGTGTGCGGCTCGAGGGCGGGCTCGCGGGTGCGCGGATCATAGAAACTGAAAAGTACCAGAAGATATAATCATTGAGGAGGAAATGTCCACATGTATCTGCTGCTGCACTGGCTGCAATCTTGGACGAGGTCACGTGGGAACCCTGCTCAGCATCGCGGAAGGAGATCCGTGGCGCCAGGGATTCGGTTGTAAGCCAAGCGACTCCTTACGGCAGCTTGTTCTGTGAGATCACTTGCCCTGCCGATGATTCCGAGACGACATTTCGTGTTGCCAATCTCACTGAATTGTTGTGCGTGGCGTGCGCCCGCTGCAGCAGCTGGGGGGCCCCCATTCAAAACACGTTGGCGGCGAGGCCGTGCTCTTTTGAGCGACCGTGGTCGTTGATCTTTTATTCTGGCGCAGGAACGCCAGGCAACCAATTATCTCCAGACAATTCAAGGAATCTGTGGCTGTTCTACGTATCGTTTTTGGAACTGGGGCCAGAAGTGTTGTCGCAAGAAGATGCGTGGTTCTGCGTGGGCGCATTGAGGTCACAACGCGTATCCAATGTAGATGCAGGCGTCGCGCGGGCATTCAACATGCTTATGCAAAGTTTATTTTGTAAGTCGGATTGTTCACTGCGCACAACGGGCGTTTCATTGGAGCCTGGCGTCAGGTTGCATTGCAAACTTGGGATGGTTCTCCAGGGCGGCGGTGCCCAGAAGTTGGTCTGGCTGATTAAAGGAGGTGCTGGTGCCAAATGATACATGCTTTGCCGCAGTGTAATTGCGATGGCCAGCTCACTGGTCGACGAAGATGGCGTGACCCTGCTGGGAGCAGACGTCATGCGTGAGCGTGGCATCGATTTCCGACGAATGATGACATCAGAGGCAGCGTGCAGGCGTCTGGCTGAGTTCCACGCGACGGACACCAACGCTACTTTCAAGACCTGCAGGGGGGCCTGCAAATCTAAGGAGGGGGGGTGACCTGCAGAGGGTGGGAAGATGATGAATGGGGATGGGGATTGGAAGGGGTTGGGAGGGGGATTAGTAGGGGTGGAGGATGAGCATGATGCACGTTCGCCTCTTCCAGGATCCGCGAGCAAGCGTTCGAATTCAACCATGGCGTGCAGAACATGCTGCTCGATCCACAGCTGGATCGCGTCATTTTACTTGTTGACCAACCAGTATTGTCACGACTGGGCGCACGCATTCTTTATTCGTGGTGTTTTCAACATTTCGACGCACCTCTTTCTTGCAGGTTGTAAGCGTAATGGGTTGTCCAACGTATGCTCATGTTTCAAAGGCCATATCGGTATGTGGGCACTGCCCATCGCGCGCGGGAGCGCTGGAAATTTGGCTAGGCTTTTTTCAGAGAGCCCGCGGGGTTGCCAACGGCAAGGCGAAAGCGTTTAAGTGCCAGGCAAGTGAGGCGTTGTCTTTGCTGCCGCTGATGTATACGTATGTGATGACTGTTATATGGCCTGCAGGTGTCGCGCGCGCGGAGTGCACCGCTTTTGTTCGGTTGTGTGATTTGGTGTGGTGCATCGAAGCTGCAGCGCCATCCCGCGCGTCTGCTGCTGCTCTCAGGGACAGGACGAACGCGTTTCTGGATGCTTGTGAAGCAGCAGGGTGGCAGGAATCCATGACGCGGAAGTTCCACTGGTTTGTCCGTTTCCCAAGGCACCTAATCAAGTTCGGATGCCTTCTGTCGTGTTTTGTACGCGAGAGAAAGCACAGAGTGGCCAACCGGTTCTGCAATGATATGCGCCAGCTGGAAGCTTCTGAGAGGGGCGTGCTGTCCGAGGTCACATGCCTGCATTTGGCAGACTTACACAGCACCAACGTGTTCGACTTCTCGCCGCACTTGGTGCGCCCTAAGGCGGCGCCCAAGAAGATGCGCGCATTCCTTGAGGAGAAGATCGGCCAACGCTTCCCCTGGAACAGCGCGACCACTGCTCGGAAAGCTCGGGTGTCGACGTTGTCGACATGCCAGTCCCGCGACATCGCGTTGCTGTCCGTTGCCAATGGTGGCAAGGCTTGTGGGGAGGTTTGGTTTCACGCTGCTGTAAACGGAACGATGGTGTCGCTGGTTTCAATCTGGGACACCACTCGCTACGATGATCGGCTCGGCTTGCTGACCGTGGCCCCCACCGACGACGACTTGCAGCTGGTGCACGCGACCGACATCATCACTGCCATGGCGGGGCGTTCGTCAAGTTTCCAAACCACTACCAGCTATATACGGGCGTGCTGTCTGCAAGCAACTGTCCGCAGCGCACACGTGCAATTGGTAAAAATGCATGGTGGGAATTTGCGATGGATGGGACGTCCGTGTGGTCGGCTGGAAAGGTTTGAAGACTTGCAAGGCATGCAGGCGCCATGGAGGCGGGTCAATCATGATAGTGCCTCCCATGTTCAAGTGGTGAGACATCGCGTGAGTTGCTACCTACTTTCTTTTGCTCAGCAACGCAAGCAATTGTGCATTCGAATGCATAGTGTCGCTCGTCTTGCGCCTCGCGCATCGAGATTCATCAATTCGGTAGCTAAAACTGCAGTGGCTGCACGTCAACATGCAACTACTTGCAACTACTTGCGTTGAGTTCGCGCAATTCATAAGTTTTCGAAACCACTTGCTAAGTCTGCTAACTCTTACAACTGCCCAAGATCACCACAGCAGGGAGGCCTCCCGTGCGCCGGAAGAGTAAATTCAGCATCTTCAAAAGAAAGCGTGTATTAGAATGGCCTTTTTTCGGCGCCGCCTCGCAACTCGATTTTCTGGTGCCGGCCGGAACCGGCTCCGGACCCAGCCCGGGCGCCGGCCCGGGCGCCGGCTCGGGCGTGCAGCCCGGGCGCCGGCGGAAATGATGCCAGCGCTGCAGCGGGGGCACGATTCGGAACGAGCGGGGCCCGAAAATGAGGCCGGCGCCTCAGCGAGAGCAGCATTTGGGGAACAAATGAAGGCGAAAACCCAGTTCAGGGGAAACTTGTGTATTAAAAAAAAACAGTACGGAGAGGGGGGGCGAATATTCCCAAAACGTCATCAGGGGAAGAGGGAGAGTAGTAGT
>CAUYUJ010010277.1:0-29386 GCA_963575745.1 Prorocentrum cordatum | reverse complement strand
AGGTTCCCGCAGCTTGTGGGGTTCGTGCTTGTGAGGGACGCACGGGGCGCTGGTAAGATAGTGCGAGTATTGCACTTTCGATGAGCACCCTCACGAGCACCCCGCAGGTTAGGGAACCGGGGCGACACCAGCAATCCATCTTTCTGGCTGTCGGTGGGTGTGCCTTCCACCTGGTCTGGCCGCGGGCAGCGAGTTGCATTCCCATCCGTTTA
Source organism: Prorocentrum cordatum (assembly GCA_963575745.1). Lineage (NCBI taxonomy): Eukaryota > Dinophyceae > Prorocentrales > Prorocentraceae > Prorocentrum > Prorocentrum cordatum. The sequence continues at coordinate 29,174 of CAUYUJ010010277.1, read as the reverse complement.
TGGCTGTCGGTGGGGTGCCATCCACCTTGTCAAAGGCCCCTTAAAGGGGGCGGAGGGGGATGTGGGACCCAGGCCCCGTCGCGTCGTTGTCCATGGCTGTCGGTGGGTGGGCCTTCCACCGTTCTGGACCCAGGAGGGACTCCACGCGTGGGGCGCCCGGGGCGGTGCTCGGGGAGGTGCCCAAGGGTGCACCCACTGTGGTGCCCAAGGTGGTGCACAGGCCCATTGGGGGGGGACCCTAGGTGGCGCCCGAGGTACCCAGGGAGGTACCCGAGGTGCCCGTTGGTTTCATACACATGCTTATTGGGCGGAGTACCCGTGGCACCCATGGAGGCAACCGAGGTACCCAGGGAGGTACCCGAGGTGCCCAAATTGACGCCACGCACATGCTTATAGGGAGGGGTACCCGAGGGACCCAAGGAGGCACCCGAGGTACCCAGGGAGGTACCCGAGGTGCCCAATGGCTGTCATGCACATGCTTAGTTGTCATGCACATGCTTATTGGGAGTGGTACCCGAGGTACTCAAGGAGGCACCCGAGGTACCCAGGGAGGTACCCGAGGTGCCCAAGTGTTGTCATGCACATGCTTATTGGGAGGGGTACCCGAGGGACCCAATACCCAAGGTGCCCAATAGTTGTCATGCACATGCTTATTGGGAGTGGTACCCGAGGTACCCAAGGAGGCACCCGAGGTACCCAGGGAGGTACCCGAGATGCCCAAGTGTTGTCATGCACATGCTTATTGGGAGTGGTACCCGAGGGACCCAATACCCAAGGTGCTCAATAGTTGTCATGCACATGCTTATTGGGAGTGGTACCCGAGGTACCCAAGGAGGCACCCGAGGTACCCAGGGAGGTACCCGAGGTGCCCAAGTGTTGTCATACACATGCTTATTGGAAGGGGTACCCGAGGGACCCAAGGAGGCACCCGAGGTACCCAGGGAGGTACCCGAGGTGCCCAATGGCTGCCATGCACATGCTTAGTTGTCATGCACATGCTTATTGGGAGTGGTACCCACCGAGGTACCCAAGGAGGCCACCCGAGTACCCAGGGAGGTATCCCGAGGTGCCCACGTGTTGTCATGCACAAGCATATTGGGAGGGGTACCCGAGGCCCCACTACCTCAAGGTGCTCAATAGTTGTCAATCACATGCATATTGGGAGTGGTACCCAGGTACCCAATGAGCACCCGAGGAACCCCAGGAGAAACCCGAGGGGTGCCCAAGTGTAGTCATGCACATGCTATTGGTGGGGGTACCCGAGGGACCCAATACCCAAGGTGCTCAATAGTTGTCATGCACATGCATATTGGGAGTGGTACCCGAGGTACCCAAGGAGGCACCCGAGGTACCCAGGGAGGTACCCGAGGTGCCCAATTGTTGTCATGCACATGCTTATTGGGAGGGGTACCCGAGGGACCCAAGGAGGCACCCGAGGTACCCAGGGAGGTACCCGAGGTGCCCAATGGCTGTCATGCACATGCTTAGTTGTCATGCACATGCTTATTGGGAGTGGTACCAGAGGTACCCGAGGAGGCACCCGAGGTACCCAGGGAGGTACCCGAGGTGCCCAAGTGTGTCATGCACATGCTTATTGGGAGGGGTACCCGAGGGACCCAATACCCAAGGTGCTCAATAGTTGTCATGCACATGCTTATTGGGAGTGGTACCCGAGGTACCCAAGGAGGCACCCGAGGTACCCAGGGAGGTACCCGAGGTGCCCAAGTGTTGTCATCACATGCTTATTGGGAGGGGTACCCGAGGGACCCAATACCCAAGGTGCTCAATAGTTGTCATGCACATGCTTATTGGGAGTGGTACCCGAGGTACCCAAGGAGGCACCCGAGGTACCCAGGGAGGTACCCGAGGTGCCCAATTGTTGTCTTGCACATGCTTATTGGGAGGGGTGCCCGAGGGACCCAAGGAGGCACCCGAGGTACCCAGGGAGGTACCCGAGGTGCCCAATGGATGTCATGCACATGCTTAGTTGTCATGCACATGCTTATTGGGAGTGGTACCCGAGGTACCCAAGGAGGCACCCGAGGTACCCAGGGAGGTACCCGAGGTGCCCAAGTGTTGTCATGCACATGATTATTGGGAGGGGTACCCGAGGGACCCAATACCCAAGGTGCTCAATAGTTGTCATGCACATGCTTATTGGGAGTGGTAGCCGAGGTACCCAAGGAGGCACCCGAGGTACCCAGGGAGGTACCCGAGGTGCCCAATTGTTGTCATGCACATGCTTATTGGGAGGGGTACCCGAGGGACCCAAGGAGGCACCCGAGGTACCCAGGGAGGTACCCGAGGTGCCCAATTGTTGTCCGGCTGCCGGCGACCGGCGACCGGCGACCGGCTGGCCGGCGACCAGCGTCCGGCGCCCGGCGACCGGCGGCCCCATGCGGGGGACCGGCTTCCTCCTCCTCCTCCTCCTCCTCCTTTCGGGTCGTCCGTCGGCCTGTCGGCCGCGCTTCGGCGCATGCACCCATACCCTTACCCTTACCCTCCGCCTCCCTCCTACCCTCCCTCCTCCCCCCTCCCTTCCCTCCTCCCTCCTTCCTCCTCCCCTCCTCCCTCCTCCCTATAGCCTCCCTCCCTTCCCCCTCCCTCCTCCCTCCATCCTTACCTCCCTCCTCCCTCCCTCTCCTCCTCCCTCCTCCCTCCCCCCCCTCCTCCCTCTCACTCCCTCCCTCCTCCCCACCTCCCTCCTCCCTCCTCCCTCCCTATCCCTCCCTCCATCCCTCCTCCCTCCCTCCGCTCCTCCTACATCCTCCCTCCTGACCCTCCTCCTCCTCCTCCTCCTCCTCCTCTCCCTCCTCCTCCTCCCCCTCTCTCCTCCTCCCCCTCCTCCTCCTCCTCCTCCTCCGCCTCCTCCTCATCTTTCTCATTACGTTTGCCGGCACCCGCCGGCCTCCCGCCGGCTTCCGCCGAGGGCGAGATGCTCCGAAGGCGAGGCTCTAGATAGATGTTTTGTTCCACCGCAGTAGGCGCAACAAGCCAGCGCCAGAACGCACGCGCCCGTCTTCGACATGATGGTGTGCTCTTTGAGGGCTCCACCGAGAATATAATTTTAGCCGCTGGGCTAGAACGGGATTGCAGACAAGTCAGTCGCTAGAATACACGGCGGCCATCCCATGCAGAATCAAGTCTAAGGAAAATCGGCCACTGGGATGCGTAAGCTTTTCAAGCACGTCAGCATTCCCACGTTTATGGGAGGGGTGCTCTTCCCAGTGGGTTCGCAATGTGTTGGACTGCGTGTGGTCGCTCGCATTCCAGGGAAGGCAGAGATGGCATACTCCTCGCGTACTCCGACGGAGGCAGAGAAGGAAAACTGCTGCATTCCTGGTAACACCAAAGCTCCGCACGACTCCAAAGCAAACGCCCCAAACAATGTTGCATGTACCAGGCTCATGCTTGCGGTTCCTGAGAGATTTACTGGTAAACTACTCAGGAAGGCGGCCCCCGCACTTTTTGTGATTCGCCAGGGTGTGGAGCAAACGGGAAGCTGCGACAACTTAGCTCGGATGGTCGAGAAGCTTAGGCACACATGATGGTTTGTACAAACCCATGCCACATTGTGAAAAAAACGAACGCCAGCGGATGAGCCAGTAACACCACACATGTTGACTGGATCATTACGCCGCGCCTGTTCGGAGACGAGCACTGGACGAGGGAAAAACGCAAAGGGAACACGTCGTAAGCAGGGAACTCGCTGCCAACGCAAACTTACGAACGCTAGACGCCACGGTGACATTACAGCATGCCCCCGAACACTCCATCCACCGCCGAGCCCGCCGCGTTCCCTGGGCGGGCCACTCGAACGGCGTGGACGCGTTCGCCTCCGCCGCGAACCTCCACCTCACTATCCGATAAACTCGGTCCCGCAGTCAAGGTCCTGCTTCCCGACGAGCATCGTGGCAAGCGCGCCGGGCAGGTTCGGGTCGCCCCCGCCCTCAACCTCGATGCGGGGGGGTGGAGTGACGCAGCTCGGGCCAGAGCTGCCGAACGAGCTGTGCCTCGTCGGCTGCGTAGCAGCTACTGAACGCAGCTGCTTGGTCAAGATCTCCAGAGCCTCGTGCATCCACATGAGCTCCTTGTGCAGCACTGCAACGTCCACCCTCTTGGCCTCGCCACGAAGCTTCAGACAGCCGAACATGAACTCCTCGGAGTTGATGGTCCCAGACTTGTCGCTATCCAGGAGGTGGAACAACTTACCCACCTGGTCGGAGTCCACGCCCAGCTGGCTGAAGTAGGCGCCGATCTCGGGCTCCTTCATGCGCCTCCGCATCTGCTCCTGTGAAACTGCACCAGTGTTGTCAGCATCGAGCTCATCGAACACCTTCCTCATGGCGGTGAGGTAGTCCCTCGTCTCAATGAGCTCGCTCTGCACTGCCAGGCCACGGTCGGCCTTGCACCGCAGCGAGGTGCTCTCGAACATCACGGCCGTGACAACGTTCAGCAGGGAGAGGAGGGAGAAGCCGATGAACAGCAGAAGAAGGCCCCGAAACTCCCAGCCGAGCGTGCCCAGGCTCTGCCAGAGCACCTCCCAGTCGACACCGCCGGAGATCACCTGGAATTAGGTCGTGCGCGCCCTCCCACAGGTGGATTCCGGACGAAAACTAAAAATCCAAAATGCCCCCCCCAAAAATACCACCAAAAAATACCCCAAAAAAAGCAGGAATACAAAAAACAAAAAGTCGCCCTCCGACGATGTTTTGACTCTTGCTGGTTACTCCTCCTGTAGAGCCAGGGGCACGCCCGACTCACCACCTGGAAAAGCGTCAGAACGGCGTCGAACAGCGAGCCGAACCGCGCCCGCAGGGGCGCCGCCTGCTCCTCCGGCACCTCGCCCGCGGGCGGCCCGTGCTGCGTCAGGAAGGCCAGCGCCCCCTCGGAGAGCACGGTGCCGAAGATGAGCAGGATCATGAAGACCAGCAGGCTGGACCACACCTGAGGGGCACCGCTAGGGTTCAGTCGGGCCTGTCCCCCTACAGGGGGAGTTTCGACGAAACACATAAAATACCCCAGAAATGCCCCAAAAAGGTAAAAAAATACTCCAAAAATAGTCCCCAGACTGTTTTGGGACAATTTTTGTATTATTTGTCGGGTTATTTTTTTTTTTCGTCGACAATCCCCCTGTAGGGGGACAGGCCCGACTTAACGCTAGGGGGGGGGATGGGTAGGCATAGGGGGGGAAGCATCGACCTGGCATCGGCGAAGCGTCGCCGAGATCGGCGATGATGGGCCCCCGACAGTGCATCCGCACCTGCCTGGGCAGGTTGGGGCTCTCGGGCCCCTATCGGCGATCAGTGCGCGATTGGGGGGTCGCTGCATCCCCTCCTACGCCTGTCGGCCCCCCCCTATCGCTGCCCCCCGGACACCAGGGACTTCATCGCTCCCGTGAGCGAGAGGACCATGATCCTCAGCTCCCGGAAGGAGCGGTGCTGGCGGATCACGTCGGTCACCACCACGAGCGACAACACCCTCGCCAGGCGCAGGGCGGAGAGCATCGCGAGCGCGACCCTGAACTTCGAGCCGGACCTCTGGTGCCGGTGCGAGTGTTGGCCGATGACCTGAAGTAGGGCTGAGCCTACACGGTGTTTTTCGTTTCCGTGTTGCGTTCGTTTTCCCCCGTTTGGTCTTCCATGCACATCTGCGGCAAAACGGAGTCGAAGCGAAAACGGCCCACGAAATGTCGCCAAAACACCGTTTAGGTCCAGCCCTGACCTGAAGCAGCTGTGCGATGACGACCACGACCTGGAACGTCTGCCAGCCCTTTGCGGCCGAGTGGATGGGGTCGAACTGGCCAGCCGCGACCCTCAGGCAGAGGTCGATGATGAAGAGCGCGCAGGAGATGTCCAGAAGCACTGTGAAAAACACGGTGTCGTTGATGCCATCTGGGGTGCTGTGCAAGCTAGAGGTTGCACGATGCGCTGCATCCTGCATCTCCCACACGACAAGCACGGCGTCCAGAAGCATCATCATGGCCCTGACAATCTCGAACTCGGCACGCCTCACCAGCCTTGGTATGAAATCGGTCGAGGCCTGTCTTGTCGGAGCGAAGGTGTGGCTTAGCCTCGCTGATACACGACGCGTGATCTCGGTCGGAGTGCGCGTCTGCCTTTCCTCTACCAAGGTATGCATCCAATTTGGAGTATTGCTCTCTGTCATAAAGGAGTTGCGTTCCCTCTTCAATCTTCTCATGGAAATCGGCATGTCCATACTCCCCAGGCTTATCCTCGAAGCCACGCTCGTCCTCTGATTAGGCAGCTGAATAGGACGTAAGAGATGTTGCTCCGTCTCGGCACTGCCCCGAGAGACCCTAGGCGTCTGTTGGATGCCTACAGGGTGAAACAGAAGGTCTTGTCCCTTGTCGGTGGATGCCAGCGTTGGAGGGCCAGGGCGTTGAGGCAAGCTGGTGGGCTTCAGCCAGATCTCCCTGTGCTTGTCAAAGACGGCCTCGACGTCGAGCCTAAGGTTCTCAAGGGACTGGCACGCGCGGAATGTGTCTGCAGCTGCAAAGGAAACACCTCCGTAAAAACTGGACCTGGCCTCTGGCGGACCTGCCGCGTCCACCATGCCCTGGCCTACACGCCAGCTTGCTGATGCAGGCTGGCCGAAACTATATTGAGGCAATTTTGAGCCAAAATGGGTACGGAGAGGCCTCTAGACAGATCTGAAGGCGGCGTTGGCCGCTCGGGGCTTGACGCCTTCCGGAGGGCCTCTTGAGCTTTCCGGTGCACCCGTAGGAACGCCCCCCCCAGACGGGAGCCCAGTCGGGGCCACAGGGCTGGCCTAGGTGACAGCGGAGCCTTCTGGAGCCACCTGGGCGCCATCTGGGGGGCGGCGTAGGCTGCTCCGTGCTGGACGCTTCCCGCAGAGCCTCAAGAGTCTCCCGGTGTAGGTACAGGTAGAGCATTAAGGATCGACCACAGAATGGATCTGACCCAAACTTGACTTACCCTACGGACACTATACGCAGTGCTCATGCGACGAGAAAATCAAGTTTAGGGCGAATCCATGAATCAACGAATCAAGTTTCAATGAATTAGGGGTGGATCAATGGATAAATGAATCGATGAATCAATGAATCAATGAATCTTAGGGTGAAACAATGCATCAATGAACTCTAGGGTGAATCAATGAATCAATCATGTCATCGCCGCTCCCGGGCCGCTGGGGTCCCACCCTCGGCGGCGGGGCCCTCCCGCCGCAGGGCGAGCGTGTGCCGCACGAGCGGGCCCCAGCACGGCAGCGCAGAGGCAGAGGCCTCTGATGATGGGCCTGTTCTCCACCACCACCACCACCACCACCATAAGCAGGAGGGGGAGGGGGTCCTTCTCCTCCTCCTCCTCCTCCTCCTCCTCCTCCTCCTCCTCCTCCTCCTCCTCCTCCACAATTGCTCAATATGAATGTATACTCTCCCTCTTCCCCTGATGACGGCTTGAATGTATCCGACCCCCCCCCGCGTACTGTTTTTTAACACACAGGTTTCCCCGGAGTTGGGTTTTCGCTTGCATTTGTTCCCGAAATGCTGCTCTCGCTGAGGCGCCGGCCTTATTTTCGGGCCCCGCTCGTTCCGAATCGTGCTTCCGCTGCAGCGCTGGCCTCATTTCCGCCAGCGCCCGGGCTGCACGCCCGAGCCTGCGCTTGGGCCGGCGCTCGGGCCGGGTCCGGAGCCCGTTCCGGCAGCCGCCGGAAAATCGAGTTCCGAGCCGGCGCCGAAAAAAGGCCATTCCAATACACATTGTTCTTTGGAAAATGTTGAATTTCTGCTTCCTGCGCCCGGGAGGCCTCCCGGGCCGATTCCGACGCCCAGGCCGGCGCCCGAGCCAGCGCCCGGGCCGGACGCCCGAGCCGGCGCCTGGGCCGGCGCCCGGGCCGGGTCCGGAGCCCGTTCCGGCAGCCGCCGGAAAAAAATCGAGTTCCGAGCCGGCGCCGAAAAAAGGCCATTCCAATACATATTTCTTTTGAAAATGCTGAAGTTCTGCTTCTGGCGCCTGGGAAGCCTCCCGGGCCGATTCCCGCGTGGTTCGGCTCGTTTCGAATCGTGCTCCCGCTGCAGCGCTGGCCTCATTTCCGCGCTTCCGCTCTTTTCGACTCGTGCTCCCGCTGCAGCGCTGGCGTCATTTCCCGTGCCATGCCACGGCATGCAATGCAATGCCAGGTTGATACTACGCTTCGCGGTGCTCTTCTACGCCATGCCATGCCGTCCTCTACAATGCATCGCGTACCCTTTCGGGATCATTGCCCTGCTCGACATCCGACTGTGCGAGTAGAGAGGGGATCTGCGCCATGGTAAGGGATGGGAGGGAGGGGTAGGATGTCAGATATGACGCGAGCGCACCTAGCTTGCCCTCCTCCTCCTCCTCCTCCTCCTCCTCCTCCTCCTCCTCCTCCTTCCTCCTTCTCCTCCTCCTCCTCCTCCTCCTCATCATCATCATCATCATCATCCTCCTCCTACCCCTCCTCCTCTTCCTACCCTCCTCCTCCTCCTCCTCCTCCTCCTCCTCCTCCTCTTCTTCCTCCTCATCCTCCTCCTCCTCCCCCCTCCAACTTATTGTGGTGGTGGTGGAAAACAAACCCATCATCTTAACCGGAATCGGAGTAGACGGGGTCGCCGGATCGCCGCATCCCCGACGCATCGGCGATGCATTAGCGATGCAGTGGCGATGCACCAGCGACGTCGGCGGTGTATCGGCGCCGCCGGCGCGGAGGAAGTCGGGCCCCACATCGAGCCGCACCGCCGATGCATCGAAAATGCGGCGCGTTCCTCCGACCTCATCTACTCCGACCCCATCTGGGAGGCCTAGCAGAGGCCAGGGTGAGAAACTGCTCCTCCGCGTGTCGCAACGGCGGCCGTTTTGGCCGTTCTGGCCGGTGTCGGCCTGCAGGGGCCCTCGTCAGGCCCTGGGACCGTCCAAAACTACACAGGGTGACAAGCGGGCCCTGGGGAGAGGGTCCGGACGCCCGGGAACCCGTATTGCATTTGTTGGGTACTTCTGTCGGGAACTTGTGCTTCGCGCTGCGCGGCGGCCGCCCCTGCGCCGAGCCATGCCCTGCAAGCTGGTAGCGTGTCGGTCGACTCCGCGGGGCGGCCTGGGAGAGGCTCGGGACGTCGACGCTCGGGGACCAGAAAGCAGCCAGCGTGTCGCGCCGCAGCGCGGTGGGCCCGAACTGGCGGCGCGGCACGCTGGGCAAACCTTCCTGGCCGCACAGCAGACACGCTAAGACGTCTTGCCGTGAGAGGCGAGCACGCTCGTCGTCGAGCGCTGAGCTTCCCGAGGTGCCCCAGGGCGTCTGTGGGCCCCCCGCGGGGCCCTCGGGGGGTGAGAAGCTCCTGCGGAGCACCTGCTGGCGGGACGGTGTCTTACCTGCTGTGCCCACAGTACGACTGACCCGCGACCTCGAACGCTGATGCGCGTTTCTGAATTTTCGGCGACAATGGGCATTATAGGCGGGGGTAGAGGGGCCAAGGGGGGGGTATAATGTAACGCCTCCCCCCCGCCGTGCGCACGGCGGCAGTGCCCAGAGCGCACTGGGGGGGGGGAGGGGCGTTTCGTTTCTTTGGGGGGGGAAGGGGGGGCCGGGGCTATAATGCCCACTATGCCCCAAGCAATCAAGAAACACGCTCCTGGTGTGCCCTGTGTACGGCTGACCCGCGACCTCGAACGCTGTCTCACCTCGTGGAGTGCAGGCGGTCGCGCGTCCGCTCCGCTCGTGGATCGCTCTTCGCCGCTAGCCCCGAGGCCTGAGGAAGCGGACGCGGAGGCGAGCGGGCCGTCGCGACTCCGCTTCGCGGCGCCTGATGGTCCAGGCCGGCAACCATATCCTGCAAAGGTTTTTGAAACATTGGATATCGAAACAGAGTTAATGGTTTCACTTCAGATCCGCGCTTTACAAAAATAGTAAATAATGTTTCACTTCAGGTTTAGAATAAAAATACGAAATAACTCATCAAACTAATATCTTTATATATAAATATATGTGTGTAATATGTGTTCCTTGAGCTCCCCGTGCAAAAGTTCTCTTCTAAGCTCGAAGGCGCGTCCTGGTCAGGAGTCCCCAGCCGGGAGCCCGCTGCCGCGACGAGCGGCCTCCCGGGGACCCAGGGGGGGAGCCCGTGCACGCCCGCAGCCCTGGCCCTCCAAGCTCGCCTCGGCGCCTCCTCCTCGAGCGTAGCTGCGAGCCGAGTCTCTCCCACATCGGCTGCGCGCCGACGGGCGGGCGACCTGGTGTCGCACGCAGCGCATTACCTCCCTGGCGCGGCCGTCTGCCACGGGCGAAGGGGGGCCTCGCCTCGGCTCCTCCTCCTCCTCCTCCCTCCTGCCTCGCTCTGGGTGGCCCAAGAGGGGGTCCAGCTGAAAGGGGGTGGCGCAGTAGATTTGGGACAATTGTATCGCAAATGTACTGCGCTGGAGAATTCGATTGCGTTGCACTGCGCACAAACATACAGCAATACATGTGCGCCCCGAGATGTAGTGCACGCCCCACATGTATTGCAACCCCACAATTCTTTTGCACCGAATATATTGCACCACCCCCTTGTCGCTGGACCCCCTTTTGGGTCAACCCGACTCGCGCGCCGTGGTCACGATGGCGTCCTGGGAGGCCAAAAAAATTCCAAGAACGTCACAAAACCTCGGTTCTCGAACCTCGCCCTCCATCTCCCCCTCCACCTCCTCCTCCACCATCAAGTACACTATCTGAACACTACCCTCCTCTCTCCCCTGATGACGTCCAGGAGATGTCCGGCCCCTCTCCCCCCCACAGGATTCCCCGAAGTTGGGTTTTCGCTTGGGTGTTGTTCAAAATGCTGCTCCCGCTGAAGCGCTGGCCTCATGTTCGGGCTTCCGCTTATTCCGAATCGTGCTCCCGCTGAAACGTTGGCCTCATTTCCGCGCTTCCGCTCGTTCCGACTCGTGCTCCCGCTGCAACGCTGGCCTCGTTCTGCGCTTCCGCTCGTTCCGAATCGTGCTCCCGCCGCAGCGCTGGCGTCACTATTTTCAGTGCCATGCTACGGCATGCAATGCAACTCTATGTGGTGTGCCGCTTTGTGATGCCCTGCCCCAAACTCTAGAAAATGGCCCCCCGAAAAGACCATCGGAAGTGATTACACATTCGGCGCCGATTCGCTGATTTTGGGGCCGCAGAAGCCCCCCCCCACGTTGGGGCGTCGTTGCTTTCAGGAAGTATCAAGTGGGAGCCCCGTTTCTGCTTTGAGAAGGCGATGTTGAAAGCAGAGCCAGCAGGTGCTCTCCATCAGCCCCGCCCTATGTGGAACTTTTCGGGGAGCCAAAGGAGCTGGACATGGAGCCACGACTCCAAACCAGCCCAGACCTCTCGAAGACGATCCACTTACCCTCCCAAGGAACCCGTCGACATGCAATGACCTGTTGTGCACTGTTGTGTTATGTGCCGCTGTGCGATGCCATTATTTGCGTTGCAAGGAATCGTGGTGCAATTCTTCACTACGCGAAGCCACGCCATGCTATTGCATGCTGCGCTCTGCCGTGCTCCCCCACGCCCTGCCACGCCGTGCTATACGATGCATCGCGCACCCCCTCGCGATCATTACCCTGCTCGACATCCGACTGTACGAAAACAGAGGATATCTACGCCATGGTATAGGATGAGAGAGAAGTATAGGACGTCAGATATGACGCGGGCGCACCTAGCTTGCCATTTCTCCCCGTCCTCCTCCTCCTCCTCCTCCTCCTCCTCCTCCTCCTCCTCCTCCTCCTCCTCCTCCTCCTCCTCCTCCTCCTCCGCCCCCTCTCCTCCTCCTCCTCCTCCTCCTCCTCCTCTCCTTCCTCCTCTCTCCTCCTCCTCCTCCTCCTCCTCCTCCTCCCCCTACCCCTCCCTCCTCCTCCTCCTCCTCCTCCCCCTCCTCCTTCCCTCCTCCTCCTCCTCCTCCTCCTGCTCCTCCTCCTCCTCCTCCTCCTCCTCCTCCTCCTCCTCCTCCTCCCCCTCCTCTTCCCCCTCCTCCCCCTCCAAGTGCCCGACATGTGATGGACGCCCGTGCTCCTACCACCACTTTCCAATGGGCTGGGGATGGTGGGAAGGGTGGAATGGATAAGAAATCAAGCCTCTGGAGAACGGGATCTTTTCCTATGTCGCATCAGCCCCTGCTGCCCGGAGTCGGGGGCTCTGCAGCGTTATGGATCGAACCTCGTTCGCCGATCGTGTTCATCCCTCTCCTGTTTCCTCCAAAGCAAAGACTTCTCAAGATCAATCAGTGCACCCATCCCAATATCCAACCTGGCTGGACTTTCGTCGCGAATCGACGCGTGACGGCCACGATGCCCGATATGGGCCCAATGGAGGCTGAAAGCAATGAAACAAACTTCGGTGCGATGTTTGTTGATCCTCCTCCCACTTCCCAGACGATGCACTGCGTTCTCGCTGCCCTTGCGCCGCCAATCCACCAGTCTTCTCTCCCTCCTTCTCTCCCCTCACGAGCGGCCCAAAAACCTATCCAGAAGAGCGCTTGGGCCAGGATTTCGGAAGGGGCTCCGACGTGGCTACGAAAAGTCCCCTTGGAGCCCCTCAAAACAAAAGACAACCTCGCACATCGATCCTCGAAGCTTCTCGTCATCCTTCTCCTCGTGTTCCTCCCCATCCTCCTGGAAAGGTGGAGTTCACTGAGGTAAGGAGGAGAAGCAATGAATGGATGAATGGATGAATGAATGAATGAACGAAAGAGAGGGCCCAAATGGAAAGTGCGCAGCACCAACAATAAACGAGTTAGGGCTTGCCTGCTGCTGAGCAGGTTTCCTTGACACGGATACTCTCACTGAGTGCAGCCATATGCTGTTCATGAGAAGGAACACCCGAGGCCGAGAAACATCTGGCAACCACCGTCGAATCAGGTTCCGCCACAGCTCCCGAGGCCGCCTGCAACTCAAACGCGGCGGGGGGAGGGAGACGGAAACACTACGACCAGGGAGAGGCTGGACCTAACGATCTGGCGGCTCACCCTGGAAACAGCCGTTTATAACCTCCTGGCCCTTCTTAATGGGATGTTCACCAGGTTTATAACATGGTCGGGCGAACTGGACTGATCTACCCAGGGACCAGCCTCCACATCTTAAACAAGTCCAGCAGTGCCCCTCAGGGGCGAGGACACGAACACTCGACGCCGCACCAACCGACAGCCCAGCCATGACGACGACGTTCCCCTTAGAACCCCCTGAGAAGCGACCTGATACAACGTGGCAGCCCAACGCAACCGTTGAGCGGAAGAGATGAAAGATCACCCCCTTCCAAGTGTAAGGCACTGAGTGCACTGCCGGCCCGCGGAGCCTTTCTACCATGGGTGCCAGTCTTGCTGGAGTTGACGCATTATCCTGCGGCGCTCGACATTATTTGCCGAAAGCGGCATTACCTCCCACATCGGGAACACGGCAGCAGTGCAAGGGCACAGAAATCAGCAGCACGCGTGCCAACTAGATCAACCGATTGGAGAAACATGGGGTCGCCTGTCGGACGCACACCCAGCGCAATCTTGACACAGGGGACCAGCGAATCATTGGCAATAGCCAACACGCTCAGCCTGGAGAAGGGGATATATATAATGCCATGGGACCTGCGCGCCTTGATGCGACTCACTTCCTGAATGAAAAATGCTCCTTCCAACGACTGAGCCAAGTGCCTTATGCCTGCATGTTCGCTGCCTGCTGCTAGCTGATACCGGACAATGCGCCGCGATATTCCAATCGCCGACATACAATCGGCACCGAGTAAGGCTGGCCTCTCTGCCACCTGCCCGCACAGCGTAACTCCCACGCGCCTAGACATCGCGGGCGCCGGGGGAAAGGACTCATGGACCACGCCACGCATGACAGCCACTTGCTCTGGGTCGGACCCGCTCGCGCGCGAGACCGCCATCGACTGCGCTGCTCACTGGAGCGCACGAATCGGGGGCCTCGCGCGGGAACCGTCCGAAACACGTCTTAAGACAAACCTGCTCGGCCCCGCTGCAAGCTGCCCGCGTTCCTCATCGAGCTGGTTTCACGAACCAACAAGAGCTCAACCTCGGCAGAGGCCGACGACGCGGGCAGCTCGGACTCGTGGCGCACCCCACAAGCCACGAGTAAACATCTCGAGGTCCGGCCCCTCCATAGCCGCCCCTGTAAACACACTCGGAGCATGAGCCACTGCGGGCGCCTGAGCGACCGCGAGCCCATGGCAACTATAGAACCCGCGGTGGAGCACATCAACCCGCCCACGCAGACACCCCCCCGTCCGCGCCGCACCCCGCCGAATGCACAGCTCCAGATCAAGAATGTTGCTTTCTTGCCCGATCCCCGGGCCCTGAGACCAACTTGGAACTGATCAGATTAAGCGCTGCCTGCGCCATGGAGGGTGGCCAAATTCTACTGCGCGAGTGAGTCCGCGAGGCCGCTGGACAATTCACGAGCTGACCAGCCACGCGCGCTGGAGGTCAGCAACCTGGACCACGAGACCAGCGCGGCCCATCCATCTCAGGGGCCCAATAACTTCCCACCCCGCGCTGGAAAGGACCGGCAGCGCTCGACTGAGCGGGCCTCGGGGGGGCCTCCAGGCACGGGCGGGGGGGCTTTCAGAGCCCGAGGGGCTCACCTCGGCGAACTAGCACCCCCTCAGGCCGGGCGGTGGCAGGCTACGTCACTGTACGCAACCGCAGCGCAGACGCAACTGCCAGAAGGAAACTGGAATAGCCCACTAAGACCGTTTTCGAAGAGAGAGAGAGAGAGAGAGAGAGAGAGAGAGAGAGAGAGAGAGAGAGAGAGAGAGAGAGAGAGAGAGAGACACACACACGCCTCCGAGGGATGGAGAAACAGAGAGCTGCTGCAGGTCCGCTGCCGGGTCCAAACCAGTTACTGCGGCTCCAAAACTGTCAGCAAGGGGGGGGGGGGGGATAGGCAGACCTACTGCAGCCTCTGAAGCCTTTCCTGACACCTCTAACCATGCGGAACTTACGCTCCGACCCTTCAAACCAGCTCGCCCGATCGGGCCTGGATTCCTTCGAGGACTATGCAGCTCCTGAAACCTTATCCACGCCGAGATATGCGATGTTAGCCTTGAATGTGGCGCGAGGAACTCCGAGCCCACCACGCATGGCGCGACCCAGTTCGACAGGCGACGCCACGAGCAATTCCTCGTCAAAGTCCTGGGCCGGACTCCGCTTCTAAGAAGCTGAACTCCTGCATGGACACCGCAGCCGCGTTCTTTGCGGCGCTCGCATCGCTGGAGCTGTTCCCAGTCGCACTGCCGTCGATGTAATTGATGATGCCCACCGTCGGGCATCGCGCAACACATCTGTCCATATCAAAAACAACATGAATATTGATCGCCAGGTCCGCATTGCCATCTCGAGCAGGCCGTCGCATCGCGCGCCCCGAGAGCGCGGCAACGGCCGCCGCGGATGATCCTCGGCCCAGACCAAGTATTCATCACACGCTTGAGCCAGGGAGCCCGCGCGCCAAACCGAACGAATTCCCACCTCTGCTCGCGCAGGAGACTGGACTCGCATTACTTCGACCAGTCTAATCCCCAAAGCCACGAGCGCAAGCCATCAGCGCGATCAGCTCCAGCTCTCGCAGCGCGGATCCACGCGCAATCTACCGCCGATTTGCCTCTGCCCGCGCCCCGGAACTTCCTCTCGAGCGACTCGCTGGTGACATCGACCATTCATCTGAGCGCATGTGCCAGATTCGGCACATCATTGCATTAAGCATAACCAACCAATTGCCCCCAACCGCCTCAGAGACCATAGGCATCGACTGTTTCGGCGGCAGTCCCCTCGCCTCAGAACATCCCCACTTTGTGGACATCACCTCCGAACCATCACTCTCGAGATACAGGGCACGTCGAGAATGAACATACTCAGGCGATGACGCCGTGCTCTCCAGAAAGGCCTCGACCGCCTTCCTTATCTCATCCAGTGAAGTGAGCGGACGCGACCTTCCATCAGGCACCCAAGCCCCGGGGGCTCTACCAGATGCTGCCCAAAGCTCGCGGCAGACCTTAAGCTCCTTACTGTGCGACCGCCACTACACTGCCACATGTTATCTTCCCATGAAAGACTGCAACAGGCACTGGAATCGCTTTGACTTCGGTAGCTCCACGAAGAGCACGTACTCCTCGAGCTGACATTTCATGCACCAATCTGCCCACTGCCGGTCCGCGTCCTTCCCGAGCGCTCTCTGCGCCTGCTCCAAGTCATCCTACATGTATGTATATGTTCTACAAACTACCCACGTCGCTGACAACCCATCGGGATCGACCCGACTTCCGGCCGCGCCTGAGCCACCGCACTATCCAACCTGCCACTGAGACCCTCACAGAAGTCAATCGGTAGAGAAGTGCTGATCTCCCCTGAACAATCCTCCTAGTTAGCCGCGCCCATGCACGACTGAAGGTGGTGCCGATGCTGTTGGTAGGCCGCTGCCAACCTTCAGCCGCTGCCTGCGCCTTCAAGCAAGGGTGCTCATGGCAGATCACGCCCACCCATCGAAAACGAAGATTGCGTCCGAAACCTGCAGGCACGTCGAGATCAGCACCAGCGGCATCAGCAACAAAGCTCGCAGCCTGCACCGCCAAACTTAGCCCGCATACGCGATAGCAGGACCCGCGCAACCGACACAGAGCTTCCATCATGAGCGAGATTTACCCATGTTCCAGCAAGTGCCCTATCACATTCGAGTCAGCAAGTTCCTTCTGCGGACCAAAGATCAGCACGAAGGAGTTACTGCATATACAAAATGCATCATCTTGCGCCCGTTGTCCACGAGACTCATGAGCGCAGGGCGGCGTGGCTCCCGACTCCACGTCGCGCCCGGCGGCGCTCCACGGCGCCCTCGCATAACCACGTCGCATCATTCGCGGCTAAAATGCAGCTTATTGTAGACGCTGTCCCCCCGCGGAATGCGATCTGCTTCGGCACGGCAATCGCGACGCCCGCCAGCCGAGCGAAGTCGGACGACCCCGGCTCCGTAACATGCACGTTCCAGCCGGAACCTGCCACGCATGGCCCAGGCACTTCACTGAGAAGACTGCCAATATTTGCCAAGATCGGCGTGTCGACACCCGCGGGACCGATGGAGTCCTTGAGGTATGAATACATTAAGGATATATCGCCGGCCACCCTGGGAGGTCCAGCACACTGCGCTGCAACCTGTGCGCTACCATCCCACGAGGGAAACCATGATGCGCACGCAGACACGAATCACTACAAGCCACTGTCGCAACACCCGACGACGTGATACCTTTGGTAGGGACCGCAGGGGGTGCCCTCATCCTCCATCCGCTGACTGACGTCAACAAGAAAAGAACGTTTATCAAATCAGCATGGTATCATATCTCCTACAGCCACAGCGCGTGAGCTTTGGAGCGGATGAGTGTGCATTTCAACATTTACCGACCACCGAAGGCATTGAACGATTCAACAAAATACAAACTTTTGGGCGCTGACTGCTAAACTCTTTGAGCGCGTTAAAGTGTGAGTTCCAAACCTGGAACCTGGACATTCGTGGACCCAGATGTAAACCATCTGGGACATTCTGATCTGCATCAGGATCACTTCTGTTCATTGGTCATCTTCCTGAGCTCGCCTGCAAATTCAGCGGAGCTACCTCTGCAGTTGAAGAGCACCTCCTACTTCTCTTCACCGAGCTCTTCAATTCATCGCTTGGCATGCTCAAGCATGGGGGGAAGAACCCCCTGCAGCAGGAGGCATTGGCACATCATCACTGCCAGAAGAAGGTCCAGCATTCGATGCCCTTTGTCGCCTGCCACTTGCTGGTGGGGACTCCCTGCAGTTATCCCCTGCCAAAATGCCAAGAGAGCTTGGAGCATGGGGTCCTGTACCTACTGAAGCGCGACCTCAATCTTGTCGGTTGGCTTCGGTTCTTCGCCAGTTAGCTGCCAAGCAGACTTCCCTGCACCAATGAGTGAAGCCGTCCTCTTGTACTCGGCGCCGAGCGTGGCAACATCGATCTTCGTTGCCTCACGCTGTACCGTGCGAACCCCGACGGGCTCATGTAGCGTGGGCAGCTGTTCTGGCGTCTTCGCATTTCCACTTCCAGCCTGTCACGCACCAGCTTCGCCTTGAGCAGGACCTGGGGCGGTCTTCCTGTGAGCAATCCCTGTCGTCCACAGCGCCTCTGTTGCTCCCGAATGTGCTGGATGTTCTCCCCAGTGGCCTGACGAATCGGGTCATCGTCGCCTCCAGGAAGACTATTGAGCGCACTTTCGTACTGCATGGGTTGAGACGACAACAGTTCACGCTTTGTGTTCTCATGATGCGTCTCGGCGATCGGTTCGAGATTGGATATCTCAGTTTATTTCTGTGACCACGGCGGCTTGGACTTTCCAACAACAGGTTGTGATTGAGTCCCCTTGCCAGAGCGACTCCGACTGAGCTTCTCCATCTCCGCCAAGCGTGCATTCGTGTGGTCCTGCGTCTTGTTCCAGACGACCTGGTTGCGAGCCGCCTGCGCAGCCTTCCTGAACCGAAGCGGCGCCTCATTGCCACATGTACAGCGGACCCTTGATGCCCAGTTCGCCGCTGCTGAGCACCTTCCGCACGACCACAGAGGCCACTGCGGCCTGCGGAGCACCGCAGGGGTCGGCGGCGCAGGCACCATCGCTGGTATAGTACCCGTCTCGTTGTGAAAAGACTTTTCCCTCAGGAGATCACTGCAAGAACGAGCAAAGTTAGCCCGCTGCATCGGCGCCGTTCTGAGGACAGCTGCAGCAAGCCCGAGCACCTGGGCCAGAACGGCTAAGGAGGAGAAGGAGGAGGAGGAGGAGGAGCAGTTGCTGAGGAGGAGGAGGAACTGAGGAGTAATCGGAGGAGGAAGAGGGGAGTTGAGGAGGAGGAGGAGGAGGAGGAGGAGGAGGAGGAGGAGGAGGAGGAGGAGGAGGAGGAGGAGGAGGAGGAGGAGGAGGAGGGGGGCGAGGAGAAGCGGGAGCGAGGGGAAGCACGAGGAGTTGGGGAGGGGGCGAAGCAGACGAAGCAAAACAAGCAGAAGAAGAACTGCCCCCTCCTGCACCTTCTTTTGCTCCTCGCCGAGCGGCGCGCCCCCGCGCGCGCCAGCCGCCGGGCCGCGATGGGCCCCCGCACGGACTCACTTGCCCTCGGCCTGGCGCAGCAGGGTCTCCTGCGGCGGCGGCCCCGGAGGGGCCGAGCGGAGAGAGGCGGAGCCTGGCCATCGCTCGGACGCCCATTCCCTGTGCATGTTTCGGTTTCGTGCGTGGTTTTTTCGCCAAATGATCAAGGATGCTCCTCGATGGTCCTCGCCGAAAGAAAAATGCACAAGTCCGAGCGATGCCGAGGAGCGAGCGAACCAGCGAAAGCCAGGAGCGTGTGCCGAGGAGCGTTAGACTCCAGGGCGCGCAGGCATGGATCAGCGGTCCCCGGACGTGGCGCGCGGTCGCCCAAGTCCATGCTTCGGGGGAGGTGCCACATCCCCAAGATGCGGCCGGTGCCGCCTCGCTCGGCGGCGGGAGTCCGCGATTGCCCACGGGAGCGGGCCCCGTCGCTCGTCCACGCCCCCTTTGATCCGTGTTTGCGATCGTCTGACATACGCTTTTTGCTGGCTGCGCCAGGGAGGCACGCACACGGATCCCCAAGGCACGGGGAAGTCGCCAAGCCACTCCAGGGGCAGCACACGTCCGCGCTCAGCGCCGCCCGAGCATCGCTCGCTCGCGCCCCGCCGACGCAGTGCGCCGCCGCGTGCACGGCAAGGGCCCTCTCGGCGGCGCGGGGCACCATCGGAGGCAGCACGCGGCACACGCGCGAAGGCCGGGAGGCTACGAGGAGGAGAGAGAGGAAGAGAAGGCGGGAGAAGAACGGGAGGAGGGGAGGGAGAGGCGGAGCAGGGAGAGGGTGGGAGGAGGAGCGACTCGCAGAACAGCCTGCAGCGGGGGGGGGTCCTTCTTCTCCGCCTTCTTGGCCTTCTGGAGCTTCGCCTTCTCCTTGCGCGCTTCCTGCCCGAGCGGCAGCGTCAGCGGCAGCGGGGAGGAGAAGTGCTTTCGAGCATGCCCGAAGGAGGAGGAAGAAGAGGAGGGAGAGGGAGAGGGTGCTCGAGAGAGGAAGGAAGGGGTTCGAGGGAGGAGGGAGGAGGGAGGAGTTGGCGGAGGAGCGCTTTCGAACATTACCAAAGGTCCTGATGGCTCTAGCGGGCCTAAGTGGCTTCTCATACGGGTGGTTCTCGAGGGTGTCTGAACAGCAATGAGAGCAAAGAGAAAGCCTTGACTCCGCGACGGCCCAGTACCGCGCGTGTTCAACTTATGCCACCGTCCGCCACGGCTCCACGAATTGTGGCCGAAGTGCCAAGGCAAGAAGCACATGAAATAAAAACATCGCATAGCAGCTGCCCGCTAAATACAAGAATATCAGCGAACCTGAACATGTGAGCACGCCTCGCCATACTGGCAATGATGCACTGTAAGAAGTACGGTGGCCAGGAAAATACCTCTCGCCCAGTTCGAACGATCTAGTAACATGAAAGGCATCAGAAACCTCGTACAACTAACGACAAGTGAAACCCTCGTGCTGGACGCGTTCGCCCAGGGGATGCGCGGTGAATCTCACGCAGCCAATCGACAAGCAACGGACCGAGCAGAGTTCGCCCGGCCATTGCAGCGCACCTTGACTGAGCACAGAGACGTCCCCACCATCGAGAGGCACCATCAGCCGCCACATCGCCCGCAGAAGAAAGAAAACCATCCCACGTGCCCTTGCCTTGTGTTGTGCAAGCCATCTCACGAATCCGTTCCGAGAAGCTGCGCTTCCGAAGGGGGATGAGGACGGGGGGAGGAGGAGGAGGAGGAGGAGGAGGAGGAGGAGGAGGAGGAGGAGGAGGAGGAGGAGGAGGAGGAGGAGGAGGAGGAGGAGGAGGAGGAGGAGGAGGAGGAGGAGGAGAGGAGGACGAGGAGGAGGAGGAGGAGGAGGACGACGACGACGAGAGGAGGAGGAAGGAGGAGGAGGAGGAGGAGGGAGGAGGAGGAGAAAGAAGAAAGAGGAGGAGGAGGAGGAGGAGGAGGAGGAGGAGGGAGGAGGAGGAAGAGGAGGAAGAGGACGAGGAGGAGGGAGGGGGAGGGGAGAGGAGGAGGAGGAGGAGAAGGAGGATGAGGGGGAGAGAAGGGGGGGGGGGGAGGAGGAGGGGAGGAAGGAGGAGGAGGAGGAGGAGGAGAGGAGGAAGAGGACGAGGGAGACGTGGGAGGCGAGGAGGGGAGAGGAGGATGGGGGAGAGGGGGAGGAGGGAGGAGGAGGGAGGGAGGAGAGGAGGGAGGAGGAGAGAGGAGGAGGAGAAAGAGAGAGGAGAGAAGGAGGAGAAAGAGAAAGAGGAGGAGGAGGAGGACGGGGAGGACGAGAGGAGGAAAAAGGAAGGAGGAGAGGAGGAGGAGGAGGGAGGAGGAGGAGGGGAGGAGGATGGGGGGAGAGGGGAGGAGGAGGAGGAGGAGGAGGAGAGGAGGAGGAGAGGAGGAGGAGAGGAGGAGGAGGAGGAGGAGGAGGAGGACGAGGAGGAGGAGGGGAGGAGAAGCGAAGTGGAGGAGGAGGAGGAGGAGGAGAGAGGGACGGGGGGGGAGAGAAGGGGGGGAGGAGGAGGAGGAGGAAGGAGAGGAGGAGGAGGAGGAGGAAGAGGAGGAAGAGGAGGAGGAGGATGAATGAGAGGAGGAGGAGGAGGAGGAGGAGGAGAAAGAGGAGGAGGGGGAGGAGGAGGAGGAGGAGGAGGAGGAGGTCGCGAAGTGTTCCCAGCAGCGGCCAAGCACGAGGCACGGGGCACGACCCGAGGCCCCACCCGCCGGCCAAAGCGGCGAGTCACGGGCACCTCCTCGAGCCACGCGCGACGTGAGAAGGCGGGGGTTGGAAAGCGAGGAGAGGGGGAGGGAGGAGGAGCGGGAAGTGTGAGGGAAGAGGTAAAGGGCGGCCGAGGAGAGGGAGGAAAAGGAGGACGGGGGGGAGCGCGAGGGGAAGGCGGAGAACGAGGGCCAGCGGAGGAGAGGAGCGGGAGGTGAGGAAGAGGAGAGAAAAGGAGGAGGAGGAGGAGGAGGAGGAGGAGGAGGAGGAGGAGGAGGAGGAGGAGGAGGAGCATAACGAGCAGGACGAGGAGGAGGAGGAGGAGGAGGAGGAGGAGAAGAAGGAGGAGCAAGACAAGCAGGATGAGGACGAGGAGGAGGAGGAGGAGGAGGAGGAGGAGGAGGAGGACGAGGAAGAGGGAATAGGGAGGAGGGAAGAACGAGGTGGATATGCTCGCCCCCGAGGGAGGGAGGAGGGAAGAGGGAGAACGTAGTTGCTCTCCGCCGAAGGAGGGAGGAGGACGACTGGGACCTCAAGGGCGCCGAAGACGCGGGCGAGAACCACGAGGGCCTGAGGACGGGGGCGAGGATGGGAGGTGCCGATCCCGCTGCTTCCTAGACCTCTACTGGGATGCGTTATGACCAGAATCTCGAGGATAATCCAGCCATTGCAACGAGGGCCTCCCAGAAAACCCTACCTTCTCCTCCTCTGTTGTTCCACCGACAAAAACAAGCCTGCACACCCCCTGCGCTCGCCACCACAATGCACAGCGAAGAGAGAGCGTGAAACGGAAGGAGGAGGAGGAGGAGGAGGAGGAGGAGGAGGAGGAGGAGGAGGAGCGAACGTCGCTCCAAAGGGGGGGGTCACCTACCTACTAGTGCGCGCACGTGCAGATTCCACGCAACGAAGTAAGTGCTGAGGCCCAGAACCAGGGCGAGCTGAAACAATACAGCGCAATTGGTGCGTCAGACTAAGCTTTCAGACCGTCCGATCGAGCGCATCGTCGGGGGTCGAGGAATGAGCCTGGGCTGATCCCAAGCACAACTTCATTAGAACAGAACTAGAACAAAACTCTCTAGGGTAGCAGACCGCCCACCACAGCTGCCGACATCTGAGATAATGTGCCATCAAGTCTTTTCCCTCCTGGCAACCAAACTTAGATAGGGCCGAGCGAATAGCTGTGGACACATGCGTGCGAGCCGCTGTGGGCCACACTCCAGCGAGGATTTTGATCACCGCCCACCTCGCCCCCCCTCGGTTTAGTCAGCAGGACGCGCGTTAAAGCTGTCCAGCGACTGCTCAGCACACTGGCGGGAGGAGTTTCTACCCCCCACGCAACAAGACGTTTCCTGAACGCGATGGAAAAAACAATCAGAGAAAGAGAGGGACGTGAGAAAGGATCGAGAGGAGGACTGGAAAGGCAATCGTTTTTCTTCCTACGCTCATCCTCACCGAGTGGCTCTGCCCGCCACGCAACTTCTGCTTCCTGCGTCATCCGCAGCGCCTCCTTCAGGCTCGCCTCCACCCGCTCGCGATGCCTGGGCCGACAGCGCGGCGCCTTGCCCTCGAGCACGTCTCGCAGGTGCCGCGCAGGGCCTCGACGGTCGCACCGCCAGCCCGGAGTGGAGAGGGACTGCGGGAGGTCCGACAGCACCATCTGCGCCGGGCCGCACACATTCATGAAATGGTCTTCTACGCTCTCGAGCAGACCCCTCCACTCCTGCTGCATCTGGAGCGCAACCCGCATCCTCGCCGCAGCCGTCGGGGCGAGCAGCGACAGCGGCGCTGCGATGCCCAGGCTGCTGCCTATGGAAAGGAGGCAGTCTTTCCTGAAGGCCTTCGGCTGCACCCGCAGCAACACGCGTATCAGGCCCCGTTCGCGGCCCAGCACCTCGTCGGGCAGCGGGAGGAGCATGCCAGCATAGAGGAGACACGGAACCGCCAGACCACTGTATGCCTGGGCCAGCGCGTCTTTGGATAATGCTGAAGCACCCAGGGCGCGTGCCCTCGCGGCGAACTTGGCAGCAGGCTCATGCCACTGCCGGCTGAGGTCCGCTCCAGGGCCCAGACAGCTGCCCAGGTACTTGGCCATGGAAGTGATCGCGAAGCCCGACCCGCCGTCCACCGCGGCCTCCAAGGAGCCCTTCACCACGATGGTGAGGGCCCCCGAGATCGGCGCCCAGAGCAGCACCAAGTGGCACTTGGCCACGTTGAGCTCCAGGCACGCGAAGGCCGCCATCGCCCTGCAGACCGACCCGATCGGCACCAACGAGGCGAGGTCACGGATCGCGATCCCCACGTCATCAGCACAGCCTTCGACGTCACCCTTGCGCAAAACAGTAGGTCGC
Source organism: Prorocentrum cordatum (assembly GCA_963575745.1). NCBI lineage: Eukaryota > Dinophyceae > Prorocentrales > Prorocentraceae > Prorocentrum > Prorocentrum cordatum. Next base: position 5,036 of record CAUYUJ010010277.1, on the reverse strand, counting down.
TCGATCTCTTAGGACTCTCCACGCCACGGCATGTCCAGCACAAAGACCAGGTGCTCAAGGGAGGGAGAAAAGAGCAGGGCCCACAGAGAGCCGGACATCGGGCATCCCTGAGCAAGCCCCGCCGCAACCGCGAAGGCCTCCCTCAAGTCGTCGCCGACCCTTAGCCACGCCGCCTGCTTGTCGCGCACGGCCGTGGCCAGGGTCACGGTGGCCTCGCATAAGCCGCACTTGTCCAGGGTCATCATCATCCAGCGCCTGTTGTCACTGGGGAAGGCGGCCTTCACATCGAAGGTGAGCAGCGCAGGATGACCTCCTTCCGTCTCGCAGATGCCGCTGAATGCACGGGCCATCAAGTCAAGGTGGATGACGTTCGGGATGAAGGACCTGCCTCGGGCGAATCCACGCTGGGCCGCCGCTGCCCCCCGTTGCGCCACTGCCGCCAATTCGCGGTGACCACCGTCGCGATCAGCCCCCTGTCCGCGTTGAGCAGCATGAGCGGCCGCAGCGCCCCAGGGCGGCGAAAGACCTCTGCGGCGCAGAAGGCCTCGCCACTCTTCGGAATCAGCGCCAGCACCCCGCAGATGAAGCCGCCGCGGGGAGCCCAACCCCGCGAGCGCCTCCTTGCAGAGCCGAAAGAGACAGGCGACCGCCGCAGGCGCCCTCGCCCACGCTCGACCATGCCTCGCCGCACGCGTAAGATCCCCCCCACTGAAGGCGAAGTCCTCACGGCGACGGGCAGGAGCGAACCATCGCTCGAGATGCACTGCGGCCGCGTCATCGTCGCTGTCCTTCTCTGAATACAGGGCCCCGGTACTCGCGCACTGCATACAGCATGGCGTCAGCATCTTCCGCCGCGCACGGAGAAGCATGCGCATGCGCCTCAGGAGCGCCCAAGGGGCAGACCTGAGGACTGGGGTGCCCGCCACTGCTGACCCCCCTCGCCTCCGCGCACACCTTGACCCCATTGAGCTGCCCTACAGGATGCTTGCGGAGTCACAGCTGGGCCCTCTTCAGGATGTCCCCCTGCTTCCGCTTCCAGTAGTCGCCCTCCTGCTCCTGCGCCTCCGCAACCGCGCGCCGGGCGCGCCGAGCTGCTTCTTGCCGCCGTTCATCCAACGTGCGCTCCGCGGAGGTCCGCACAGCTTCCCCGAAAACATGGGCGTCGACAGCCCCCACCCCGCCGCCCTGCACGCGAACGCGGCGCCACGCCGGGGGAGAGGTCTTCAGCAGCGTGCGCGCCGTAGCGGCGTCGCTCAACCATATAACTCGAGCCGCCGAACGCATGATCACGGCGTTGGGCTCCGCGCCCTCTGGTAGCGACTGCAGGCCAGAAACCGCAAGCGCGCGGTGCCTCGCGGCCTTCGCCGCCGAGACCATTGCCCGCTTCGCTGCCGCCCATTCCTCGCGAGCACCACCATCGTCGCCACGCGATTGGAGGAGCTCTCGCTCAGCAGCGCGGACCTCCTGGAAGCACGGCGGGCGCAGCGGGGCCGATCAGATAAACGTGGGAACCTTCCGCTCAGCCATCGGCCTCGCCCGACGAAGCCCCAATACAAGGCCAACCACGCCATGATCACTCAGCCGGCGCAGGGAGAGAGCGGCGGGATCGGCATCGACTGTTCGCACTGCTCTCTGGCTGGGGTAGGCATCTCGCGGAAGGCTAATGAAGACTCTATCCAGCGCGGAGGCGGAGTCCGAGCGCCAGTCGTAGCGCGTGGACTCCTCCCCGTTGATCTCCACGCCTTCGTCGAACATGTCGCGCCAGAACGACCTCGCCTGGTGGTCCCGAATCGGCGAGCGCACTGCCGCCGTGGTCGGTACTCTGCAATAGCAGCGGCCCCCCACTGGCAGTTTGAAGTCGCCCGCCGCCACGCACAGCGCCTGATGCGCACACCTGCGGGCCAGCCTCTTCGCGCTGCGACATGCTCCAGCAAACGCCACTTTGTCATTCGTCGCGAGATTGAAATTAGGAACATTGATGTGTGCGATACCGACGCGGCAGTCATCGCTGGCCGCAGGCAAGTGAGCAGCCGTTCCAGGACGTCGGACCGCCACACTGATCCTCACCATTAGCACCCGCCCAGGGACCAGCTCGGTGCACGTCGAGGTAGGGTGCCGCGAAGGGTGCACCATCGCCAATTCCTGTGGTTCGGACGAGGGCACGAGAATTGCAACTCCACCACCGCACCCCGTTCGGAGGGCGGAGCTGTGGACCGTGTATCGGCACGGCTGCGCGCTAACGAATGACTCGAGCGCGACAGCGGCACCATGCGTCTCCTGCACCATGATAATGCACTGCTTCGCCATGTACGACCTCAAAGTAGCTCGGCGACGATCCAGGCATCGCAGCAGCAAGACACGAGCATTCCACGAGATGACCTTCAGGGGGCTGTCCGAGACTTCCGTGTACTGGTACTGCCACGGGCGCCATCGCGCAGAACACGTGTCAGGGACACCACTCCACCTCACGCGGGGCCGCAACCATCCTGTCAAACACTTCCTGCACCTTGGCCCTGTCCAAGCCCAGCTTCGCCACCATCTGATTGGACTAGCAGGGCTGCGTGGGGGTGTCCTCCTCGGTGGCCAGGACGCTGGCAACATGCTCGTGGTCGAATCTGACCTCCGCGCGCATTTTGTTGGGCCACCATCTCTCGGGAGAGCCCACCACCTCTGCCAGCGCCTGGACCAGGCGTTTCGTGTGGAGCTCGGCCCGCTGCGTGCGCTTCGGCTTGTCGGCATTGATGAACATTTTGCGCCCGCCCGCCGTGAAGCTGCGCCAGCCTTCAGGGACACGCAGCTGGGCGACGACACTCTTCGCCCTCGTAGCCAACCACGCCGCCCGTGAGCTCCAGCACGTAGTTGCGCCCTGAAGGTAGCGAGTGCAACGCATATTGCCCACCAGCCACAGACGCCGCCGCGAGCCACTCCTCGAGGCCGCTGATGACCTCCGCCCCTGTGATTCTTGACTCCACCTGGATCTGGAACAAGTTCGGGGCCGCAGAACTACTCCTGTCGCGCAGCCTGGAAGAGCGGTACCTGCGCTTCTGCTCGCTCGAGCGCCACCGCGATGCCCTCGACCTTGGCCCGCAGCTCCGCATTCGAGGCCTCCAGCTGGCCCTGCCGCTCCCGCATGCGCGCCACATCCGCGTCCACGACCGCAAACCTCGCCGTGCACTCCTGGGCATGTGTCGTGATGACCGCCGCCATCTGCTGGTGCGCCGCCGCCGTCGTCGCATTGAGGCTGTTCGTGGCGGCCGTGATGATCTGCGAGCGGGCAGTCGCGACACTCTCAGTGGGAGCCCCGCCGCCGCCGAGATGGCTGCCACACCTGGATCGGTCTGGGTGGCTCCTGTCGGCGCGATGTGGGCGGGGGCAGCAGACGCGTGGCCAGCTGCAGGGGGCGTGGTCGCCACAGGCCCGATGGGCGCCCACGCAGCGGTCTGGCTGGCGGCTGCACCCAAAGCGCCGCCATGCCCTCCGCTGCGCCCGCTGCCCTGGCTCCAGGGGTCCCTCTCTCTCCTGGAGGCGATCGCGGGCCCCCCGCGGCAGACCTCCAGCGGAGCCCGCGGCAGCACGTCGCTCACGTTCACGCTGTCGACGCCGCCAGCGGGCCCCCTCGCCACTGCGAGAGGCACCGAGAAACCTCTATACACTCTCTTCCGCTAAGATTCGGTCGGGCATGACCCCCTACAGGCGGATTTTGAGCGAAAAATAAGAACATATGCACATATATATAGTTTAAAAGAACAAAGAAACGAAAGTGGTCAAAAATAATCGAAAAATCGTCCCCGTACTATGTTTTGACTGTTCCTCCTGCAGGGGGACAGGCCCGACTTGACTCTAAGAGGACGGGGGCGAGGGCGCGGACGACGAGGCCACGAGCGCGAGGACGGGGTGACGCGGAGCCGATGCCTGGGCTTGGGCGCCACGAGCGCACGCAAGGAGGACCGGTCAGTCCCCGGCAATGCCCGAGCTCTGCCGCTCGGGAGGAGGAGCAGCGCGAGGAGGGGGACGACGAAGGAGAAAAGGGAGGAGGACGAAGAAGGAGAAGGAGGATGACGAAGTAGGAGGAGGAGGAGGAGAAGGAGGGGGGATGAGGGAGGAGGGAGGAGGGAGGAGGGAGGAGGGAGGAGGAGATGGGCCAAGAGTTGTAGCGGGCTGAGCTCTTTTTGAGCCTCAGGGTGCCTCTGGGGGACACTCGGAGGTCTTCCGGGGCCTCCTGGGACCACCACGGACCTGGTCGACCGAACATCGAAGATCGAGGCATCGAGGGTCGAATGCCGAAGGCTGAAGACGTTGCAGGCTCTTGTGTGCCCTACTGAGTCTCCTGGGGGGGCGCCCTCATGGCCACAGCTGGTTCTGCCCGGAGGTTATGGCCGCAACGCACCCCAGGACAAGTCCGGTTGTGTACAGTCGGACCCCGGCCACAAGAACCTCCCTCATGAACGGCCAAAACACGCAGAACATCCAAGGGTAACTACCCTCCCCAAGATGCACAGGAGCACCCAACAAACACGAAGAACATCAGGGTACCCTCCCCGAATCGACCTCGATCTTACGCCTCGGTCCGACTGTGCTCCCCAGACCTCCTACGGGGTGCGCTCTTGACCAGGAGTTCGAGGCGAGTCCAGCGGTGGCGACGAGAGCCTCCGAGGAGGCCCGAAGAGGCGGACGCGCGGGCGGGGTAGCGGTATGGGCACCTCTCCCTCCCCTGAGGCTCCACCTCGGGCTCGAAGCGCACAGTGGCTGGGTCCGACGGCGCCTCGGACCCCCGAGCCCAGACGCCCTCGCGGCCCCGAAGCATCACGCCGTCGGGGCTCGCCGCTCTCGGCGCGCCAGGGGGGGCCGCCCCCACGGGCCCCGCTCTGCCGCCAGGGTGCGGCTCTCGAGAGGCAGGACGGGTCCCCCGGGGGGGGCGGGGCCGATAGCTCGGACAGGAACGGGCCTCTCTCCCGAGGTCTGGGAGTCCTTCCTCCTCTGGCCTCATCCTCTTGCCTCCTTCCCTGCTCGCACACTCTCCTCCTCCTCCTCCTCCT
>CAUYUJ010010276.1:6924-29386 GCA_963575745.1 Prorocentrum cordatum | reverse complement strand
AGCCCGTTTCAAATTGTTCCTGAAGACTGAAGGCAGAGACAAAGCGGTTCCTGTCGAGACGATTTTCCGCTACTGCCACGGCTCATGTTAGGCAGAGCGGTTCGCATCGAGACGATTTTCCGCTACCGCTCCGGCTCAAATTAAATAGGATCTCTGCTACCGGGAGGAAAGAGGGGAGGGAAGGACGGGACGGCGAAAAACTTCGCCAGCAGTAGCTACGCCTCGGGCCACTATCGGACAAGAGCAGGGGCCGCACGATTCGGGGGGGAGCGAGGACGAGACAGGCAGAGGAGTCGGAGAGCCGGCTCGCCCCAGCAAGGCTAGCCGGAGTTCCGCCTCCGGGAGGCAAGAGCGGCAGGAAAGAGACGAGGGAGGGGAGGATGCGCCAGGAGGCTCGGATTAAATGTGAGCCCCGTTTCGCGCCGTGCCGGCCCAAATTGCACTGTTATCGGCCAAGCGGCTGGGACACCTAACGGCGCCCGTAGGATTTAAAATCGACAGGCTGGCATCCCCAGAATTAGTCGCCCGAGCGGGGGCAAGGCGAAGGAGAGAGAGAGAGAGAACAACAAAAAAACAACAACAAAAAACATAACAACAAAAAACGGAAGAGAGAGAGAGAGAGACAGAGAGAAAAAATGATACAGACAAACAGAGAGCAACGGCAGAGCGTGCAAAGGCAATCACTACATCCCGTCCCCTTCGGCGTCGTCGCGCTCGTTCCAATCCGCCGCCATGACCTCCCTGAGCTGGATCCGCAGCGCCCGGAGCATCGCGGCCGACTCCAGACGATGGGCGGCGTGGTGCCGCCACCAGCCATGGAGTTTGTACGTGGCCGTCGTCAGCAGGGCTCTCCGCAGTACGTCGCGAGAGCGCTCCGCTGGCTGTGCGTGTAGGACGCCCAAGATGCCCGCCACGCGGCCCTCTGGCGAAAGCGGCTGCAACCACAGGTCCGTCGCGCCAAAAGCCATGGCGCACCTGCACGAAGCGTTGTGCTGGTTCGAATCCTCCTGGTCGCAGCCCATCATGCACTTCGCATGGCGATTCTGCATGCGTCACCCTGATATCCAACAACTGCTGAAAATACGAAGCATAGCGGCGACCACCCCTGGTTGCGCTCGCCAACGAAGCCAGGTCACCGCGGCCAGGAAGCGGTTGGCCCGGCGGCCGGGCAGCACGTTGAGCCGCCAGCGGACCGCCAGTCGTCGCAACATTGGATGTACCTCAGCGATCCTGGGGGCCAGGGAGTTTTGGACCCTCACCGCGGCTCTCTGCAACACTGGTTGCACGCGACGCGCAGCCGCCCTCGTCCATGGCCGAGGCCCGCCCAGCTGCAGTTCCAGGGTGGCGGCAAAAATCCCGCGAACGCGGAGGCTCTCGACCGCGTGCGACACAGCGTGGAGAATGCTGCCATCCAGCCATGACCGCCACTGGGCCACCCGGATGATCTTGTCTGTCTTGCTCTCCAAGCGGCGGAAAGCTCGCGACCTCGCCTCGACCTGGATTGGGGAACGAAAAATGACATAAACATAAAAACTCCGAGGCCCGCGCGGACGTCTCGGATCCGCGCGGAGCGCGCCAGGGGCGGCGCCGGAGACGCCGCCGCGGGGGGCCCAGCGCGGATGCGAGAAATCCGCGCGGACCTCCGAGCTATTATGTCTATGTCATTCTTCGTCCCCCTACTAAAACCCGCGCATGGACCCCGCCTCCTCGGCGGCGACCCGGAGCTTCGCCGCCTTGGCCAGATGAGCCACGACAGCCTTCGGCCTTCCTGTCAGATCCAGGCGCGGCAACAACATCAGCACGGAGCCTTCGCCGGGGCAGCGCACCAAGGTCTTCGCGCACCCGGCCTCCAGGCCCCCCCATCCCGGCGCAAGGTCCCCAAATTACGTCACGAAGGACAACGCCGGCAGGACGTAGACCGAGTAGGCGAGCGCAGCGAAGTGGAGACCGCCGCCAGCCTGGCCCCAGAGGGAGCACCTCTCCAGATACTTGCGCATCGGCTTCTCCCACGACTTGGCAGCTCGCCCTAGGCCGAGGTGGACGCCCAGAAATATTTGGCAGAGCCATCAAAATGCATCCCTCCCCACCGCGGCAACTCCTGCTGCACCGCGCTCGGTGCTAACGCATGGCTTGTCTCAGCGAGGCCCACCCAAACGCACTTGTCCGCGTTCGGCTCCAGACCAGAAACTGTGCCATACTCCGCCAGGAGGGACGCCAATACTGGCGCCGATTCCCGCCAATCCCGGAGGACCAGGGCAACGTCGTCGGCGCGCGCCCTGGCGAGCGCGCCTGGAACCGCGCGGCAAACGCGACGCCGCGCAGCAAGTCGGCGACAATCGCAAAGAGCACCGGGGATAGCGGGTATCCCTGTCTGATTCTGCTCAACGTAGAAGCCTGGGTGCTCGCCCCCACCACCACCAGCCAACACCATTTATTGTGGCACAGGGTCGTCATGATGTTGAGCAGCACTGCAAGGGGACCCATGAGAACCAAGATGGAGCGGATGAACGACCGCGTGACGCTCGGAAGAACAACCCAGAATGCGAGGAAAACCGCGCTGCCTGCGTCATCGGCCCATGCCACCTCCATCATCCGCTCCTCGACCGCCACGATGCTGCTGATCACCGAACAGCCTGGCAAGAATCCTTGCTCTTCACGTGAGATCCAAGGGGCAGCGCACTTCTCTAGCTGAAACCTCACTGCGTTGGCCGGGATGCGGCTGTCCCCGCTGGCAATGCTGAGCGGGCGCGCGGCGTCCGGCTTGCACCCCAGCCGCTCCCCGCCCTCCAGCGCCGCGCCCGCCTCAGGTGAAAAAACCATCAAGGAGTCGTTGAAGGCGGGGCAGTCCCGGGCAACAATCTCCAGGCCGTCGCCAGACATCACATCGCGAAGAGCTGCTTCGAGCACATCTCCGCCCAAAGGCCCCAGCGACTGCCAGACGGCAAGCGGGAGCCCATCCGGCCCTGGCGAGGACTTCGGCGCCTCCTCTATGGCCTCGGCGGAGGCGGCTGAGACAGCTCAGTTGTGCTTGGCCGAGGTCTTCTGCGCACCAACGTCGATAAGCATGGTCGTGGCGCTGTCGACGCCTGAACACCCCTTGCCAGTTATTCGAGCGCAGGACTTGGGCCATTTCTCCCGGGTCTGCGAGAACGTCGCCATTCCGGCCCACGACTCCGCCCAGGGCCGCTGACCCGCCCGGCGCCAGGCGCGCGAGCAACTGCATTACCCTGTTGCGGCGGCGTTGGAACGCCTCAACATCTGGCCCGTCGACGGTCGCATCGCCCTCAGCATTTCGAATTCCCCGCACCTGCTGCAATGCCGAATCCCGAGCCGGCTCCACCGCGCGCGCCTGGATGGCCTCCAGTGGGCCGCCGACCAAGGTATCCAGCCTGGGGCATATCTGGCAGCAGCGGCGGACCGCCCCGACCGCCCCTCGCTCCTAAGCCCTGACACACCGCAGAGTCCAACCAAGGTGATCATCAACCTCTGTCGCCTCCGGCACACGCTGCTGCTTGTCGCGGCCCATCGCGTCGGCGACCGTCATCATAACCTCCTTCAGTATGCGGGGGCGAGCGAAGCCGGAGATGCACGGCGAAGGAGCAGCCGAAGAACTCGCGGACTCCTGTTGGCCAGCGTTCCCGCCGAGGCCCTCGGACAACACTTCCTCTGCCATCCGCAAGAGCGTCCAATCCAGAACCGCCGCGCGAACAGGCCAGGCAGGATCTCGAAGAACAGCAGCCGGAACAGGGCGAGGCTGACCAGGGATCGGCCGCGCCAGCCGACGGCCGAAGGCAAGTGCCCGATGATGGGACAAGTGAGAAACCCAGGTCAGGGGGGCGCAGTGCAGGGTCGTGTCTAACTGGATGGATACATGAGCACTCAAATATATACTGTCGATCCTCGATCGGCATCCGGCGGCGTCATGAGTGGCCTGCGTCTGGTGGAGCTCGTGGAGACCGCGCCTCCAACAGAAGTCCCCCCGCCAATGATCTTCATCTGCCTCGTCTCTGACGTTGGCCAGCTGGATGCGGACAGCCCCCCCCCACCACCCAGTTGAAGCCCCCGCCGGTGACGCTCAGCACCTGGCACTTCGGGCTCATCTTCGCGTTGGCGCGCCCCCGCATGAGCTGCCTCTGCATCTTCATCTGCACGTTGGCCCCCTCATCCGTCGACGCGCGCACGAGGCCACAGGTGCCCGCGGCAAAACGCCGTGTCGAGCGCTCCAAAGGGGCCTCGTAGTCGCAGCACAGCGGCACGCCCTGGAACGGGCTCGTCCCAGACGGGGTCGGGGCCAGATGCCGCAGGGAACTGTCCCGGAGGAAGATGCCCACCCCTGCCCTGGACGAGGTGCCCGTCGACCACATCGCCGTGAAGACTGGCGACGGCCGCCAGGCGGCCTCGTCGCCTTCCGCGACGTGCGCCTCGGACAGCAGCAGTCGCATCACATATTTGGCCTTCGCGAAGTGTTTCCTGACGTCCACTGCGAAGAAAGCCTGGGAATTCCAAGCAGCCGTCATGCCGATGAACTGGGCGAGCGGCTGGAATTGCCGGTGAAGGCGTCGGCGTCGCTGGAGCTGGCGCCAACGCGTCACACCCTGTAGGGGCCGCGACATGCTGGCGCTTCAGCCGCGGAGCTGGCGCCGCGGGTGGCAGACTGGGAAGCTGGCATGATCGCTGTACGGCAGCGCGCACGGCAGCACAATGAGGAAGGTCCTGATGCCCCACGGCCGCCTGGAGCTGCAGCGGCGCCACCTGCGAAGGGAACGGTATCACATGATCGCTGCACGGTCTGCCTGAAGAAGAAGAAGAAGAAGAAGAAGAGGAAGAAGAAGAAGCGGTAGCCGCCTGAAAAGTCGAAGAACGCCCAGGAACATAAGTTAATGAATTTGCATGCAGCGCAATCCGGCGGCATGAGAGCACGACGTCCAGACACCAGGAGGCGACGCCGCGCTCGTCGATGACATGCGCTGCCACTGGGCCCAGGCTCGCCGCAGGCAGCCGCGGCGAGCCGTGCCGACTCAGGCGCTCCTGGCCGGGGGTCGGCGCCCCCCGCCGCGTATACCATTTCTTGCCACGGCCGCGGTGCTGAGCAGTTCATTGCCCTCCAGGTCTTGCAACTCCATCGCGCACTCAAGGCTGACCAAGTCTGCCCCCAATTGGATCGTTCGTCCGTGAACTGCCTGTGTGAAGCTGCGTGTTTGGTCCTCGTTGTCGAGGTGTACCCGCACTCTCCCTGCAGCCGCGGCTGGGTTGGACTTCGCCAGCCACGTCCAAGCCGGGCCGGTGGGCTGGGGTCCCGCGTCGGACTCCGTCAGCGCCAACCCAGAGCGGTGGCCGAGAACCTCCATGTGGACGACGGCCTGCGGGTTCGCACCCATGTGGCCGAGCACCTTGACCTCCGCCTCTGGCCTGACCAGCCCCATCTCTCCCCTGCTTTGCCGGGCTCCCCAGCGAACCGCCGCCAGCTGCTGAGGAGTCGCTGACGGGTACGCCCATGGACGTCCTCCCTGCGTGCGGTTGGAGGGTCGCCAGCGGAGCCGCAGCAGAGCCACCTCCGGATCCTCCTGCAAGATGTGTTTCACGCGTGCCTTCCACTGGTCTGCACTCCCCTCCTCTACGACCAGCGCCCGGTCTGAGGTGTAGGCCAGGAGCTCCTTGCAGTGCGGCCAAGCCTTGCCGAACGCCTCCGGCCCCACGACCTCGAGAATATGGCAGCCAGGGTCGGTGTAGAGATGGTGTACCAACTGCGCCAAACGATCCGCACTGCGATACCGCAGATGATGTGTATGCAGATCGATGTCGAGCCGGGAGACCCCCGCAAGGAAGTGGATGGGGATTCGGATCCGACCGGCCGTCTTGAGGTGAACAGGGCTTCTCTCCGAGTCGCCCAGGGTCGCCCGAAGCGGGGCGAGCCCTCGCCGCAGCGTCGCCAACGTGCTCCTAACGACTTCCATCGCCTCGTCCGCGTAGTAGGTTTCGCCCAACTCCATGGTGAAGAGACGGGCTGCCTCGACGAAGAGCTTCGGGAGCGAGACGGTGCCCCTGCCGGCGACTGTGGCGATGATGAGGCCGTGGTTGCCGACCACGGGCCCTGCCGAACCCGTGGACACCACCTGCAGTGGCCGTGGCCCACAGTGGCTGCAACTCGATCGACTTGACTAAGCCAGCCCATTGAGGGCCCATGAGCGGGCTCCAACACATGTCCATGAGAGAGTCCACATCTGCACTCTCCTGAAAGGTAGGAGTGGTGAACACAAGTCTGCATCAGAAGTCCGGAACATCCCCTCTATGACGCAGACGAGCCGATCGGAGGCGACCGAGGGCTGCTGTGTCCGTGGGTGCCCACAGAACGGCGCCTCCGGGCAAACTTTGCAAGACCGCCACGTCGCCCGAGTACAGCGTGGATGTTGTCTCACGGTCCTGCTGTACCCTGTTCTCCGTCGAGCCAGTGGCCGTCAGCACGCGGGAAAGCTGGGTGAGGCACTGTTTCCCTGATGCTCCGCCTGGGAGGGGGCAGAGCAGGTTGACAGCAACTGGGCCCAGCTCCATGTAGAGGGGCACTGGCCTCTTCTTGTGCCGCCCGCGCGCTTGGAGCAGGTCCGGGAGGGCTGTCAGGCATGCCTCGCGCGCTGCCTCATATCGTAGTTTCGCAGCCCAGAGCGCCTCCTTATCGCTCGCTGCCCAAGTGGAACCCGTCGCTATGTTGAGAAGCTGGGTCGCCCAGTCCGCGCTGCGAACGATGTCCTTCGCCGTGGGCTCAGACCCTTCCAGTGCCAGCCGGCCGAGCCGACGCCAGATATCAGGCTCGTCAGGGTCGAGTCCTACTTGCCAGAGAAGGCCACGCAGATCGCCCCAAGAACGCACCTCCGAACGAAGACGGATTGGGGTAGCCGAAGGGCCCGTCATGGCCTGGCCTGCAGGAGCTCGAAGTGGTGCAGGATGATCGTCTCGCAGTGCAGTGCGAACATGCCATTGCTGATCGTGATGTCGTCGTCAATCTCGATGGCGTCCAACGCAGCTAACTCCGTATCCAGCTCGATCTGCCGCACCTTCTGTCTTCCTATATGAGTGTCGTGATCACGAGACGTCGCTGGTGTCGTGTTGTGCATCCTTACAATCGCGTAGGCCCACGCTGTGTAGAATTCCCAGCTGTCGTCGCACTCTCATTTGTTTGTCCACCGAGGTGTATCCACCCCTGCGGTTTGGTGCTTTGTCTGGGATTCTACATCAGCGTTATTATTGTCCAACGGTCCGTCGGACACTGGGCTTCTTGGGCAGCCCATCGCCGTACCCACTGACTGTACATGTGCACTACTTTTGGCATAGGGTGTTGCCGCATCAAGTCTTCCGCCCTGCGAGTGCTCCTGCGGACGAATCCAGACCATATTCTACTTCGTGGTCAGATGAAAAAGCCGTGATGCTGCAAACACACATCGCGTTCGCTGGAGACGTCAAATGATCTAGCATGGGATGGGTTGCTGCTCTGTGTGTTCGCGTCCGAGGTTTCGCTAGCTGGTTGTGCTTCTGCTGCAGTTCTACCCATGCGCCTCTGTGATCTAACTAATTGCAAGAGCAGATCGGTCATTGTCCCAAGTCTCCGCGCCGCACAGCATAATGAGAATCACTCTGCCCTGGTAGAGCCGCAGTCGGCGCTTCGATGGGGAATGTATCTTCGTGATCTCTTGTCTGTAGATTGTAAGGCATGCCCCCCCAAGCTTGAATGCGTCGCGTGATCTGAGCCGTTGGGGTGTTCTCATGAGGACGAGGAGGAGGAGGTCATAATGAAGAAGAGTAGGAGGGGGCCCTCGCTCGACTCGATGATCACGGGGCTCGCCTCGATGATCACGGGTCTGCACTATCTCTGCAGATGGCCCTAGTCTGCTCCCTGCGGCTGTCAAACGGAGCTCCTCTGCTACTGGTCCTGCTCTGGTCCTCTTGCTCCTCCTCGTCCTCCTCCTATCATGTTGCTCATCTCGTCGGCCACCAGGCGTGTCAGTAGGACGGGCCGGGCGTTTCGCCTGAGACCCCTCACCACTTATGATCATGAAGCTTGGCAATTCCAACGGCTACTCGGATTGAGCGCTTTCGAAATGCGGCTATCGCCTCAGCGCCACGCAAATTCGTCATTACGGGCATCCAAACAATCGCACAGATGGAGAGCGCGTGGCGTTCGAGATGTGGCTCTCGCCTAAGCGCCGCGCACACTTTGCAAAAACTTCCGACGGCTACAAAAATTCCGGTTCCTGCAGTTCCGGCGCTTAGCGCTACACTTTGTGTCCTATCTCGCAGGGCTCCCTCCAGAAAGCACGAGGCAAATCCTTTTTAAAACGGAACTCTTGCCTGAAAGACAGGCCCGCAGGGCACTCGTCTTTAATGAGCAACTATGCCTGTATTGCAGCATCGCTGATGCATCCTTGCTTGAATATGGTCCTCCTCATCGTCCCCCTTCCACTCCCTCTGTTACCATCTGCATGCGTCTACCTACTTCCCTGATCGTGTGCCACGATCGCCCCCCAAAAAGGGGGCAAGAGGGATGAGAAGGCGCTGGCCTGCTGCAAACGCCGTGTACTTCTGCTCGAATACATTCTGAATGAAGAGGGGCGTCGCAACGCTGTCATCGCACATCCCATCCTGCCACACAACCTGGGGCCGGGGTGACATGCCTTCAGACATGCTGGAATTCTGCTAAGCGCTGCAATACCCTAGGCCCGACCGATCTTCTTCCACCCGCTCCCTGCTCTTGTTTGGGTCGATTGCCCAAGCATTCAACCAGGTCGCGACGCACAGTCCTTCTCTGGATGTCCACGACTTGGTACACATACCCGAATGCCCCCCCTACGACCTGAGCACAGAAGCGTGCAAACACACGGAACTCAGACGGGCCACCTCCCAGCCAGAGGGACCACGAACCCCTCCATCAGTAAACCCGAGCTGAGGAAGGAGCGACGACGGAGAAAGGCGGCCGTGAGGGAGTCGGCACGCGGAAGCTCTCGGAGGTAGCGCACCCGCCCTGGGAGGGGGCCCAAGAATCGCCAGCCAACGCTCTTTTAGTACCACTGCCCCCACGTGGTGGAAGGCATCTGAGCTCGCTGCACGCCCACCCGGCCAAACACCCCTCAACGGAGACTCTCTCCCCCTCGCTGCCCGCCGTTACCACTAGAAACGCCAAAGACAACCCGACGCGGCTACCACCCACACGTCCTGCCCTCATTTCCGACCGCTGTGCGCCCACTCTGCCAAGCACTCGGAGCACCTGCATATCAAGCGGACATGGATGCAATGTGCTCACGCCAGGCCCTCAAGGCCCCACTACGCAGAAACGAAACAAGCAAAAACGTTCCGTAGAACGACCAGGTTAAGCAGGGGGGGTGCGGGGGGGGACGCGGAGGACCACAAGGAGGAGCAGGAGGGGGAGAAAAGAGGGCAGGAGATGAGCAGGAGGGGGAGAGAGGGGCGGGAAAGGGCAGGAGAAAAGGAGGGCGAAGAGGCGGGAAAACAACAGCTGCACGGGCGATGATAACCGCAGCCCAAGCAGAACCTGACCCTGTCCTATCATTATCCTGAGCCTCTATTCTGCTCCACCTCCTCCCTTATCATTCCTCCTCCTCCTCCTCCTCATCATCATCATCATCATCCATCTCCTCTTCCTCGCCCTTCTCCCCCAACTCCTCCTCTCTTCCCTCTTATCTTCCTCCCCTGTAAGACCCCACACACAAAGTACATACCTTCAACTCGTAGCCGGGGAGGAGATGTGGATGTTGGTTGATCTCATCCAGCATAATCTCGCCACCTCAGAACGTGCAAAGAGGGCGAGAGGCCTGGAGAGGACGAAAAGCAGGGAGGCTAGGAGACTTGAGGAACCAGGATGAAAACTGATCCTGGCAAAATACTCAACAGCATGCAGTTGCAAACACCTCTCCCTCTGGGCCCACGAAGCGCTTGAGGGGTGGGACTAAGTGGGCGGGGGGCGTGCGCCCCCATGCGTCTGCGCCCGCTGCTACCGTAGGTGGAGCTGTCTGTAGGGCCAAACAACACGCACGTGTACAACGAAATAAGCGGGGGGATCCCACGCGTCTGCGCCTACTAAAACAATACGTCAAGCTCGTTGTGGGACAATGAAACGTGTAAGTGGTGCGCCGAAGCAGACGCGGGGGGGCACATGCGTCTGCGCCCGCTGGGACCGTAGGTTGAGCTCCCTATGGTGCGCCGGCATGGACGAGTGACACCATGCGTTTGCGCACACTGAGACCGTAGGTGGAGCTATCTCCACATGGGGCCACGAAAAAGGTGAGGGGTGTGCCGAAGTTGGCAGGAGGGAACCCATGCGTCTGCGCCCACTGTGACCACACGTTGGGCTATCTTATGGGGGCCCCCTGTGCGAGTGATGCTGAGGTGGGCACGCGAAAAGCAGAGGTAGGAAGGAGGAGGGGGAGGAGGCGCTGGAAGGAGTGACGCGGGGTGCTGCGAATTCAAAACGAGCGCACAACACCAACACCACACACCACAGGATACTTGGGAATCAGATAGGGAGGTGTCAGGGAGAGAAAATACATGAAGAGGCCGCTGAGACGAGGTATGGTTTGGCGAGGCTCGAAGTAAAATCTTGCAGGCTTCTCGGGACCGTACTGGGGTCAGTCGGCCAGCGCAGCTCACGGCTCGAAGAACGTCGATCCCCTGTGATGAAAAATAGCCTGGCGAAGGACCAAATCAAATGCATTTGTAGGAACTGACGTTGCAGGTATCGCCTTCAGGGGATCTCCTCGTAGGCCATGAAGCATACCAAGGGTGAGCCAATGTGGGGCGGGGCCGCCATGTGGGCGCTGCCACTGGTGCTCTAGGCGCAACCCACTACGGGGTCGCGAAGCGTGCGAGGGGTGCGCCGCCATGGGGCGGGGCCGCCACTGGGGCCTTCGGTGGAGCCCCCATATTGGGCAACGAACCGCTGTACTGGGCGGGGGGAAGCGCATGCGAACACCGCCATTGGGGCCTTCGGTAAAGCCCCCTATGGGGCCACGAAACGCTTCACTGTGTGGGGGAAAACGCGTGCGAACGCCGCCACTGGTGCCTTCGGTGTAACTCCCTATGGGGCCACGAAACGCTGTACTGGGCGGGGGAAACGCATGCGAACATCGCCACTGGTACCTTCGGTGGAGCTCCTTATGAGGCCACGAAACGCTGTACTGGGCGGGGGGACCGCATGCAAGCTCAGCCACTGGGGCCTTCGGTAAAGCCCCCTATGGGGCCACGAAACGCAGTACTGGGTGGGAGGCACCGCATGCGAGCTCAGCCAATGGGGCCTTCGGTGGAGCTCCCTAAAGGCCACGAAACGCTGTACTGGGTGGGGGGAACCGCATGCGAACTCAGCCACTGGGGCCTCCGGTGGAGCTGTCTATGGGACCACGAAACGCTGTACTAGGTGGGGGAAACCACATGCGAGCTCAGCCACTGGGACCTTCGGTGGGGCTCCCTAGGGGGCCACGAAACGCTATACTGGGTGGGCGGGGGAAGCCCATGCAAGCTCAGCCACTGTGGGGCCTTCGGTGGAGCCCCCTATGGGGCCACAAAACGCTGCACTGGGTGGGGGGAACCGCATGCGAGCTCAGCCATTGGGACCTTCGGAGGAGCTCTCTATGGGGCCACGAAACGCTGTACTGGGCGGGGGCCACCGCATGCGAGCTCAGCCACTGGTGCCTTCGGTGGAGCCCCCTATGGGGCCACGAAACGCTGTACTGGGTGGGGGAACCGCATGCGAGCTCAGCCACTGGACTTCGGTGGAGCTACTGAAGGGGCCACGAAACGCGGTACTGGGCGGGGGAAACGCATACTGATGAGGCAAACATGCGGGTGGCAGAGGCGGAGATAGGAGGAGGAGGAAGAAGATGAGAAGGGCGGGAGGTGAGGGATGCGGGGGGCTGTCTCTTCAAAACGAGGACCCAACACCACTGGACGGTTGAAAAAAAATGTCAACACTCTGTCATCACTATTATCAAGAAGGTATTCCTGGTGTCAGGCGCTGGTGCACATGGAAGCTCCACCATGACAAATGGGTTTGGAGAGGACTTTTTCCGAATTGATCCGACCGATCGGTTCGACTCGACTCAATCGGATCATCCGCCTTACACAACATGTCTCCTTGAGGTGTGCGTGTATGCTTTTGTACCACGCATCACTGCAGGTCGGATTGGGTGTGGCGTCGCCTCGGTCAGCCTCATGGCGCCTCGCGTCGTGACACCCTCCCCCACGCACGCAGGAGACGCTCATATACTTAGGCCTTGCAGAAAACTTCAAGTGTTCGAAGGGGTATGCCGACATTGGCGGCGCGGACGCATGCGAACCGCACCATTGGGGCCTTGGGTGGCCCTCCCAATGTGGAAACTTGCTGCGCGGACGCATGCGAACTGGGGCAGTCGGTGGAGCTCCCTTTGGGACCACAACACGTGTGACGGGTGTACCGACATGGGTGGGTCGGAAGCATACGGCCGACGCCACTGGGGACTTGGGTGGAGCTCCCTATGGGGCCACGAAACGTGCGAGGGGCGTGCCGAAATGGTTGGCATGCGGAGGACAGAGGCAGGGGATGAAGCGAGATTGGCGAGGAGGAGAGGAGACGCGGGGAGCGTCTCTTCAAAACGAGGACCGAACACCACAGGATGGTCGGGAAACACTCGAAGACAGCTCAGTCGAGGGGACCCTCGGGCGAAGAGCGGCTTCTATCAAGCTGCACGGCCGCTCGGATAGTGGCGGCCTTCCGCCGAATTCTGCCGATGAATGACATCAACCTCCTGACCCCCCGAAGGCGGGGCCCTTTCTGGAACGTGGAACGCTATCCATGAATGGAGTTGGCCCCTCACGAGGGTGAACGCGGCTGGCCGCGTCCCAGTTTGGCGGCCGAGCAAAGCGCCCACGCGCGCCGATATGCCGACATCCCACTCGCCGCCGGTGAAGGGCAATAGTGCAGTCAGCCATATCTCGTGACCATCGTGATGTCCAGTGCCTGGCAAATTGGAGGAGCAGGCAGAAGAGTAGTCACAGCTAGGGGAAGGCAGCCACGCATCCACGTATCACCATCACCACCATCGTCACTGCCGTCGTCGTCCTCCTCCTCAGCCTCATCAACGTAATCATCAGCATTACCAACAAACAGTACCATCATCATATCATCAAAAGTAACAACAAAAAACAATAATAACATAAAAAAACAACAGCAGCAACAACAACAACAACAACAACAACAACAACAACAACAACAACAACAATCAGTTCAAGACTGTTCGCTCCTATCTGCTCACATGCCAATCAATGTATATCCCAAACCCTCGGTACCCGCCCTCGTCGTCTTCGATCGTACCCCCTTGGGGGCATTTCTTCCTTACCTGCCACGTGCATTTGGTGCAGCCCCTAAAGCAAGGGAAGAAAAGACGGGTGGAAGGGGGAGGGACAAGAATAGAGCACGAGAGAAATTAACAGGGGGGGCAAGGAGCAGAAAACAAATGGTAGAACCAGACGGGCAAGTCGGGTGGGCAGACCCATAGCGGGCAATTCGGGAAGGCGGGCCCCGGCGACCAGGTCGAGCAGGCGGGTTGCTGAAGCGTGGGTCCTGCATGCATCGCGAAGAAGTCTCGAGCGATAGCGCGATTCGTATGCAAATTGTAAGGAAGTCCTGCGCGAGAGCGCGATTTGGGAATAAATGGTGAGGAACTCTCAGACGGGAGACGTTGTTGTTGTTGTTGTATGTAAACCGCGGGCCAGGGACACAGTTTGAGCCGAGTGACTTTCCCTGGTAGAAAACAGGATGCGAGCCCCGGGGAAAGCACTTCAATTGAAACATACAATGGTGGCCGGGCCCCGGCAAGCGGCGGGGCGGCCGCGGACCATCGGCCTGGCCAGCGGCAGCGCTGATCGGCGGCAACCCGACCCCAAGAGAGACGGACAGGGGGCCGTCCACGACGACGACGACGACGACGACGGCGAGCGAAAGCGAAAGCGAGAGCGAGAGCGAGAGCGAGAGCGACAGCGGGGCCACAAGGGTAGGAAGGGGGCCACGAAGGGCGACAGCGCGGCCACGAAGGGCATGCGTATGGGGCCACGACGGGCGCGAACGAGCGGGGGCCACGAAGGGCATACGTATATTGTGCCGCAAAGAGCAAGGACGGCGCCACTGAGGGCAGCAACGGGGCCACGAAGGGCAGCGAGGGGGCCACGGGGGGCAGCAGCCGGGCCACGAGGCGCATGCACATGGGGCCACGACGGGCGCGAACACGCGGGGGCCACGAAGAGCGTACATACATGGGGGGGGCCACGAAGGGCAGCGAAGGGGCCACGAAGGGCTGCAACGAGGCCACGAATGGCAGCGAGGGGGCCACGAAGGGGTGCAACGGTACCACGATAGCGAGGCGGCCATGAAGGGCTGCAACGGGGCCACGGAGGGCAGCAAGGGGGCCACGAAGGGCTGCAATGGGGGCACGAAGAGCAGCGAGGAGGCTACCAAGGGCTGCAACGGGGCCACGAAGAGCAGCGAGGGGACCACGAAGGGCTGCAACGGGTCCACGAAAGGCAGCGAGGGGCCACGAAGGGCTGTAACGGGGCCACGAAGGGCAGCGAGATCCCGATTCCTAAGTAAACAGTGAGGAAGTCCTAGGCGTGAGCGCGACTCATGGGTGCCTGAGTGTCGGGAGCGCGGCGCTTGAGTAAATTGCGGGGAATTCCAACGCAGGAGCGCGATTCTTGAGTAAATTGCAAGCAAATCCCCAGCGAGAGCGCGACTGCAGACTCCTGAGTAAAATGCGAGGAAACCTCAGACGAGAGCGGGGGTCCTGGCTCAATTGTGAAGAAAATTCCAGCGAGAGCCCTCGTTGTTGCAATCCGGGGGCCAACATCCCAGTTTGAGATTTTCCCTGATGAAAAACCGGATGCGAGCACTGGTGGAAGCACTTCGATTGAAAAAACACCATGGTCACCCGAGGAAGGGGGATCAAAAATACATTATTCAGTCATGAGAGCTCAACAGCAGCAGCACCAATAACAACAACACACCAACAACGACAGCAGCACAAACAACAACAACAACAACAACAACAACAACAACAACAACCACAACAACAACAGCAGCAGCAACAACAACAACGGCAGCAGCAACACCAACGACAACTACAATCAGTTTAAGACTGTTCACTCTTACCTGCTCGCGTGCCATTCAATACGTATATCCTGAACACTCGATACCCGCCCTCTTTGTCTTCGATCGTAGCCCCTTGGGGGTGATATCTCGCACCTGCAAGGCGTATTACATGCAGCCCCTGAGGTAGGGGAAGAGAGGACGGATGGAAGGAAGGGACAAGGGGGAGGGAGGAGGATGGAGCACGAGAGTGAGTAGCAGGAGGGGGACCAGGAGCAGAAAACACGCTGCAGAACCAGACGGGCAGACCGGGCGGGTAGACCCTAACGGGCGGGTCGGGAAGACGGGCCCAGGCGGCCAGGTCGAGCAGGCGGGCTGCTAAAGCGTGCGTCCTGCATGAATCGCGAGGATGTCTCGAGCGATAACGCGATTCCCAAGTAAATCGTGAGGGAACCCACAGCGAGAGCGCGGCGTCTGCCAGCATAAAACAAAACAAAGTCTCGAGCAGGAACGCCGATGTGTTGGGACGGCGGTTGTCGGCGGCGAAAAGGAACACCGCCTTGAGAAAGAAGGGAAGAACTCTCGAGCTGGAGCCGTGGTTTTGTCGGGACGGAGGCTGCCGGCGGCGAGGAACAGCACCGTCCGGAGGAAAAAGGGAGGAAGCCTCGAGCGGGAGCGAAGTCCTTGCTGGGAGCGGCGCCAAATCAAAAGAGAGTATCCAGCGTAAAACGGGAAGTCTCGGGCGGGAGCGCTGGTTGTCGGGACGGCGGTTTTCGGCGGCGAGGAGCACCGCCTCGAGTAAAAAAGGGAGAAAGTCTCAAGCGGGAGCGTTGTTGTTGCTGGGGGCGGCGCCGATGAGAGAAAGAGTAGCGCGCCAGTCCAAGGTAAAACGGAAGGAAGTCTCGAGCGGTATCGCTGGTTCTGTTGGGACGGCGGCTTCCCGGTCACCATCGCGCTCGGCGCATTTCACATTGCGGCGAGCAAGAGCACCGGCCCTGAGCAAAAAAGGAGGAAGTCTCGAGCGGGAGCGTTGTTGTTGTTGGGAGGCCAGTTTTGGCGCCCCCAAAAAACCGCTCGAGCGTGAGCCTCATTTTCAATTTCAATGAAAATGTAGCCAGCGCCGAGGCGAGAGCGTCAAAGCGCCTGGGGGGGTCCAACAATAATCATTGCTTAATAATTAACACTCAGCAACAACAACAACAGCAACAACAACAACAACAACAACAACACCAACAGCAACAACAACAACAACAACAACAACAACAACAACAACAACAACAACAACAACAACAAGACCAACAACAACAACAACAACAACAGCAACAACAACAACGACGACGATGACGACGACCACGACGACGACGACGACGACGACGACGACAACGACAGCAACAACAACAACAACAATAATTTTAAGACTGTTCGCCCTTATATGCTCGACTGTCCAATAACGCGTATTTCCCAAACCCTCGATACCCGCCCTCTTCGTCTTCGATCGAACCCCTTTTGGGGGGTATACCTTTCTTCCCTGCAGGCCAGGCCCCGGCAAGCGGCGGGGCGGCCGCGGACCGTCGGCCTGGCCAGCGGCAGCGCTGATCGGCGGGGCGGCCGTGGACGGTCGACCCGACCCCAAGAGGGACGGACAGGGGATCGACCACGACGACGACGACGACGACGACGACGACGACGACGACGACGACGACGACGACGTCGAAGACACGGCGACGACGACGACGGCAACGACGAGCGAAAGCAAAAGCGAGAAAAAACGACAGCAAAGCCACGAAGGGCACGAAGTAGGCCACGAAGGGCGACAGCGGGAACACGAAGGGAATGCGTATGGGGCCACGAAGAGCGCGAACGAGCGGGGGCAACGAAGTGCAGATAATGTGGGGCCACAGAAGGCAACTATGGGGCCACTGAGGGTAGCAACTGGGCCACGCAGGACAGTGAGGGGGACACAAATGGCGACAGCGGGGCCACGAAGGGCATGCACATAAAGCCACAACGGGCGCGACTCCTGGGTGCCTGGGTGTCGGGAGCGCGGCGCTTGGGCAAATTGCAAGAAATTCCAACGCAAGGCCATTCGTCAGTAAGTTGCAACCAAGTCTCCAGCGAGAGCGCGACTCCAAGGCGCCGGAAGAGCGATTCCTGAATAAATTGTAAGGAAGTCCCAAGCGAGAGCGCGATTCCTGAATAAAATGCGAGGAAGTCTCGGGCGGGAGCGGGGGTCCTGGCTAAATTGTAAGGAAGTCTCAGGCGGGAGCCGTTGCTGTTGTAACCGGGGGGCCGGGGGCCCAGTTTGAGCATCAAGACTTTCCTGTCAAAGAACAGGGTGCGATCGTCGAGGGGCACACTTTGATTGAGACAAAACAGTATGCACCGGTGGGGGGATCAACAATAATTATTCTTCAGAAATGAGAATTCAACAACAGCAACAAAAAAATACACAACAACAACAACAACAACAACAACAACAACAACAACAACAACAACAACAACAACAACAACTACAACTACAACAACAACAACAACAACAACAACAGCAGCAGCAGCAGCAACAATAACAACAAGAATAACAATAACAATAACAGCAACAACAGCAACAACAGCAGCAACAACAACAATCATGAGAAGGCTGTTCCGGCTTACCTGCTCGCGTGCCATTCATCACGTATATCCCAAACCCTCGGTGCCCTCCCTTTTCGACGTCGATCGTACCCCGCTGGGGGTATCTGTTCCTTACCTGCCGCGAGTAATTGGTGCAGCCCCTGAAACAGGGGAAGAGAGGACGGATGGAAGGGGGAGCGAGACGGATGGAGCAAGGGATTAGCAGGATGGGGGCTAGGAGCAGGAAACACGTGGCAGAACCAGACGGGCCGATCGGGCGGGTAGACCCTAACGGGCGGGTCAGGAAGGCGGGCCCAAGCGGCCAGGTCGAGTAGGCGAGTTGCTGAAGCGTGAGTACTGCATGAATCGCGCGGAGAGCTCGAGCGATAGCGAGACTCCCAAGTAAATCGTGAGAAAAAGCCAAAGCGAGAGCGTGATTCATGTGTCGAGGGCGCGGCGTCTTAATAAATTGCGAGGAAATCCTAAGCAAGAGCGCGATTCCTGCATAAATTGTATGGAAGTCCCGCGCGGGAGCGCGATTTGGGAATAAACTGTGAGGAAATATCAGGCGGGAGCCGTTGTTGTCGCTGTTGTTGTAAACCAGAGGCCAGGGACGCAGTTGGGTGACACCAAGCTTTCTCTGATACAAAGCCGGGTGCGAGGCCCGAGGGGGGGGCACTTCAACTGACAAAATACAATGGTTACTGGAGAAGGGGGATCAACAATAATTATTCTTGAGGCATAAGAACTCAAGAACATCGTCAGTGCAGAGGTCATCGGCGTCGCCTATATCCTCACCAGCATTAGCAGCAGCAGCTGCATCATCATCATCATCAGCATCATCATCATCATCAGCAGCATCATCATCATCATCAGCATCACCATCATCACCATCGTCAACATCATCAGCATCATCATCAGCATCAGCATCATCATCCTAATTTCATAATAATCATCATAATCATCATCGTTGTCGTCGGTGGCGTCGATGTCGTCAGCAGCATCATCAGCATCAGCATCATGGTCATTGCCATCGTCATCATCATCAGCATCATGATCACCATCCTCATCCTCAGCAGCATCAGCAGCATCATCAGCGTCAGCATCATCTGCATCAGCAGCAGCATCAGCATCCTTATCATCAGCACCAGCGTCATCATCATCATCAACAGCAGCATCATCATCCTCATCATCAGAAGCATCATCAAAATCATCAGCATCATCAGCAGCAGCAGCATCTCCTCCTCCTCCTCGTCGTCGTCGAGCGCGAGTCTGGCGGGTCACTGGAAGGGCAGACGTCATCATAGATGCTTGGCCGACGAGCCTCCATACCAGAAATAGACATCATCCATGGCGCGGCATCGAAGCGATGCCAAAACGCGATCGTGCCAGAGCTGAGATGAGGGAGTTGGACAGCGATGTGGACGTACTGCGTGAAACGGTCACAAATCATCACAGCCTGGAAAGGCCTAGATGTAAGACACATCCGTTCCCCCTCCTCCCCAAACGGACCGATGACTAGCCGAAAACTGATACTAAAAGACCAAACACAGACCTAAGACAGCTTAACTAAAAAGTATAATTGCGTAGCGAAAAGTGCGAAAAGCACAACCTTAGCTGAACGAAGTGCAGCTATAAACACTGTGAGGAGTGTGCCAGAATGGGCACGAGGGCGCCATGCAAGCACGCCCGCTGGGGCCATGGACGGAGCTCCCTGTGGGCCACGACACGCGTGAATGGTGTGCCGAAACGGGCGCGGGGACGGCACGCCCATCGCGGCCATAAAAAAGTGGAGCCCCCTGTGGACCACAATACGTGTAAGAGGTGTGTCGACACGGGCGCGGGGACGCCATGCGAGCACGCCCACTGGAGACAGAAATAGAGCTCCTCGTGGAGGCAGGAGCCGCGTGGGAGGCGTGCCCACAGGAGTGCAGCAAAAGCAGCAGGAGCGGCAGCAATGGGAGAAGGGAGGAGAAGTGGAGGAGTCGAGGAGAGGAGGGAGGAGGGAGGAGGGAGGAGGTGGAGGAGGGGGGAGGATGGGAGGAGTGGAGGAGGTGGGGCGCGGCGCTGCGAATTCAAAACGAGGACCCAACACCCAGGAGGGTTGGAGGGGGGGGGGGGGGGAAAACGAAAGCAAAAAAAATAAACAACAACAACAACAAAAAAGGCGCAACCAGGACACCCCAACATTGACCAGGGAAAAGTCCCAGGGTCCCAGCACCCCGCAAGATGGTCCCATGACGCCCAAGGGCCCCCCAGCGGCCCCCGAGGCATCGCGACAGGCACGCAACGGCACGGCCGCGCCATGCTGAAGCGTTGCTACGCCAAGGGGGAGGCGGATATGCGCGGCAACGCAACCAGAGAATCGATGCGTCGTCAATCTGCCGTCTGGGGAGCCCCTGGGAGAGTGGTTCCTGCATCGCCCTCCTGGCAAGGGGAGAAAGAGACCAGGCTTGAGATGGGGGCTGTGTGAAGGGCGCGCGATGGGCTTCTTGTTCTCCCACCCTCCTCCGCAGGGGTGGAGCGCAGAGCTGGCGCGGGTCCGCCGCGCCTGTGCCCAAGTGACCTGATGCCACCCCACATACTGCGAGTGCTGCCCAGGTTAGTCGCAGAGGAGCCTGGGCTTCACGGGGGGATAGGCGTGGAGAGAGGAAGGGATGGACAGAGATGAAGGGTCAAGGAGGGAGTGGTGCGAGGTAGGGAGGGAGCTTGGGGCGAGGAAATGAGAATGGAGATGGGGATGACGATAGCGGTGGCGATGGGGACGGAGATGGGCACGGGAACGGGAACGTGGACATGGCTGAGTATGGCCACAGAGAGCGGAGGCCAAGGCTGGGGAGGAGCCGGGGGTACTGACATCCCCCTCGCATCACCTTCGTCGCGCTCGTGGACACGGTCAGGGGTGATGGGGGCGAGGGTGAGCCACCGACCATCAGGAGCAGGCAGGGGAGAGAAGGGGAAGGAAGGGAATACGGGGGAAGGACAGTAGAGCGGGAGGGAAAACGCACCGACCGAAATCATCTTCACATCTCGATGCGCACCATCAATGCTAGCCGGCCGCTCTGAGGCTGATCGGGCGGCGCGTGCCTTCCGCAGGGAGGACCTCTTCCTTCTCCACTACTCGTCAATCCTCCTGTTGTGGTTGATCTTGCGCCCCTCTCCGCCAATTCCCTCTCACCCTCTTCTCTCCTTCCCTCCCTCGGACTTGGCACCTCGTCCCGTTGCTTTGGCGCTCGGCGCGTGGGCGCCGAAGGCAGGGGAACTTCGCCTCGCGTGTCGAGCCTCGTGCATTCATACTCACGCGCAGAGGGGCCGTTACTCTTGTAGTTCTCGGCCCATCCCTCCGAACGCCTGCCTTATTCTGGCTTCATCCCCCTCCCCCTCCTCCTCCTCCTCCTCCTCCTCCTCCTCTCCTCCTCCTCCTCCTCCTCCTCATTCCTCCTTCCTCCTCCTCCCTCCTCCTCCTCCGCCCGCCTCCTCCTCCTCCTCCTCCTCCTCCTCTTCCCCCTCTCCTCCCCTCTCCTCCCTCTCCTCCGTCTCCTCCTCTCCTCCCTCCTCCTCCTCCCCTCCTCCTCACTCCTCCTCCTCCTCCTCCTCCTCCTCCTCCGCCTCCTCCTCCACCTCGTCCTCATCCTCCTCCTCCTCCTCCGAGCTTCGGCGTCGCCAGCCAGCACGGTTTGATCTGATGTGTTATGTTTTTGGTTATGAGTTCACGTCATCCGGACCCCTGGAGCGCGAGGAAATGAGGCGCCCAATCGCGCCTCTTAACGTTGTTTCAAGGAATTCGGCGAAGCGCGGATTCCCAAAAACTCTTCGTAACAGCCGCCTGGGAGTTCCTTGCAAACTCGGCTCCGAGCTCCTCTAAAGAAGGTCCAAACGCAGGCTCTGTCCCCCCCGCCTTCTCAAGTGTTATTTAATCGCTTCGCTCATTCCGCCGGCCCTGGAGCGCTATTTGGGGCCTCTTGGGGCCGTCTTGGGGGCTTCTTGGGGGCTTCTTGGGAGCGTCTTGGGGCTCCTTGGCGGCGTATTGGGCTCCCCTGGGGCCTCTTGGGGGGCTCTAGGGGGCCCCTTGGGGCGGGAGGGGGGGTAGTCGTTGGCAGCCCCCCCCTCGGAGGCCACGATCCTAGTGAGGTGTGGCGAAAATTTGCCTCCCCCCTGGGGATCGCTCGGGGGTCAGCCGGGGATCGGCCGGGGTACTTTTCGTCCGGGGCCCCCAGGAGCCGCCCCGCGCGCGAACTAGAAATATTGTTAAGTAGTTACCGGAGATCTTAGCACGCCTCTGGCCCGTTTGGCTGGCGAGTTCACTGGGGAACGCTTCGAGGGCGAGCAGCATGATGAAGTAGGACGAGGGGGGAGCAGGGAAAGGGGGTGGAAAGGAATAGTGGGAAGGATAAGGAGGAATGGGAGGAGGAAGACGAGGCGGAGGGGGCGGAGGAGGAGGAGGAGGAGGACGAGGAGGAGGAGGAGGAGGACGAGGAGGAGGAGGAGGAGGAGGAAGAGGAAGAGGAAGAGGAGGAGGAGGTTGTCTTGTGCTGTCACCCTTGCTGTCCTCGTTCGCTGCGTTCGCGTTCGTGTGGCTCCGTCTTCCTTCCTCCTCCCTGCTGGCTGCCGCCCAGGCGGCCTCGCGCTGGCTCCTTCCTGGAATTGAGCCCCTCCCATCGGCTGGCCTCCTCCCGCTTTCTTTTCGTGTCGCGCTCCTGGGGGACTGCCGTTCGCCCCTCCTCCTCCTCCTCCTCC
>CAUYUJ010010275.1:20000-25000 GCA_963575745.1 Prorocentrum cordatum | reverse complement strand
CCGCCCCCTTGGCGCACGGGGCGCGCCAGGGGGGGGGGGGTTCAGCGCAGGTCCAAGAAATCCGCACGGGCCTCCCAAAGTTTCCGTTTATGCCGCGGTTCCCTCGTCTATATTTAAGGCGGGCGTGTCCCTCTGCAGGAGGAATGTGTTCAAGAATGTTCAGACAATAGTCAGGGGACGATTCTTCGTGCTCCTTTGGTTATCTTTGGATAGGTTTTTTGTGTTATATATATATTGTGTTTATATTTTCCTTCTAAAACCCGCCTGTAGGGGGACGTGCCCGACATGAGGCCATATCCTGCGGTCGGGAACCTGCGCTCGGCGGGTCGCTCCGCCAGTGCTGGCCCACCGCGCTGCGGGGCGGCACGCCGACCGCGCCCCCATACTCCAGGCATCCACGTCCCGAGCTCTTCCCGGCCTCCCGCCCCGCGGAGCGGAGCGTCCAGGAAGGGGGCGGCAACCAGGTCGGGGCAGGTACGGATCCCTTGCTCCTCCTTCCCTTTTTTTTTGTTCGTGGTGTTTTTTCTGTTTCTATCATCTCGGTTGTGGTATTGCTTTTGGTTTATTATGGTTCGTATGTTCTTGTTTGTTTGTGTGTTTGTTTTTGTTTGTTTGTTGATATCGTTGTTGTTCTTCTTGCTGCCATTGTAGTTGTTGTCGCTGTTGCTGTTGCTGTTGCGGCTGCTGATGTTGTTGTTGTTGTTGTTGTTGTTGTTGTTGTTGTTGTTGAATTCTCATATCGAACGAATACTTATTGTTGATCCCTCCTGCCGGGTAACCAGTGTATATTATATTAAAAGGCTTCTCCTGGGGCTCGCACCTGTTTTTTTTCAAAGTAAAGTGTGATATTACCAAGCGCCCCCCGGTTTACGGCAACAACGGCTCCCGCCTGATACTTCCTTTCAATGTATTCCCAAATCGCGCTCTCGCGCGGGACGTTCTCACAATTTATGCAGGAATCGCGCTCTCGCGTGGGACTTCTTCGCAATTTATTCAAACGCCGCACTTTTGACACTCAGGAATCACGCTCTCGCTGTGGAATTCCTCACGATTTACTTGGGAATCGCGCTATCGCTCGAGACTTCCTCGCTATCCATGCGGGGCGCACGCTTCAGCAACCCGCCTGCTCGACTTGGCCGCCTGGGCTCGACTTCCCGACCCGCCCGTTAGGGTCTACCTGCCCGATTTGCCCGTCTGGTTCTGCCACGTGTTTTCTGCTCCTAGCCCCCCTTCCTGCTATTCACTCTCGTGCGCCATCCTCTTCCCTCCCCCTTTTGTCCCTTCCTTCCATCCGTCCTCCCTTCCCCTGCCTTAGAGGCTGCACGCAATACACGTTGCAGGTAATTTTTACATATATAGATATACACATACATATATATATATATATGTACCCAAAGAGGTACGATCGAAGACGAAGAGGGCGGGTATCCAGGGTTTGGGAAACACATGCTGGTTGACGCGCGCGCTCTTGAGAGCTAAGAGTCTTAACATGATTGTTGTTGTTGTTGTTGAACTCTCATTTGTATACCAGTATTGTTGATCCCCCTCCTGTAACCACTTTTCTATGTTTCGATTAAAGTGCTCCCCCCCAGAACTGGCTCCTTGTTGCTGAAAGTGGAAAGCGAGGGGCCACCAATTTGCGCCCTTGGCCCCGACATACAAAAAAAAACAGCGGCTCCCGCTTTATTTCCTGACAAGTTATTGAGAAATCGCGCTCTCGCGCGGGAGGTCCTTACAATTTGTGCAGGGATCGCGCTCTCGCGTGGGACTTCCTCGCAATGTATTCAAACGCCGCACTTTTGACGCTCAGGCATCACGCTCTCGCTGTGGATTTCCTCACGATTTACTTGGGAATCGCGCTATCGCTCGAGACTTCCTCGCTATTCATGCAACCCGCCTGCTCGACCTGGCCGCCTGGGCTCGCCTTCCCGGCCCGCCCGTTAGGGTCCACCTGCCCGATTTGCCCGTCTGGTTCTGCCACGGGTTTTCTGCTCCTAGCCCCCCTTCCTGCTATTCGCTCCCGTGCTCCATCCTCCTCCCTCCCCTTTTGTCCCTTCCTTCCATCCGTCCTCCCTTCCCGTGCCGTGGGGGCAGCAAAACATACCCGTCGCTGGTAGGAAAGGTATACCCCAGAGGAGGTATGATCGAAGACGAAGAGGGCGGGTATCATTAAACGGCACTCGAGCAGATAGCAGCGAACAGTCTTACAAACAAAGATTGTGGTGGTTGTTGTTGTGTTGTTGTTGTTGCTGCTGTTGTTGTGCTGCTGTTGATGTTGGTGATGTTGTTGTTGCAGTTGTTGTTGTTGCTTTGGTTATTTGAATGCTGTTGTTGTTGTTGTTGTTGCTGTTGTTCTTGCTGTTGTTGTTGTTGTTGTTGTTGTTGTTGTTGTTGTTGTTGTTGTTGTTGTTGTTGTTCGTGTGGTTGTTGTAGTTGATGTTGTGGTTGTTGGTGATATTGTTGTTGTCGCTGCTGCTGTTATTGTTGATGATGGTTTTGAGTTTTCATTTCTACATTTTAGTTGTGGCTGTTTCGATTCAAATGCTTTTCCCGGGGCTCGCACCTGGTTTTGTACCAAACTGCGCCCCTGGCCCGAGACTTACAAAAACAAAGGCTCCCGCCTGATACCTCCTCACAATGTATACAGGAATCGCGCTCTCGCGTGGGACTTCCTGCAATTTATCCAAACGCCGCGCCCACGACACTCAGGAATCACGCTCTCGCTGTGAATTTCCTAGAGACTTCTTTGGGGATCGCGCTATCGCTCGAGCCTTTTGTGATTCATGCAGGACACACGCTTCGGCAACCCGCCTGCCCCTTTTCCCTTCCTTCCGTCCTTCCTCTCTCCCTTGCCTTCGGGGCTGCACGACATACCTTTGCAGGTAAGAAAGATATACCCTAAGGGTGTACGATCGAAGTCGAAGAAGGTGGGTATCGAGGGTTTGGGATATACGTGTTGGATGGAACGCGATCATATAACAGCGAACAGTCCTAACGTGATGGTTGTTGTTTTTGCCGCTGCTGCTGTTCTTGTTGTTGTGGTGGTTGAATTTCCATTCCTAAAGATTAACTACTGATGATCCCCCCTGCCCGGTAATCATCATATTTCTTCAATTCAAGTGCTTCTCCCAGGGCTCGCACCCTGTTCTTTATAAGGGAAAGTGAGGTGTCACCAAACAATGCCCCTGGCCCCCCGACTTACAACAACAACGGTTCCCGCCTGACACTTCCTCACAAATTCTTCCCAGATCGCGTTCTCGCGCGGGACTTCCTGACAAGTTATGCAGAAATCGCGCTCTCGTTATTCAGACGTCGCGCCTTCGACGCTCAGGAATCACGTTCTCGCTGTGGATTTCCTGACAATCTATTTTGGAATCGCGCCATCGCTCGAGACTTCTTCCTCGCGATTCATGCAGGACGCACGCTTTAGCAACTAGCCTGCACCTTGTCCCTTCCTTGCATCCGTCCTCTCTTCCCTTGCCTTAGGGGCTGCATGAACAATACGTTGCAGGTGACAAGGATTTTCCCCTAATGGGGATAACGTCGAAGACGAAGAGGGCGGGTACCGAGGGTTGGGATATACGTGTTGCATGGCATTCGGGCAGATAGCAGCATGCAGACTTGCAATGCTTGTTGTTGCTGTTGTTGTCGTTGTTGTATTCTCATGCCGAAAGAAAAGTATGGTTGACCCTCCCTGCCCGGTAACCGTTCTATCTCTTCAATTCAAGTGCTTCTCCCGGGGCCCGCACCCTGTTGTTTAACAGGGAAAGCTTGGTGTCACTTGCAAATTGCGCCCTTGGCCCCGACTTACAACAACAACGGTTCTCGCCTGATACTTCCTTGCAATGTATTGAGAAATCGCGCTCTCGCGCGGGACGTCCTTACAAGTTATGCAGGAATCGCGCTTCCGCGTGGGACTTCTTCGCAATTTTTCAGACGCTGCGCCCTCGACGCTCAGCAATCACGCTCTCGCTTTCTGGCCTTTCTCAGGATTTGTTTGGGAATCGCGCTATTGCTCGAGCTCTCTTCTCGATTCATGCAGTACGCACGCTTCAGCAACACGCCTTCTCGACATGACCGCTTGGTTTTGTCCATGCTGTCCTGTTCTCTATGTTCTGGCTGGGGCCTGGTGCGTTATCGAACGTCTGGAGTGACACGATCCCGATGTTCGGGATGATTGTACGAAGGCTCCGACGGCTAGGGTTTGGGCTCCCGCAGACGGTGGCATACCAGCTGCAGTTGTGCCCAGTGACGAAGCAGTTTCGGAAAGCTTACAACGAGGCGTTGCAGGTGATCACGGCCGGCCCTCGTCATGCCTTCTCCATAGAAGTGCTAACTGGACTACGGGCCGTTGGAGCTTCCCTGGAGGCTTTGGATATTGATTGTTTCTCGCAGGTCATTAAATTTCGGGTCCCGATGTCGTGTTCGAGTCAGCATGTATTCAGTATGAGATTGAGGCTCTAACGGTTTCTCTGGAAGACTATGCGCTTATCTCCTCGCGGACCACGTGGCCTTGGTGGAGATAGTTTTTCTGATCAGGACGACGGTGGACGAAGTAGGCAGCTTATCGGTACCCACTCTCACACCCATCCCCAGGAAACAGTAAACATTGAATCGGTTGGAAGCCTTCTGTGACTCCATGATGCCTCTCCGTACCCTGGCCCAGAGAGTGCCCAACTGGGTGTGGCCTGGCCGTTGTTGGTGTTGTTGTTGTTGCTGTTGCTCTTGCTGTTGTTGTTGTTGTCGTCGTCGTCGTCGTTGTCGTTGTCGTTGTCGTCGTTGTTGTTGTTGTTGTTGTTGTTGTTGTTGTTGTTGTTGTTGTTGTTGTTGTTGTTGTCGTTGTTTTGTTTGTTTTTGTTCGCCCCCCCGTCAGGTGCTGGCCAGGAGGATGTGGCGAGTAGAGAAAGACAGCGCGATGCACCTCGCGACAGGTGTCGTCAAGCTACCGTATCGGGGAGTGTGCACATCGAACCGTTTTCGCACCACTCTGCGATGTTGCG
>CAUYUJ010010275.1:10000-15000 GCA_963575745.1 Prorocentrum cordatum | reverse complement strand
GATGATGGTGGTAGTGATGATGTGGTAGCGATGATGAGGAGGGTGGTGGTGATGCTGATAATGATGACGATGATGGTGGTGCTGATGATGATACTATTATGAGTCCGATGATGCTGATGATGCTGTCGATGATGTTGATGATGATGATGATGATTCTGATGATGATGCTGATGATGATGATGATGATGATTATGATGCTGATGCTGATGCTGATGATGATAATTTGGCGGTGGCGGTGGCGGCCGTGACGACGACGATGATGGCGATGCCGATGGCGATGTCAATGCAATGGCGACGATGATGAAGATTACACAGATGCTGGTGGCGATGGTGGTGATGCTAGTGGCGGTGAAGATGCCGATGATGAAGGGGATGAGCAGGATACGTGGAGAGAGGGCGAACATCATGACAAGTCATGTATGACAACGATGACGGGCGCTAACAATTTTATGTGATAGTCATAGCGTGCGCGTGCCTTTCGGAGAGGGCGGGCTGGGCGGGCATGTATCCATTGCGTGTCTCGATTTTAGCACCTCTCCTGCACCAGTCTGGCCGTCGCCACGCTGCCTTCCAGTAGCCCAGTAGCCGCTGCGAAGTGAGTGGAGTGATTCAGAGTCTGCATGCCGCATTCTGGCGCACGTGCGCTCCCTGATCGTTTTGGCTTGGGTGCTTGTTTGTTCTGGCTCATGGACATGGCGTGCTTCACGCGCGCTGGCTTCCTTTAGGGGGGACGCGGTGGGGGGGGCCTTTGGCCAGGGGGGATGGCAGGGCGCCCTCCGGCCGCGGCTTACGGCCAGGTCGCTTGGATGTGGAGCCCTTCGAGCTCGGAAGGGGCTCGCCGATCCTCCGGTCCCTCCGTGGCCGTCCCTCCGGCGCTCCTCGTGCACCCAGGCGCTGCACGGGGCCTGCAAGAGCTGGAGGGGGAGGAGGGGGAGGAGGGGGAGGAGGGGGAGGAGGAGGGGGAGGAGGGGGAGGATCGCTCAGCGTTCCTCAGGGCAGCAGCTCGTCTGCACGGCTCCGCGGTGACGGCCAGAGATTGCGTTTGGCCTCCGGAGCTCGCCGCGGGCCAGGCCTGCGCGCAGGCCGCCGCCGCCGCGACGGCCGCGCACGGGAGGCCGGGCTGGCGAGCGAGGGTGCAGCGTGGCGTGCGGCTGCGCGGCGGCAGCCGGCGAAGCATGCCTCGGGGGGCGCCGACGGGCCACCTTACCGATCCTGACCAGGTCCACGCTGGGCCTGGTCAGGAGGAGGAGGAGGAGGAGGAGGAGGAGGAGGAGGCGGAGGAGGAGGAGGAGGAGGAGGAGAAGGAGGAGGCGGAGGAGGAGGAGCAGGAGGCGACGGTGGTCGGTCGGCGCCCTTCTGATGCACGCCGCCGGCCAGAGCGAACATTGTATTGGAGCTCGTCGCGGGGCTCGGGCCTGCCCACGGGCTGCCGCCGCCTGCGGCCCCCGTCCGCTGCCAGAGCATGCCCCATGTCCACCGCTTCGGGGCCGTGCCCCTGGAGTTCGAGGAGCTGTGGGCTCGGGTATCTGCCGACCAGCATGGGCGGGCAGCTGTCCATGTGCACCGCTCCCCGAGTCCCCAGGACACGACCCGCGGCAACGGGTGTGGACACACGGTCGGGAACGTTTGCTCAGCATGCCGCGTCGCCAGTTCTGGCCCACCACGCGGCGCAACACGCGAACCACGTCCTGGTCCCTGAGCGTCCACGTCCCGAGCTTTGTCCTGGTCTCCCGCGTGCCTTCCTCCTCGTAGCGCCAGCTCCTCCTGCGTCTTCCTCTGAAGCCCGCTCGGCCAGGCGCTCAAGGAAAACGAGATCAAGCATAAGGGCGCGAGGATCAAGGCGCAGACCAGCGCGCTGCACCAGGCGGAGGAGATGCTCTCGATCAAGCAGGCGGGACATCGCGAGGGAGGGAGGGGAGCAGGAGAGTCGAAGAAGAGGCACCGGCGTAAATATACCGTCAGCAACTTCTGCAGAGCATGTCGCTCCGCCAGTTCTGGCCCACCACGCTTCGGCGTCTCCAGGCGCCAACGTCTCAAGCCTTCCCAGCTTCCCGCCCCGCAGAGCGAAGCGACATGCTATCCGCTTGCTAGGCGCAGCGTGTCGCGGGGGCTGCCGCCGCGATACGCTAAGCAACAGTTCCCGACCGTGAGCTTTGGAATATGTTCTCGGATCTCCTGGATCGGCTCTGGAAACCCCTTGCGGCGCCTTCGGCGCCGCTCCTGGCGCGCTCCGTGCGCAAAGGAGGGGGCTGCAGCGCCGATCCACGACATCCGCGCGGACCTCCGAAAGTTTCTGTTTATTCCGAGTTCTAAGAGTAAGAGGAGGAGGATGAGGAGGGGGAGAAGAAGGAGGAGGAGAAGGAAGAGGAGAGGAGGAGGAGGAGGAGGAGGAGAGGAGGAGGGAGGAGAGAGGAGGAGGAGGAGGAGGAGGAGGAGGAGGAGGAGGAGAGGAGGAGGAGGAGATGAGGAGGAGGAGGAGGAGGAGGGGAGGAGGAGGAGGAGGAGGAGGAGGAGGGAGGAGGAGGAGGAGGAGGAGGAGGAGGAGGGAGGAGGAGGAGGAGGAGGAGGAGGAGGAGGGGGGGAGGAGGAGGGGAGGAGGAGGAGGAGGAGGAGGAGGAGGAGGAGGGGGGAGGAGGAGGAGGAGAGGGTGACGGACGGGAGGATGGATGGTTGGATGGGATGGTTGGATGGAGGGAGGGAGGATGGGTGGAGGAGGAATGGAGAAGGAGAGAGACACGGGAGGGAGGGGGGAGGGAGGGAGGGAGGGAGGGAGAGGAAGAGGAGGGGAGGAAGAGGAGGAGGAGGAGGAGGGGGAGGAGGAGGAGGAGGCTGGGAGGGATAGGATGGTGAAGAGGAGGGTTGGCAGGAGGAGAGAGGGATGGAGGGAGGGAGGAGGGGGGAGGGAGGGGGAGGGAAAGTAAGATGAGATGGATGGATGGATGGATATGGATGGATGGATGGAGGGGCGAGGGAGGGAGGGAGGAGGAGGAGGAGGAGGAGGAGGAGGAGGAGGAGGAGGAGGAGGAGGAGGGTGGTGGTGAGGAGGAGGAGGGTGGTGGTGAGGAGGTGGAGGAGGAGGAGGAGGAGGAGGAGGAGGAGGAAAAGGAGGCAGGGATGGCAGGGATGATGAGGAGGAGCTCCTGCTCATCTTGCTGCCCGCGCTCGGCCTACGGGGGCGCCCCAGGAGCAGCTCAGCGCCGCGGTGGCCTACTACGAGAAGCTGAAGCCAGAGTGCGCGGGCCCCAGCGGGGGCCTTCCGGGCATAGTTGCTCCCGGGCACGAGGGGGGCGGGGGCGGACGGGGGGAGGGAGGGAAGGGGGGTGCCCCGTTGCCGGTGCCCAGGTGGACTGTCGCCCTCCACCCGAGCGACGCAGTAAAACGGGGCCGTCCTCACCGACATTGGCGCGTGAGTTGCCCACGTAAGGTCGCGCGGAAGCGCCCTCGTTTCCAATGTTTGTGTGTGGCGTGCCGCGCTGGCGGCCCGCGTACGCCACCGCATTAATTCGCTATGCCATCTCGCGTAAGACCCATTAGTTTGATTCGCTCACCTGGGTACCCAGGACATTGGTCACCTGTTCCAAAGACGGGCGAGCGCCAGGGCCGCGGACGGGAGGGAGGGAGGGGAGGGGGGTGGGAGAGGCAGGAGGAGGAGGAGGATCGAAGGAGGCAGACACACCGCTCGCATCCTTGCCGCTCTCCTGCTCGGTGCCTGTTTGCGCGGGGGAGCGAGCGGGCCGCGGGGCCCCCCCCTGGCTGACGCCTCGAGCGCTCGCTCCCGCGGCTTGCCGAGAGAAAGACAACATGGACCGCTGCCGCTGCCCTCCCCTCGCAGCCACGGCGCAGGATCCGCCCCGAGGTTGTGGCCGGATCGCGCCCCTGGAGAGCCCCCCCTCCGGCCCTGCCGGCAGACCGCGGCTGCGGCGGCTGGCGGGCCGATGCGGGGCTGGCGCGGCGACGGCGCCCGCCGGGAACCAGGGAGGGTCACCCGCAGGCAGGGGAGACGGAGGGCAGGGAGGACGACGGGGGAGAGGCGGGAGGGAAGGGAGAAGGAGGGACCGCCCGAGCCCCTGGAAGGTCCCCAGAGCTCCCCCGGGAGGAGGGCGAGGGACGGGAGGAAAGGGGCAGGGGAAGGCGGGGGAGGCAAGGGAGCTCTGGGAGGTGGGGCTTCCAGGCCACGGGCCCACGTCCCTGATAGTGGGTTGCCGCTGCTTGTCCTCTTCCCCCTCCTGT
Source organism: Prorocentrum cordatum (assembly GCA_963575745.1). Taxonomy (NCBI): domain Eukaryota; class Dinophyceae; order Prorocentrales; family Prorocentraceae; genus Prorocentrum; species Prorocentrum cordatum. The sequence continues at coordinate 10,770 of CAUYUJ010010275.1, read as the reverse complement.
TGCTCTGCCGACCCCCCCGCTCCCGTGCCACGGTAGCGGTGCCCAGCCGGGCGCCCAGGGCTCGAGCCAAATGGCGTTTTTTGGCGAAACCATCCTGTGGTGTTGGGTCCTCGTTTTGAAGAGATGGGGCCCCGCGTTCTCCTCCTCCTCCCGCCTCCTTTCTCCTCCCCCTCCTCCCTTCTCCCCCTCCTCCTTCCTCCCTGTGTTTCACACACCCAGTATAACGGTTCGTGGCCCCATAGGGAGCTCCACCGAAGGTCCCAGTGGGACCGCCCGCATGCGTCAACGCGGCTCCACCGAAGGCCCCAGTGGCAGGGTCCGCATGCGTCAGCGCCACGCAGGACAGCGTTTCGTGGCCCCATAGGGAGCTCCATCGAAGGCTCCAGTGGCAGGGTCCGCATGCGTCAACGCCACCCAGGATAGCGTTTCGTGGCCCCATAGGGAGCTCCACCGAAGGCTCCATTGGCAGGGTCCACATGCGCCAACGCCACTTAGGACAGCGTTTCGTGGCCCCATGGGAAATCCACTGAACGCTCCAGTGGCAGGGTCCGCATGCGTCAACGCCACCCAAGACAGCGTTTCGTGGCCCTATAGGGAGCTCCACCGAAGGCTCCAGTGGCAGGGTCCTCGTGCGTCTACGCCACCCAGGATAGCGTTTCGTGGTCCCATAGGGAGCTCCACCGAAGGCTCCAGTGGCAGGGTCCGCGTTCGTCAACGCCACCCAGGACAGCGTTGCGTGGCCCCATAGGGAGCTCCACCGAACGCTCCAG
>CAUYUJ010010275.1:0-7500 GCA_963575745.1 Prorocentrum cordatum | reverse complement strand
CCCACGACAGACCGCCCCACCCCCACGCGCGCCCCCCATGCACGCCTGGGCGGGGCACCCAGACCGTGGGAGGAATGGGTGGGCAACAATACGTGGCGACGAGAAAGGGGGGATACCCAAAGAGGAGAAAGCCGCCAGCCGCGCCCCACCGACAGCGAGAGGGTGGAGCCCTCTGACCGCCGAGGGGCCCACGCGGCTAGCAGCCACCTGGGGAAGGAACGCCCCAGGGCGGTCGCCCCTGCCTTTTTTGGGCAGGGGCTGCCCCCACCACTTTGGGCAGGGGCCCCACCCGCCTCCGCCAGTCCTGCGGGTGGTCACCAGAGCCCAGGCTGCACCGCTTCTCCGCGGTGGCAGGCATTCCATGCCTGGCCTGACGGCAGGAGGAGGAGGAGGAGGAGGAGGAGGAGGAGGAGGAGGAGGAGGAGGAGGAGGAGGAGGAGGAGGAGGAGGAGGAGGAGGAGGAGGAGGAGAAGGAGGGTCCTCTGGCCTCCTCGGGCCAGCGCCCCCAGGGGGCGCCCTGGGCCCCCTCTCTGTCGAGGTTCACACCCTCCTCGCTCCCCCCTCCCCGCCAGGCAGCAGAGCCTGCCCAGGAGCAGCGCGGAGCTCCCTGGGACGATGTGGCAGGACTCCGCGGCCTTCACCCTGCTTAATCAGGAATCCGCGCTCTGGCTTGAGTGCTCAGGTTCTGACGGATTGTTGCGCCTCCGAGGTTGCTGCCCCAGTTTTCTTGTGGATTCTGGCAAGTTTCCGTGCAGAGGGGGGTCGTGGAGTGCCCATCTTTGATTGTGCTTACGGAGGCAGCGCGGGCCTTCTCGGTGGAGCAGTCCGCCTGGCTCAAGTAGTTGCTCTGCTGGCCCTCCAGGTCCAGCTGCTTGCCCACGGAGTCGGTCTGCGAGTTGGTCTGCGTCGTTCTGCTTGTTCTTCTCGCGGCTGCGGTTGCCCTCCTCGCAAGCGCCGCGGCCGTGCCACCAGCTCTGTTACTCGTAGATCTCGTCCTGGAGTTGCTTGATGAGCAGCTCCCGCTCTGCCAGCGCCTGGGCCACGTGGCGCGCGCGGGCTTGCCTGCCCTTCCGCGCGTCACGAACGGCCTTCGTCCACATCGTGTGGGTGCCATTCTCCTGGAGGTCGGAGCTTCAGATGCGAGGGTTGTGGCTGTTAGCCTCCGTGAGCTGCATCTCGAGCTCGCCATGCCATCGCCATGCCATTGTCCTCGTAGCCGATGGTGGTCTCCTCGTGCGCTGCGATCGCGGGCGGGAAGAGTGACGGGGGCGGGGTCGGGTGGTCGCCGGTCGCCAGTGGGGCTTCGGCGGGCGTTGTCGGCGGCAGTCTGGTGGAGGAGCCCTCCCCAGACCCCCGGCGTCGTGCCGTTTTTAGGGGGCCACATGCGAACCTTACCCCTACCCCCCACGATTTCTGAGGGGGAGGGTGGGGTTCACTTCATTCGGGAGCTCACGAGCGAAGTGAACCCCACCCTCCCCCTCAGAAATCGTGGGGGGTAGGGGTAGGGTTCGCATGTGGCCCCTCAGTTTTCGCAATGTGGGCCCCCGGAAGTCCCCCTTCCCCCGGGCCGGTTTTGCAGCCTGCATCGTTTTTGGGACCGTCCCGGGGCCTGGCGAGGGCCCCAGGAGGCCGCAGACAGCCAAACGCCCGCCGTCGCGTGTTTCGCGACGCGAGAGGGGGCCTGGGTCTGCCGGTGGGGAGCGGCCCTCGTTCCCTGCCGGCGCCAAAGCGGGGTCTGGCCTTTGGCCCCAGGGCAGGGATGACTCAGGAGGGGAGAACACACACAGACACAATTCATCGTCCATTCCCAGGAAGCTATGGGAAAACATGTGTGACATGGGAAGTGGGGGGGAAGACAAAAACCCAGAAAATATGGAAGAATACGGGGAATCCTGTTATTCGTGCCTATTTTTTCGTGTGTCCCAGGGCCCCTTCAATGACGGCGGGTTCGCGGCGGTGGACAACCCCTGTCTCGCAAGGGCGCCTCTGGTGGACCCACCGGGTACCGTGCAGGCCACCGCGCAGGCGCCGCGCAGCCCACCGTGCAGCCCACTTCGCAGCCTGCGGCACAGCCAGCCGCGCATCCCACCGCGCGCCCACGCTCAGTTGGTTCAGTGCGCACCGTTGTCCGCGCGCATGGGCTCTACACGCACGGGGTTGCGCGCGCGGGATTCGGCACGCATGGGGGTTCACACGCGCACCTTGGGTTCTGCACGCATGGGGTTTCGCACGAATGGGGCTTCTCACTCAAGGGGAGCGGCTCATGCACAGAGGGCTCCACACCCAGAGGGCCCATGACACGGAGCCTCTCCCACAAGCACACGGCTCCACGCACAGGGTTCCACGCACATAGAGTTTCGCATGATTTTCGCACAGGTTTGCTTTCCACACGGACTGGGGTTCGACTCGCATAGGGATCCACACGTATGCGTATGATCCCCCGTACGATCCCCCGCATCCGGTTGATGGTTGTATGCGCCGAGCGCATATGGCCCCGCACACAGGGTCCCCCCACTACCATCAGGTTCGACACACATGGGGGATTTCAACGCTCATAGGGCTGTCTGGGGTCCGTGCGCCGGCTTCCACACATGGGGTTCACACGCTTCTTCCGTCGGCAGCCATGTGTGCAGCAGCATGGCGCTCACAGTGAGCGCAGGCCCGGAGCAGAGCCAGCGAGAAGGAGAGGAGGACCAGGAGCGGCGGCGGCCGGCGAGAGCGGACGACAAACGAGCAGGGACGGGGAAGAGGGGATCACTCACACGCACACGCAGGGCTCCACATCCTCGTTCCCGCACTCGTTGTTCGACGAATCTGCTGTTTGGGCTCCCCGCGCTGTCACTTCTTTTGTGGGGCGGACGTTTTTCGGGCTCTATCTGTGCTTTCTTATCCCTGCACTGTGTTGCACTCTCGTTTGGCTGCAGTCAGTCAGCCAGCTTCCGAGGCGTGGACAGCGGCATCACGTACGAGCAGCGGGTGAAGAACCGCGAAGCAGAAATTCAGTCCTTGGAGGAGGCCCCCACGGCAGAGCAACCGATATGTTTCGGCGTCCAGGAGGATGGGAAGGATGAGGGTGCGTAAAAGGACGGCGGCGTCGACTTTAAAGCATGGTCGTTGCTGTTTTCGATCTTCCTGTCATCAGCGCACGAGAATGGCCCACATGTTTTCGCGCCCGGCCTACGAGAGTGTCTACGCGCGCAGCGTGGCTACGGGGCAGGGATGTGATGATGCTTATGACGATCATGACGAGCATGATGGTGATGGCGACAGCGACGGTGATGCCGACGATGATGATGCTGCTGCTGATGATGATGATGGTGACGATGATGATGTTGGTGATGTTAATGACGATGAGGATGATGATGGTGATGATGACGATGCTGTTGCTGATTATGCTGATGATGCTGATGATGATGATGATGATGACGAGGACGTCGACGACGTCGACGACGTCGATGATGATGACGACGATGATGGTGATGGTGATGGTGGTGGTGATAATGACGACGATGATGACGATGTCTATGATGTTAGTGGTGATGGTGATACTGTTGCCGATGCTGATGGTGCCGATGCCGATGATGATGCTGATGACGATGATGGTGCTGCTGCTGCTGCTGCTGCTGCTGCTGCTGCTGCTGATGATGATGATGATGATGATGATGATGATGATGATGATGATGATGATGATGATGAGCATGAGGACGAGGATGAGGACGGTGACGATGGTGACGATGGTGACGATGGTGATGATGATGCTGATGATAATGATGATGCTGATGATGATGACGATTGTGTTGATGACCGACTCCGTGGGCAAGCAGCTCGACCTGGTGGTGATTATGATGGTGATGATAACGATGACGAGGATGGTGGTGATGATGGTGGTGGTGGTGGTAATGGTGATGACGATGATGACGATGACGTTGTTCATTATGATGGTGATGGTGATGGTGATGATGCTGTTGTCGATGCCAGTGATGCTGCTTCTGCTGCCGATGATGATCATGAGCATGAGGATGACGGTAAGGATGATGATGATGGTGGTGATGGAGGTGGTGGTGATGATTATGATGGTGTTGGTGATGGTGGTTGTGATGACGATGGTGATGATGACGATGATGATGATGATGATGATGATGATGATGATGATGATGATGATGATGATGATGATGATGATGATGATGATGATGATGATGATGATGATGATGATGATGATGATGATGATGATGATGATGATGATGATGATGATGATGATGATGATGATGATGATGATGATGATAATGATGATGGTGGTGGTGATGATGATGATGATGTTAATGTGATGGTGATTGTGATGGTGATGAGGGTCGCAGAGCGATGACCGAAGTTAGAGGAGGAGGACTAGTGTAAACCCAATACGCATCAACGAAGTTGCGATACAGCCTCCCTTCAAGTTCCTCTGTGTAGGTCCCTACAAGAACTTGAGTTCATTGCGGGAAGCTCCCAATGGGAAGACCACTGTCTGAGAATTTCCAATCGTGCCAAACACAATTCTTTGGACTACAACGCCGCGCATCAACTTGACTGGTTCCGTCATGACAATCTTGAAGCGTGCCAGAGTGGGACTTCAACACCGCGAACGAGCGTGACTGTTGCGTCCTGGAAGTCCTAGATCGTGCCAGAGCATTGTTCCTGGGACTTCAGTCGTACACGCCCTTGGAGCGGTTGCAAACTTTTAAGACGAACGTGCACGGCATTAAGGCCAGAGCCACAATGTAAAAAGAACCCGACCTTCATCTTTGAATGTGTTGCACACTTTTACGACGAATGTGCACGGCGCTAAGGCGAGAGCCACATTTTGAAAAGTACCCGCCCTCCATCCTTGAATCTGTTGCACACTGTTTAGGGCGAATGTGCGCCTCGCCAAGGCGAGAGCCACATGTTGAAAAGGCGTAGCCCTCCATCGTTGAAGTTGTTCTCAACTATAGAGACGAATGTTCGCGGGGCTAAGGCGAGAGCTACATTTTGAAAAGTACCCGCCCTGCATCCTTGAATTTGTTGCCTGCTGTTTATTAAGACGAATGTGCCTCTTGCCAAGGCGAGGGCCACATTGTGAACAGGATCCGCCCTCCATCCTTGAAACTGCTGCAAACCTCTATGACGAATGTGCGCGGCGCTGAGGCGAGAGTCACATTTTGAAAAGTACTCACCCTCCACCCTTGAAATTGTGACAAACTGTTTAAGACGAATTTGCGCCTCGCTAAGGCGAGATTCACATGTTGAAAATGAGTAGCCTTCCATCGTTGAAGCTGTTGAGAACTTTTGAGGCGAATCTTCGCGGCGCTGAGGCGAGAGCTACATTTTGAAAAGGACACGCCCTCCATCGTTGAAGCTTTTGCAAGCTGTCTAAGACGAGTGTGCGCGTGCGCGGCGCTAAGGCGAGAGCTACATTTTGAAAATCACCCGCCCTCCATTCGTGAAGCTGTTGCACACTTCAAGCTTCAGGGGCAGAATAAAACTAGGAAGTTGTACTCGAAACGGCCAGCCCGCCTTACCGACACGTTTGGGGGTGCGACAGGAGGCAGTTGTTTAAAAGGAAAAGGATGGAGGACACTGAGAAGCAGGAGGAGGAGGAGAAGGAGGAGGAGAAGGATGAGGAGGAGGAGGAGGATCATGGATCGAAGGTCGCGGACGAGGAGAAGGAGGAGGAGGAGGAGGAGGAGGAGGAGGAGGGGGAGGAGGAGGAGGGTCGAGAGGATCGATCCTCCCCGACCCCACGGAGACTCCCCCCCCCACGGGGCCAGGCCCTGAAGATCCTGACCGGCGTGGAGTGGTCCCCCGACGCGGCGCCCACGGCGTAGGGGCGGCGCCGGGCCGTCGCCGCGGGGGGGGCCCGCGGGCGGCGAGCGTGCGGTCCCGCCTGCGCTGCGGAGACGCGTCCTCCTCGTCGCCGCCCGCCTCCTCCCCCCACCACCTCGTTGTCGTCCTGCTGCCCCTCGTCGTCGTCGTCGTCGTCGTCGTCGCCGTCGTCGCCGTCGTCGTCGTTGTCGTCCTTCCTCTTCTCATTGTCGTCCTCGTCGTCCTCGTCGTCGCCGTCGTCGCCGTCGTCGCCGTCGCCGCCGTCGTCGTCGCCGTCGTCGTCGTCGTCGTCGCCGTCGTCGTCCTCCTCCTTCTCATTGTCGTCCTTTTCGTCCTCGTCGTCCTCGCCGTCCTCGTCGTTATCCGTCGTCCGTCGTCCGTCCGTCGTCGTCATCGTCGCTGTCGCCGTCGTCGTCGTCGTCGTCGTCGTCGTCGTCGTCGTCGTCGTCGTCGTCCTGTCGGTGTCGCTGTCGGCCTCGGAGTTCGCTTCGAATGCGGGCAACCCCCCTGTGAGGCGGCCCCTCCTACTTGTAAAATCGTAAGAGCCTCCGCTGCCGCTTTTCCATCTTCGGATAGCGTGGGAGTGTGCTTGATTCGCCCCGACTGGAGCTGCGCTCGCGGGGGGTTTCCGAGTGCTTGGGCATGGCCAGTCTATGTTTCATGGTCTGCCGGAGTTCTGGATGTACCATTGAAGCCATCAAGTTTTGAACGCAGCACTGGCCCGATCCGACAAAAACGTTTTTAGTGGGAACTCGTATCGGTAGGCCCGTGCTGGCCGACGCCTGCGACAGACAGCAGGTCAATTTCTTCGAACCGCGGTCCTGAGGGCTTCTAGGGTCGCTCGCCTCTCTGCCCGTTCATGCTTCTGGCTCATTCCCATTTTTGTCCTCGGTTTGGTGCAGATTGTGAGTTGTCTGGTTGGGTGAGTCGGTCCTCGTTTCACCTTGGCCGATTTTGCTCTTGAGTCGAGCCGTTCGGATCGTGAACTGCAAAGCAAAAGATGTAAGCTAGGAAGACTTCCCTCAGCGGCCCCATGGGGGGGAGGGGAGGGGAGAGGGGCCTGCTCATGAGAGAGGAGGGGAGGAGTGCTCCGAGTTTCTTAATCAGCGTCGGGGGGCGTCACCCCCGCCGACAGCCCCACATCGACCCCCGTCGCGGGCAGCCACCGACCCCGGTCGCGGCGCGACGACGCGGCAAGGTTGACCCCCGTCGTCTGGGGGGCACCCCTCCGCGCTTCTTAGGAAACTCGGAGTAGGGAAGCTGGCATGCGGCTGGCGGTGGCCGTGAAAGGGAAGGCCGGAGGATGGCGATTGGCCGTGAAATTTAGTCGGGCCTGTCCCTCTACAGGGGGAATGTTCAAAAATAGTAAATAAATCGTCGGGGGACATTTTTTTTGGACCATTTTCGAGCATTTTGGAATATTTTTTGGGCATTTTTATTTTTTCGCCCCAAATCCCCCTGTGGGGGGACAGGCCCGACCGAACCGTAAAAGTGCGCGGCCGCGGCCACGCTCGCCCAGCGGTGGGTCATGGCGCTCAGGGGCCCCTGCCCTGCCCTGGGCACCACAGAGCCGGGTGAGGAAAACACGCACACAGACAGACACAATGCGGCGTCGATCCCCAGGAAAAGGAGGAGGAGGAGGAGGAGGAGGAGGAGGAG
>CAUYUJ010010274.1:0-27500 GCA_963575745.1 Prorocentrum cordatum | reverse complement strand
GGGTGGAAGGGGGGCAGGGAACGGACGAGGGAGGGGAGGCTTGGGGAAAGGCGAGGACCGTGGGATGGAGGTGAGGGGACAGGGAGAGGAACGCAGACTGCTGCCAACTTGCAGGTAATCAGGCCAGCCACAGCCCGACAAATATAAGCACACAGCACCTCGCCAGCTGATCACAGCCGATCAGACCAATGGAGCTGAAATGAGCAGGGGGGGCCCTTTGGACGGGGTTCCTCTTCCTCTTGTTTTTCATTGATGCCTCATCCTCGTCCTTATCCTCCTCGGCTCTAGCGTCGCCATCGCCCTCCTCTTCCTCCCTCCACCGAGAGATGAGCTAGCGTAGCATCATTAAACAGCCCAGCCTTATATTCCGCCCCTGATCCTCTCTTTTCCCTCGCACCTTCCACTTCCCCATGGCTTTCTCTTCGTCCCAAACTATCCTCATCCCTTCATTCCCCACATGCTGCGTGGGGTGATTGTTTTCTTCCCACCCGCGTCGCACCCGCGTCTCCTCCTCACCCCTTCTCCTCTTTCTCGCTCGTGCACTCATCAGACACGCGCGCACATGCATAACACACGCGCACACACCATCCCCCAAATGACACCCCAGACGTATGCACCACATACTTGGCACCCACATGAGACACAAGGCCACATACAGCCGCACAACACATGACAGGCACACACAACATGCCTAGGTACAGGTACAGCCTCCCGCATCGCACCCGCGTGTCACACCCTTCACCCTCTTCCGTTTCGCTCGTGGAATCGCAAGTTCCGCATTTGTGCTTCCATCGTCGAAGTTGCTGCACGGTCTCAGCAGCGCGTGCTTCAGGAAAGCGCAGCTACGTCGCCTCGACGGCTTTCAAAATTGATGATTGCGACAGCTCATCGGAGTGATGCCATCGTACATATCTCGCATTTCCAACCGGGACGTCTCGGCGAGGGCAGGATGCGAGGCGGCCAGCACGCAGTTCTTTTCCGGCAATTAGCGCTTTTCGGCCAAGTGCTTCGCGCCGCTCCCGCTCATCCACTCTACGTTTTCGCCGCTGGCATGAGGCCGGCCACGGAGAGGTACGGGCGGCGACTGGGCCGCCCGCGCGAGGAGTTCTTTTCCGAAATGTCCAAGCACGCCGCGTGCGTGCTCGGCAGCATGACAGCGGTGGTGCAGACAGCCTGCACCCCAGCACCCTGGCAGCGCCGATGCCGACAGCATGTCTTCCATTAGTGCCCGCGTACGCCCTGCTAGCTGGTCCTGTGTGTCCTCTCTTTCTGCTTTGTCCCATCTCTGGCTCTAGGCTTCCCCCCTCCTCCCCCCCCCGTGTTCTGCCCCTTGCCCTTGTGTCTTGTGCGTCTTCTCCCTCTGTTTTTTTGGCTTCCCCTCCCCGTCTCCTCGTCTCTCCTTTCGTCGGCCCGGTCTGTCCTTTCCTGTCGTCCCTCTTTTCCCCCCTTTCCCTCTCGTTCTTTGGCTTCTCGCTTCTCGTTTTCTCGCCAGTCCCAGTTTTTTGCCTTGCCCGCGTTTCCTTGTCGGCCCGCCCTGTGGTCCGTATAAGAGTTCGTTGTGTTTTCCGCCCGTGCTTGCGCCCGCGGGCCGCCTGGCGTATGGGAGATTGTTTTTTTATCCTCTGGGGGGTAACGCTCGTTACCCGGGCCTCCCCCCCCCCCCCCCCGTAACGGTAACGCTCGTACGCGGGGGGGGTCTCGGTCTTCCCCTCCAACATGCTGGTGCCCGAAGGCATGCGCACTGTGGTGTGGTGGTCGCAGGCGCACTGTGGGCGCTCGCAGGCCATTGCGGCGCTCGCATGCGCGATGCTGGTGCTTGCGGGCTTTGCGCTTGTACTCGAATCGTCGTCGTCGTCGTCGACGGCGCCCGAAAAACGGCCTCCGGAGTCCGACAAAGGCACAAAAACAACGTCGTCGTCGTCGTCGTCCTCGTCCTCGTTGCCGTCGTCGTCGTCGTCGTCGTCGTCGTCGTCGTCGTCGACGGCGCCCGAAAAACGGCCTCCGGAGTCCGAAAAAAGCGAAAAACGTTGTCGTCGTCGTCGTCGTCGTCGTCGTCGCCATCGTCGTCGTCGACGGCGCCCGAAAACGGCCTCCGGAGGGCGAAACAGGCGGCAAACGTCGTCGTCGTCGTCGTCGTCGTCGTCGTCGTCGTCGTCGTCGTCGTCGTCGTCGTCCTGCTCTATGGCCTTCCCCCCTAACATGCTGGTGCCCGAAGGCATGTTGTGCTGCTCACAGGTACACTGCGGTTCTCGTGTGCTACCATGGCACACGCAGGCTTGTGCGGGGTGTTCGAGGACGAGTTGCGCTGCTCGCGAACGTTTTCGGTGCCGACACGGTTTGGCATGCTGTTGTATACGCGCGCGTTGTGGCGTTCGCAGGCACGCTGGTGGTTCTCTAGCGCCCGCTCACATGTGTGCCGCCGCGGTCGCCGGTGCTCACACGCATGGCGCCTTGACCGCAGGCGTGGCGCGGTGATCACAGACCGCGATGGCGGGGATAAGGAGGAGGAGGAGGAGGAGGAGGAGGAGGAGGAGGAGGAGGAGGAGGAGGAGGAGGAGGAGGATGGGGAAAGACAGTTTGTCATCCAACTTGCTCGCAGCCTGGAGGTCCCCACATAGCGGGGCTGGCGCGGAATTGCATCGACGCGGCGGCGACCCCAGCGCGGGCGTTCATGGTTGAATGCTGCTAGGGGGGCCCATTCGGGCCCAGGAGGGTGCCTTCCGAGAAAGCATGCCTGCTTCAGTGTCTGTTACTATTACTCCAGCCTCTGACGTGTTCGGAATTCTTGTGTGTATTTGTGTGCCAAGGCGCTTGTACGGCCTCTGGCGCATTCAGTGCACAGGGCCTTCCCGCGCAAATAAGTATAACAGGATCTCTGATGCTATCTGTTGTCTTGTTGTCGGGCTGGGCCCTGACTGGGGTTCAGACGCGCACGATTGGCTGAAGCAAAGGCGGTTGAAGGATGCGCCGCGCATATTCAGCAGGCCGACGCCGTTCCGCAGGCCCCCGAGAACACGAGGAGGAGGAGGAGGGAGGGGACAAGGAGGAGGAGGACGAGGAGGAGGAGGAGGGGGGGGAGGAAGAAGAAGAAACATATATGAAGGAGGGGGAACTGGAAGAGGAACGCATAGATTGCACTGCAGCGCTCTGTGGTTCTCGCAAGCGCGCCGTGGTGCGTGGCTTTTCGCGCTGTGGTGTGGTGGTCGCAGGCGCACTGTGGGCGCTCGCAGGCCATTGCGGCGTTCGCATGCGCGATGCTGGTGCTTGCGGGCTTCGTCGTCGTCGTCGTCGTCGTCGTCGTCGTCGTCGTCGTCGTCGTCGTCGACGGCGCCCGAAAAACTGCCTTTGGAGTCCGAAAAAGGCGAAAAACGTCGTCGTCGTCGTCGTCGTCGTCGTCGTCGTCGTCGTCGTCGTCGTGGTCGTCGTCGTCGTCGTCGTCGTCGTCGTCGACGGCGCCCGAAAAAAAACGCCTCCGCATGCCCAAAAACACGAGAAAACGTCGTCGTCGTCGTCGTCGTCGTCGTCGTCCTCGTCGACAACGGCGCCCGAAAACGGCCTCCGGAGGCCGAAAAAATATCGAAAAACGTCGTCGTCGTCGACGTCGTTGACGGCGCCCGAAAAACGGCCTCCAGAGGCCGCAAAAGGCGAAAAACGTCGTCGTCGTCGTCGTCGTCGTCGTCGTCGCCGTCGCCGTCGCCGACGTCGTCGTCGTCGTCGTCGTCATCGTCGTCGTCGTCGTCGTCGTCGTCGTCGTCGTCGTCGTTTTCATCGTCGTCGTCGTCGTCGTCGTCGACGGCGCCCGAAAAACGGCCTCCGGAGTCCGAAAAGGCGAAAAACGTCGTCGTCGTCGTCGTCGTCGTCGTCGTCGTCGTCGTCGTCGTCGTCGTCGTCGTCGTCGTCGACGGCGCTCGAAAACGGCCTCCGGAGGCCGAAACAGGCGGCAAACGTCGTCGTCGTCGTCGTCGACCTCGTCGCTCGTCGCTCGTCGATCATCGTCGTCGCGCGCGCGGGCGCGGGCGTGGTGCCGGGACCACGCGGCGGGCTTTGCGCTTGTACTCGAATCGCAAGCCACTGTGGTGCTCTCAGGCAGAGAGTGCTGCTCGCGCGCATACTATGGCGATCGCAGAGCGCCCCTGCCTCGCCATACCCCGCCCAGCCCAAGCGTTACCGTTACCCGAGGGGCACGACCCCCCCCCCCCCCCCCGGGTAACGAGCGTTATCGGCCAGAATAAAAAAACAATCTCTGGCTTGCCAGTCAGTCATTCATGCAGCCGCGCGCACACGTTCACACATACACATATACAGTCGCACAACACATGAGACGCACAACATGCTTGGATACAGGCACAGCCATAGGGTTGGCAGGTCGTGGAATGCGTGGCGTAATCGCAGGGCGTGGCGGGCGTGGCGCTTCCTCAACACTACACCGCAGGAGGCGCGCAGGGGGTGGGGTCGCGCGTGCCAGGGCCCCAGGGCGTGGCAGGCGTGGCACATTCTTCACGCCGCAGGGGGTGCGCAGGGGTTGGGGTCTCTATGCGTGCCACAGGGCGTGGCAGGCGTGGCGCATTGTCCACGCCGCAGGGAGTGCGCAGGGGTTGGGGTCGCTATGCGTGCCACAGGGCGTGGCAGCCGTGGTACATTTTCCACGCCGCGCGGGATGCGCAGGGTCGCTATGCGTGCCAAGGTTTCAGGGCGTGACAGGATTGGCACGTTTTTCATGCCGCAATGGGTGCGCAAGGGAGGGGGGCGCTATGCGTGCCAAGTTTCCAGGGCGTGGCAGGTGTGGCACGTGCTCCACACCGCAGGGGATGCGCAGTGGCTGGTTTCGCTATGCGTGCCAGGGTCTCAGAGCGCGACAGGCGTGGCATATATTCGGTTTCCCGCCGTTTTCTCCACAAGCGAACGGGGTTGTGGAAACATGCTTCTTGTGTTGGGTTGGGTCTAGCCCCGAGCTTTCGACTTCATCGCGGGTTGCCGTAGCAGGGGCGCGTGCCGATAGGTCACGGGCGAGGGTTTGTGTCCTAACCAGAACCGTAAACACCTTGGTTCAGCAGGCTCGAAGGCAACAGTCGTTGCCTCGCTGTCCGCGCCTACCATGATGCCGCCCACGTGTCGTTGGCGCATTGCCGCCTCCGACCTCAGTGTTTGGAGCTGAAGCATTCCATGAATGACATAATCGTCAAACATTGCGTGGAAAACTTGCGACAGTGCGAAGCGAATCTGGCGAAACGGGCGTTCAAGGTTTACCATCGGCAGCTCAAGAATTGGTGGCTTGATGCGACCAGGCACAGTGGGCTGCTACATCAAAAGGGACCACGATGCCAGGAGGCACTGCCTGCTGAGGTACTTGCAGAATCCTTCGTCTGGCTGGTTTCCTCCAGACGTGCCGGCCCATTTGGCCGGGGCGTCGGGTCAAGACAACGACCCGCCGCCAGTGACAGTTCGGCGAGTTGGCATTGCCAGTGGCGCAGGCTTGACGCGCTCTGTCCCCACCGCACCTGCCACTTCGCCGGAGAAGGCCGCGCCCGTGAAGGCCGCGCCCGTGAAGGCGACGCCGATGGGGGTGTGCGACGCAACCCGCCATCGCGCCGCAGCTTTACCCGCCGATCCACTGGCTACCTCAATTCATTCCGCTGGCGCACCTGGCGTCCGGCTGCCCCCCAATCACTTTCGTTTTTTCGTGGGCTCCCACAAGGAAGTCCTGCGACTTTGCAAGTTCGCCACGAAGTTCGGTCTCTGCGTCAACGGCATGTCTTGGGTGTTCCTGAACAGTTGGGGGAAAACGCGGTGGTGACACATCTCCAGTGCGGCCTCGCGAAGGCTGTCCACGCCAAAACAGTCGAATTGGCAATGCTTCTCGTTCAAGAACTTGGAGTGGATGTCGACGGTGCTGCGGCCTTTGTCGAGGGCGATTACATTCCCGCGGCTCGCGAGGTTCAATGGGGCACGGGAGTGACGTGCCATGACGTCCGTGGCAAAGTTGCATCAGTGTGCTGGGTGCAAGACGCCATTTCACTGCCTCTTTTGCTGGATATGTTGCTGGCCAAGGGAGCCAACCCAAACAGGTGGGGCAGGGGGGATCGTCGAACAACGCCCGAAACCAATGGCTTCATCTGCCGTATGCGATCTTTGTCAAGGGCCACCTCAGGGTCGATCGATCCCCATTGCTGTTGACGGCGTGCCTTTGCGAGTGGACCCATGTGCGCAGACGTGAATATTTGTTTCTTGCCGCGCATCCAGACCTCGCAGAGCGATATGGTGGATATGACGCTACTCTACGACTGCGCCGCATGCGTTGCACAGCAGGAGAGAAGGCGCGGCAGGGCGCTGCGCGCGCATAGAGCGCGGCAGTTCATGAACCAGTAGAGTTTGAAGGCCGCGTCGGGTGGCAAGGGCCCGCGCGTAATGATTCAGCCAACGAGAGCTTTCGCGGGGGAGGTCGGGCCAGGGAGCGCCGCTGCTCCAGGCGCCCTAGGCCGCGTGCAGCTGAAAGAGGGGGTCCGGGGCGCGAAGTGGGGGGCCGCTCGCGCCTGCGGCCCGAAGGCGATGAAGTCGCGGCGAGGCTCTGCGTCGAGCCATCCAAGACCCTCTTCCCAAGTTGGGCCCCCATCCACGTCAAGCGAGCAATCGCGCGCGCGCCTGGTGCAGCCAACGGGGTTGACCAGATTTGCAAAGGAGATGCGGTGTTGTTTACCGCCAGCAGGGCTCGGCGAGCCCGCGGCCCAAACAGGCCGGTGCAAGCTGGCCCTGGCAGCTCGCGCCGGTTTTAGATATGTTGCAGGTCAAGAACAGAGAAATGGACAGATCCAGCGGGCTCCTCCCGTGGCTCCCGATGCAGAGGGGGGGGGGGCCTTGTTTGGCATTGCGAGCGCGCGTCGTGGTTTAGAGAGGAGGCGGGCCATGGGCGCAGCCATTGCAGGTTCGTCCGCGCTGAGAGATGCATAGTGGCGAGCGTTCCAGGATGAGCTAGCCGAGCAGTCAGCGTTTCCAGAGTTTATTCGCGCCAGTGTCCTCTGGGATGTTGAGGGTTTCTACGATTCGCTTTCGTGGGAGCTAGTGCTTGACAAAGCCATGGGATTAGATTTCCCTGCAATTTTTCAGCGTTGGAACTGCGAATGCACATGTCAGCCAGGCTCCTTCGCGGGGAAGGTTGCTTCTCCAATGCGATGCAGCCGAGTCTCTCGCTCGTCCCGGGATCAACAGGAGCATTGGTCCCAGGTGGGTGTGCTATCTATTTTGCGTGCGAGGATCTGGCCAGGCGCCCGCCTCCTTCCCCTTCCCTAGCCACCTGGCTTGATGGCGTAGCCCAGAGGTGCGAGGGACCTAGGCAGAGGTTAGTCAGGATTCTGTCCACAACGGGGAAGCAGTTGTGTCAGGGCTTAACTATTCTAGTGGTGAAGATGGCTAGCAAGTCGCGTGGGATTTCACCCTGCCCCCAGATTGCCCATCAATTCTGTAACATGTTTGCAGATGACGGTGTCGACATCCAGGTCAAATAACGCGCCTCAGACCCAGGATTGGACAGGGGCAGGGCAGCTTCAGGCAAGCCGGAGCACTCAGCCAGCTGCGCAACAGTATGTCTTAAGATCAGCAGACTATCCAGAATTGCGAAAAGGTGTTCGGGCACGCGGGGGGCTGCCCGAGATAATGGTTTCGGCCGCGGCTTTCGCGCAGTCTCGCTACTCGAGCCGGGCGCGCGGTGCAGCCCCCAGCGTGCGTATCAAGTGGAGGAGAGCTTTGGCCAGCCCATCTAGTTGGAAGAAGAACGGCCCTTGCTTGTCCGCTCTGCTTGCTCTCGAGCGCGGCCAGAAGGGCCCGGCTTTCGCAGCAGCTTTTGATGGATGGAGTCAAGATGCGGTCTGGAATCTTCGGGGGCCCCAGAGCGCAGCCAGAGAGGGCGCAACGTTGCCGGGGGGAAGTTTTGAGCGGGCTCAAGAGGGCCGGCGCCGAGGCCCGCCGGAGGAGAGAGAGTCCGCTTCCCAATGGCGGCAACAATGTGCGCGATGCTTGATTTAAAGGATGGGGCCCTGAGGGGCCGCGGCGATGGCGCTTGTTAGGTCGAGGTCCCATGGGCGCCGAGATGTTTTTTTTCCGGCGTGGTGCGGGCAGTGTGCGCAGGAAGCTCTGGATAGGAGCTGCTCGCAATTCCTCGATGGGAGAGGGCCTGCAGGCAGCGCCAGACATGGCAGGCCCCCGCAGGCAGTGCGATACCACAGTTGGTAGAGGCGGTTTCAATGGGAAACGGAAGCTGCAGTGCGTCATGGCAGGCGCCGCGTTGCGCAGGCCGCGACTCTTTGAACGGAATGATAGATGGCCCAACCTGCCAGCGATGTGGGTCAGTTCCAGAGACTGGCAATCATAGATGCTGGGGGTGCCCAGCTAACGCGGCGTTTCGAACAGTCTCCAACAATCTGGCAGTGCCGTAGCCATTTTGGCTCAAGCCATTTTGGCTCAAGCTGCATTGTGCAGTAAGGAGTCTTTGGTTCCTCATACTGTTCACGGTGCTCTCACTATGAGGGACGACGGCGGCGCCGCGTTGGCTGCATCTCTTGTGGAGGCAGCGGTCCGCGCTGCTGTTCAGGCAGGTGCCCCGCGCAGGACTGTCGCAGCCGCCGCGGCTGCCGTGGCCTCGGTCATGGCGGCGACGCGGTGTGGCGTTGGTCCGGCGCAGGGCGCCCCTGATCCCGCTGCCGCCGGTTCGGCCGGATCCCGGCGGCAGCGGAGGAGGCTGAAGAAGAAAACTATGATGTGCAGGTCGGGGCAGGGCGCTGTCCTTGGGGAGCCTGTCGGGCAGACCCTGAAGGCTGATCAGGATGTTGATCATGAGATATCTTGTTATCACAGGTCCAGCGTTGATCATGGCGCCTCTGATTTTCATGTTGGGAGCTCTTCATCTAGGCGAGTCCAGTTTGATCGGTCTTCAGTGGTTTCTTATGAGATACCCCTTCAAGCGAGGCTGAGTCCCATATCGAGGAGGCCGAAGAAGAAAACTATGAGTTGCAGGTCGGGGCATGATGCTGTCCTTGGGGAGCCTGTAGGGCAGACCCTAAAGACTCAGCGTGTTGATCATGAGGTAGCGCACGTGGGTTCGCACGTTCCTGTTCCTGCTCAGACGGCAGCTGATGTGAAGATGTCGGAGTTGGAGAAGGATAGCGAGGATAACATGTCTGTTGTTTTTGCTCCTGTTAAGTCGGCAGCTGATGTTAAGATGTCGGAGGTGGAGAAGGAGAACGAGGATGTGGAGATTCGTGGAGGAGGAAGCTCATCGGACTCAGGGGATACATTTGCGGAGTTGGGAAAGATACAGCAGATGGGGTCCACGAGCGTCTCGTCATCGGCACGCGAGGCGGCGGAGGGCGTTCGCCGAGATATTAAAGCAGTTGGCAGTGAAGTAACGGCAGTGGCTCTGCGGGAGGGGCAGTCTGGCTCTGCCAACTTGTTGGGTGAATTTCAGAAGATGATGGCTCATCAGACGCAGAGTGCGACGACGGCGGTCGCAGCGGTAGATAGTAAGGTGGATGCCGTCAGGACGACGAGCGCCCATGACATGCAGAGATTGACTGAAGGAGTACGCCAAGGTATTACATAAGTAGGAAGTAAAGTAACAGCACATGCACAGAGACTTATGGAGCTTGAGCAGAAGATGCAAGGTCTTCCTGGGGGATGTTTCAGTGCTGGTTCAACATTGACTCGGTGATAACTGATTAATTTGAGTACGAACTATTGTGATCTTGGACTGCGTTGCTTTTCTTCATGCCTGTGTGTGGTTGTGCATGCGCGTGTGGTGAATAAGAGCTTCGCTTGATCCCTCAAAGTAGGTCATTCGTTGCTTCCTTGATTTGAGTGCTCATTGACCTTTGAACGTGAATTTCCGTGATTTGTCACGTGGTGCCTCAAAGTAGGCCTTTGATCTGGTCGACGCTACGGTTGCCTCAAAGAAGGACGACGCTACGGTTACCTTGATCACTTGCATGTTGTGATTGTTTCTTGGTCTGTGATGCTCTCTCTCGTCGTTCTTCGCTTCATTTGTAGCGGCGACGTGAGGTGCAGTAGATACTTCAAGGGTATCACGTTTTTCAGGGTACATCCAGCCCACAGGGGATGGCTGCACCAACCCGACCGCCCTTGTAGGGCCCCGCGGTCGGACCGCAAACCGCAATAAAAACAAGCTGATGCGTAAAGCCATTGCAGAAGCAGACGCGTTGCCTTTCTTTGGGGCCCGAGGTTTCGCGCCCCCCGCGCGGGCGAATGTCCCGGGCCCCCTGGGAGGGGGCCGTCTGTTTTGTTTTTGGTCAGTCGGACCGCCAGTTTCTCGGCGAACAAGGGGTCGTTTTTAGAGGAGGTGACGCCAGTGGAGGTTTCGATCGGGATCCCGCGGGCGGCGCAGGCTTTTGCAACCCTGGGCGGCCTCCGAGAGGGCGGGGGCCACGACGTTGGGGGGCTGCGGGCGGCGCGTGTGCAGGGTGGGATTTTTGTGTTTTTATATAAAATGCGCGGCGTCCGTCAACCGCGGTGAAGCCGCGGCCTTCGTAGAGTTTGCGGCATCTTTTCTCCTGCTTGCGAAGGCAGTCGTTGTCGCTGATTCGGCGTCTGTCACGAAGGGCGTCGGCGAGGTGCGACGAGGGAGGCCCCCACATGCCCGCGTAGATGTTTGGGGCCTTTTCAGGCCGTGCAATCTGGGAGCCCGACCCGTGGAATCCGAGCGGGCAAAATCGGGAGTCGTTTCGAAGCTGAGGAGGCAGTGGAGATGAATGTTGAAGCAGTTTTTTGCCCCCCACCCCCCGCCAGCTCGGTGGCCGACGAGTTTGCGGCGGCCTTCGCCCAGTGCGCGGTCAGATGTGGGGTCGAGATGCTGTCGTGGAGCATCTAGCCAGAGTTCTCAGCAGCGCGTTGGAAACAGCTTCTAAGTGCGCGCCCAACAGGAGTAACATTGCCAGTGCTAAGCAGAATTGCAGGCTGACAGCTCACCATGAAATGCGGTTTTGTGCTTCCAGAGTTAGATGGTTTACGGGGCGTTGAGGGTCAGCGCCGCGGAGAGAGTTGGAGAGATTCTTCGACGCTCCGCGCAACGAAGGCCCGATGAGGGATGTCGTCCTGACACCGTCCAGGTCCCAAGTTTTTGATGGCAGAGTGTTGCGCGCTACGCGTGCGGCGGGAGCCCACCAGGGATTCGGCGCTCTAATATGTTCGAAGTGTGGTTTTTTTACGCGCAGCAGGGTGCCAGGAATCTATGTATCATTGTGGTGGCGAGCCTGCAGTGCGTGGCCAGCGAGCTCTCAAACGGTGGCAACAAGGCAGAGTGCCTGAAGTCGAGTCCAAGGAACCGAGGGGATTCCAGCCAGTTGCTCACTAACATGAAAGCCAAATGCCGGCAACATTAAACAGATCCGTCTGGGGGGACTTGCTGGAACGGTTCACGCAGGAGCAGCGATGCAAAACCAACGACGCCGGCTGCGTCGGGGCGCAGCGGGAAGCGTCGGCGCCATCGCCCTGTTGTTCAATGCGAGCGAGGGTGATGTCACATTGGTCACCGCTGTCCGGGGATTTTCCATCGGAAGGGCCCCCCAGACATTCTCCGTCTAAAGATGTCTCGCGCTCTTTCTCAGCCGCGCGTGCAGCGCGGGGCGTTCTCTTCGAAAGGTTGCGCCGCGCCGTCGGCACAAGGGGCGGAAGAACACACGACGCTGCGTTGCGACTACTGATTTATTGCGTATCACATGGCCGCAATCGTTGGCATGCCCGCGGCAAGTTCGAAACAGCGGGGTGCAGCGTGACATGGCGACACAAGGATTCAAACATGTATTCAAGGCTCTTCGGTCGCGCAATCCATTGCCATGTTTTCCTCGGAAGCCCTCTGTGAGTGTGTGCGCGTGTTTGTTTGTGCGCGTGGTCAGATTTTTTGTTTGCGAGGTCGATCCTGCAGTTTTTTTTTTGCTGACAGCTGCAATGCACATCTGTCGTCGCCGTCGTCGTTCTCCCCGCTCATCCTCCGCCCTCCTCTGCGCGCGCGCGCGGGCGGAGGGGGGATGGAACGCGCGCAGCGAGCGACCTCGATGATCAAAACAGCGATGCCGATGGCCAGCCCTGGGTGGCGCGCACGCCGCCGCCCGACGCCACTTGGGCTGGTGTATTCAATTCCTGGTGGGGTCCATTGTTTTAATACACCACCACCGTGCTGCCACAGGGTGTTTGGGAACACTTATTCGCGACCCTATGTGGCCGCTATCCGCGCACATGACCACGTGGCAAGTACTTGCGCTTGGCGGGGGCAGGCAGTGGCACCCCTGTCTGGGCGGTCGCGCGCAGGATTTTTTTCCCACGGCAGCCCGGTGGTGGTGTGCATACTGGGGCCCCGCAGGGCGAACAAAAGACGCACGACACCGAACACTGCACGGGGAATGGGCGCCCGAACGAGGGCAACGTCGTGGCGAGGTCCAAGCATTGCTGGTAACGGCCGTATTTTAAGGTACTGTCTCGCCGATCGGCGCGGGCCCCCGCCCCCTTCTTCCCATAGATCACCTATTGGCTGATTTTGGCGGTTGTTTTCGGCTACTGGTCAGGAGCCCCTTTTCCTAGTCTGCCTGCAAGACGGGCAAGAGCAGATCCGCGAAGTACCTGCCCAGACCCAGACCCCTTTTCCCCAGCTTTCGGCCAACGGTTCCGTCGAGGCGGAGCAGACTGGCGAGGCCCATCGACCGTTGAACAATGTAGACCCCGCGAAGGTTAAGTCGTCATGTCCTTCCACAGGAGGAAAATTCAAACATAACAGAAAAAGTAGTCGGTGGACGATTGTTTTATATAATCATTTTTGAATGCTCCAACATCTGCCTGTAGGGGGACATGCCCGAAATAAGGCAAGGCAGACTTTATAAGAGATTTAGAGCGGGCCCGCAAACATATATTCCGAGCCTTGTGCGCCTCCTGTTGCGCACGCGCACGGCCCGAGCGACGACAAACCACACCATTCCAAGGCTAAGTCCGGCGTGTCCTTCTACAGGAGGATATTCAAAAACTCAGAAAATAGTCGGGGGACGATTTTCTAGTATTTCTGAGCAGTTTTGGGGTATTGTTTGATTAATTGTTGTTTTTCGTTTAAAGCCCGCCTGTAGGAGGACATGCGCGACCTAATTCCAAGGCGTGGTTGTGCACGCGGTCTGGATCAGGTACAGAGGCCATGCGCCAGCTGTAGGCGCGGCGCTTGGGCACCACTGCCTTCACTGATCCGGGTTTCCGGCAGGACGCGTGGGCAGAAAAATGCGCAGTCGGCACCCCTTCGGGACCAGTGCTGCCAGAGAGACTGCGTGCAGATTCGACTGTGAAGCAGCAGCAGAAAACGCACGAGGACTGCGAATCAGACAGACGGAACCCCCGACTGAAGCAGGAGATCGAAACGCCCCACGAGTGTGAAGGAAGATAACAAACATGTTACACGAATTCGAAACGCAAATAGGAACGAATATGAGGAGGAGGAGGACGACGACGTCGACGAGGAGGGGAAAGGACTGCCGCCTCTAAGGCTTGCAGTAAGACCAGTAAGAATTTATACACGCAGTGGCCTTATTTTAGCTTGGGGCAGTTTTGTCTCGGGGTTAAATGTCACTGCTTCGGTGCATGTGTTTGAGGTTTGTATATTGAATATTTTAGATACTTAGGAGGAAATCTGGATCAAGGGAGGAAACAACACCCGGACCCAATATTTGGCGTTTACTAAACGGTTCTGGGCGTTCACTGAACAGCCTTGCCCTGTTCGATTCCTGCGGGCGCGTTCGCGAAACGGCCTCGCGCGTCGGGGTGGTTATTGTGGCGGTGGAGTTTCTGCCCTCCACTGGAAGAGGGCCAACCATGGCACCGCGGGCAGACGCACAGCACTCGCACCCTCGGCGCTGGGAGGAAGCGCCCGACAGGGTCGGGCGCTCGCGCTCCGTGGCCTCGGGCAGTGCGTGCCAAGTCTGAGCCGAGAGCGGGTGGGCGGTCCCCCGGGGCCTCCGGGGGTCGAGGCGAACGCTCCCCCTCCAGCTCAAGGCGGACGTCACCCATGTCCAAACCCTCTAGAGGAAGGAGGAGGAGGAGGAGGAGAAGGAGGGGGTCGGAGTGCATGGGGTCGGAGGATCGCGCGGCATCGCCGATTCATCGCCGGCGTGCAGTCTGACTTGCTTCACGTCGACGTCGCCGATGCATCGCCGACGTCGACGATGCATCGCCAGTGCATCGCCGATGCATCGCCGATGTATCGCCGATGCGGCACGATCCTCCGACCCCATTTACTTCGACCCCGTCTGGGAGGCCTCTACCATGTCCTGGAGCGAACTGTACGTTCTGAAATTTATCCGCGAAAGCGTCGCAAGCCTTCACTCAGACCGAAACAGCAGAAGGAACCACAACCTGCTCACTAAGATGTGCCGCGTTCTGGTCAGCAGTGACATTCGTCATGGTATGGCGTGGCCGCAGCCCCTCGACGAGGGCGTTCGGGATGTCGTCTGGGTGGTTGGGGTCTGCACAAACAGACCTCGACATCCCGCGCCCTGGTCAGGACTGAAAAACTGCCGCCTGGATCTTGGCGAAAGCAGGGAGAAGGAACGCGAAGCAAGAGGAGGAGGGGACCTCCTCGGCTTCCTCCTTCCCCCCCTCTCCTCCTCCTTCGTCCCCCTCCGCCCCTGGTCTCCTCCTCCCTTGTCCTTCGTTCTCTCTCTGTCCCTCCAGCCCTCCTCGCTCCTTCCCCTCTCGTCCTCGCTCTTCCGTTCCCCCCTCCCTCCCAAGTTCCTTGCTCCCCGTGGCTCGGCAGCGCGGGTTGGCGCCTGACGCCGCCCGCGGCGGCGGCCGCGGGGGCTGCGGCGGCGGCGATGAGCAGCGTGGCCTGGCTGGTGGAGCTCAGCGAGAGGCGCCGACGTCGCCGCCGCCGCCGCCGCCGCCGCCGCCGCCGCCGCCGCCGTCGTCGTCGTCGTCGTCGTCGTCGTCGTTGCCGTCGACGTGTTCGCTTCTGGAAGCTTCGGATGCCGTCGCAGGTTTTCGGGGGATGGTGTCGTCGCCGCCCGGTCTGGAGGACAGGAGGGGGGGAGGAGGAGGACGGAGGCACGTGAAGAGAATGATGAACACACGGGGATGATGACCGTCGGTGGTGATGAATGATGATGATGATGTCGATGATGATGATGGTAATGATGATGATGATGATGATGATGACGACGTTGAGGATGATTATGCTAGTGATGACGATGTTGATGATGATGGTAATGATGATGATGATGCTGATGATGATGATGATGGTGATCATGATGATGGTACTAATGATGATAATGCTGATGGTGTTGTTTACGATGATGTTACTGACGACGATGATGGTGATGATACTGATGCTGTTGACGACGTCGGTCGTGATGATGATGGTGAGTTTGGTGATGCTGATTGATCATGATGATGGTGATGATCACGATTCTGATGATGATGATGAGGCTGATTGCCATGATGATGATAATGCTGATGCCGTTCATGATGCCGATGACGATGTTGCCGATGATGATGCTAGTGGTGGTGAAGGTGAGAATGATGCTGCTGCTGATGATGATGATTGCGGTGTTGGCTGTGGAGGTGATGATGCTGTTGCTGACGATGATGATGATGATGACGACGACGATGTTTATGATGATGTGTTTGGTGATGATGGTGGTGCTGGTGGTGGTGATGCTGATGCTTATGATGGTGCCGACGACAATGATGACAATCATGATCATGATGATGCTGTTGGTCATGATGATGATGCTGATGCTGATGGTCATGATGATGATGATGATGATGATGATGATGATGATGATGATGTGGCGGTGGCGGTAGTGATGCTGGCGCTCATGATGAGGACGAGGATAAGGATGAGGATGAGGATGACGATGATGCTGCTGCAGCTATGATGATGACAATGATGGTGATCATGATGCAGATGATGATGACGATGATGACGATGATGTTGACGCTGATGATGCTGATGATGATGATGCTGATGGTCATGATGATGATGATCTTGATGACCATGGTGGTGATGTTGATCATGATGATGATGATGATGCTGATGAAGATGATGATGATGATGATGGCAATGATGATGAATATGATGCTGATGCTGATGCTGCTGATGCTGATGATGCTGATGTTGCTGGTGCTGCTGATGCTGCTGCTGCTGCTGATGATGATGATTATGATGACGATCATGATGATGGTGATGATTATGATGATGATGCTGATGACGATGATGATGATGATGATGATGGTGATGGTGATGATGATGATGGTGATGACGATGACGATGACGATGATGTTGATGGTGATGATGATGCTGATGATGATCATGCTGATGAATCTGATGATGATGATGATGATGATGATGCTGATGCTGATGATGATGATGATGATGATGATGCTGCTGATGCTGATGATGATGATGATCATGATCATGATGATGATGGGTTCTGGTGTTGGTGATGCTGACGATAACTGTTGATGAGGATGGGTCGGAGAATGAGAGGTATGCAAGATATGGGGGGGAAGGGGGAGAATTGAGCCTCATGCTCAGGAGGAAAAGGGGGGAGGAGGGGTCCCCCGGCTCGCCGCACGTGGTGGCCTATCGGCAGGTTGAATCGTGTGGATTCTCTGGGTCTGCCTAGCCTAGCAAGCCTCTTCGCGTGCAGTCCTTGCGGATTTCTGCTTCTGCGCTGGACCCCCTCTGGCGGGCGCCGCCCCTGGCGCGCTCCGCTCCTTTCGGAGGGGGGTGCAGCGACGTTCCAAGAAATCTGCGCGGACCTTTGAGAGTGTACATCGGCGGCGAGCCTGGGGGGGAAGTGAGAAGGGGCGGGCCGTCTCCGAAGGTTCGGAAGTCCCCCGGCCTTCTGAGAAGTTTCTGAGCCTTCCCGGAAGACACAAAAAACCTCTCAGAAGGCGAAAGGGCTCCGTAGAAGTCCCGCCGTTTTTTGAGAAGGCCTTCTCCTTCTCGCTTCCCCACCTCGCTCGCCGCCGAGCATAATCATTTGTTTTCTTATTATTATTTCTTCTAGTGATCAACAGTCCCCCTGGGAGGCGGCGATCGGATACGATGATCATGAGCGTCCTTCTTGCTCGGTCTTGCGCAGCGGCACGGTTCCACCGTCGTACCCCCTCCCCCTCGTGAGAGCTTTGGCTTCCTTCCTCTTACCGTGGCAAACTTTTTCTAGAGTTGATCCAAACGTTCGGGTTGCCCGCCATGCCGCGAGAATCCTCGCCACACTCGTGCGGACGTCTCCTCGAGGTGGAGAGGAGTCCTTTCCTCCTCTTCCTCCGCCTGAGTTGACGCGGTAGACGTAGCTTCACTGGCGATGAACGGTTTGCGTTTTGATGTTGTTGTCTTGGGATCGCGATCAAATACACGCGTTGCGCGTCGAAATTAGAGCATCGACTGCACCAAGCACCCCCCCCGACATCCGATATAGAAGACAAAGCAGCGCCGTCTTGAACATGCGACCACAGCTCTCGACCCCACCAGCATGCAGGATCTCACGAGCCGGATCGATTCGTGCAGGTTACAGTGGAGGCCCATGCCAGGAAATACCCTGCTTGCCTCCAGGGTGCCCTGACTTTCTTGGGTCTCGATGCCTTTGCCATGGAAGGCGTGACGTTCCCACACCAATAATTCATGGACGTCCTGGGGTCTCAGGGTTCGGTTCATTGTGCAAGGTTTCTTGTGGACTGGCCTCCACTGCTTATCCGTGCCGTGGTATGGACGTGCGCCCAGCCGTCGGCACTTCTTCAGCCGATGTGTCGTGCAGACACGGCGTTATTCATTGATATTATTATTGGCCTCCACCGTATCGGGCACGAAGCGGCCAACGCACAAAGCCCGTCGTGTTCTTGTCGTGATGCCCTGGCGTCAGGGCGTCCTCCTCGCCCCGGCCTGGGCTGTCGCGCCGCAGCTCGGGCCGCTGGCGGCCGTGGCCGGGAGTTGGCTAGGGATACGGTCGGTTCATGCGGCGTTGGCGCGCCAGCGACGCCGGCGAAGACGTTCAAGGTTGAACTCTGCAACGCGACAGCACCAATGGACACGGTAACGCCACTGGACCCGACGGAATTCAACTTGGAACGATCGGGGCCGTGATCGCTTCAAGATTGAACGATCGACGCGGTGTCGAAAACCTGTGCGCGCGCCGACACCGCACGAACCTACCGTAGGGAAAGAGAGATGTTCAGGGGCAACTATAGGGGGGGATAGGCTTAAGGCGGGCATGTCCCTCTACAGGAGAAGTATATTCAAAACATTTTCTTTAAGGTAGTCTAAGCTATTCTGGGCTATTGTTGTTGCCTATGTTTCATTGTTTCCCAAAACCTGCCAGAAGGACATGCTCGATTTAAAGATAGGTCCAGGGGCAACCATGGGGGGGATAGGCTTAGGGAGGGATCCATTGACGCCCAATTGCCCATTGATCGCCGATAGGGGTCTGATAGCCCCCCACCCCTCCCAGGAAGGTGCGGATTGGCTATCGGGGGCCTGTCGCCGATCTATGGGCGAGGTGTCGCCGATTCCAGGTCGGTGTGTCCCCCCCCATGCCAGTCCCCCCCAATCGTCGCCCCTCATGGGTACAGTTGAGACCCATGCCAGGAAGTACCCTGCTTGCCTCCAGGGTGCCCTTGGTTTCTGTGGTGTCGATGGTTTCGCTATGGGAAGCGTGACGTCCCCACACCAAAAATCAACGGACATCCTGGGGTCTCAGGGCTGGGTTTCTTGTGGTCGCGCTCCTGCTGTTTAGGGGTCGGGATGGGGATGCGCAGGGGGGGATCGAGGCGCAGGGAGAGGGTCTGGCCGGAGGAAAGGTGGGGTTACGAATTCTGCTGCATGCAGCTGGTTTCGGCCCCGCCGCCGGGTCCATTCCTCGATACTTGGGCGCCTCCCGGCGCCGGGAGGCGCTGGGAAAATCAGCTACGTGAGCTGATTCTCAAACCCCCCCTTTGCTATCCCCGACCCGACCCGAGAGGGACGGCAATGTCGGCCACGGGAGGCCACGGCAGGCCATGGGAGGCGGGTCCGCGGGAGGCCACCAGAGGCAACGTCGCCCGCCCGAGTATCTGATCTGACAACCCACTTAGACGTAAGTCGGGCATGTCCCTCTACGGGAGGAATGTCCAAGAATGCTGAGAAAATAGTCGGGGGACGATGTTTCGATGATTTTCGATCCTCTGCGAATCCGTTCGGACCATGTTGAGTTTTTCGTCCACACTCCGCCTGGAGGAGGACATGCCCGACCTGAACCTGGCAGTTGCTGGAAGCACACGTGCAGAAGCGCTTCCTGGCCGGGCTCCTCCTCCCTGTTGTATCAGTGTGGTATTCGGTCCTAGTAGTTGCTTGTTTGTTTGTAGAGACAAGGGGTTGGTTGTCTCGAGCACTCGTTCCGTAGCCGAGTAGGCTCACAGGACATTCTTGCGTGTCAGAGAAGAAACGAGTTCTTACCTTCCCAGACTGCTGCGCAGATCTCCGCCATGGCCTGCACTCCCCTTCCCGATCGAGGAGAGCACAAGCGCAGGCACGATCTGTCGGAGGGCAGTGCGGACCTCTTGGGTCGGAGCTGGACCCCTCCCCCCCCCGGGCGGCGCCGCCCTGCCGCGCGCCAGGGAAGGAGGCCCGGCGCTGACCCGACCCCTCCGCGCACACCGCCGAGATTTGACGCCCACGCTGTGGTGCATTCTGTGCGGCCTCGACCTGCGCGCGTCACGAACCCATGAGTCAGCGGGGCCTGCCCCTCCAAGGGAGGAATCTCCAGAAATAGTTAGAACATAGAAAGGGGACGATTGTTCTAGATTTTTTATGTTTTACATCACTTTTGGTCTATTTTTCATTTCTCCTCCAAAATCCTTCTGTAGGGGGACATGCCCGACCTAAAACTATTACCTGGTGGCTTGAAACAAGGCCCAGGACGAGAAGCCGGCCCCAGGGAAGGGCTGGAGACCTCTGGGGGTCCACCTCTCGGACGGGGCTAGGACGAGGATAAATCCGTGCCAGAGCGTTCGGGAACGCTCCAAGAGCGTTCTGGAGCGCTCTGAGAAGTCGGGGGCGGCAAAGAGGGGGGGATGACTAGGGGGGGTGGATATCATGGTGGCGGCCATGATATCTCCCCAGATTTCATGTCGCCTCTGCTTGTTTCAATACGTCCCGGCCCCCCCCCCTCCCCCTCCCCTGGGCCGCGCACATGGCCATGATTTGCGCACCGCCTCTCTTCGACGCCCCCCTCTCGGCCGCCCCCGAATAAGGCCGCGGCAGCCGAAACATGCTCCAAAGCCGCCGGATCTCAGAGCTGACGACATGTTGGGCTCGACTCATGTCTTGTTTGCATCCTCCTCAGCTTCATACCCTCCTCAGTCGGGATCCCGCAAAGGGGTGTGTGCCCCGGTATGTGTGTGTGTGTGTGTGGGTGTGGGGTAGAGAGTTCGATCGGTTTTTGCACCGAACCACCCACAACAGATGCCCCCCAGCCGTCGGCAGCTCCCGATAGTTGCCGATAAGTGGGGCATGCGGGGGGCATCTGTTTGCGGCAGTTCGGTGCACCAGCGGATCGAACTCATGCCCCCGTTCAGGGTCAGCCCCATCTTGGTGGATCCCGATCCATGTCACGGCACAGATGTTCGCCATGTTGGCCACGATGGCTGCGAGGGTGGATTCTCTCTATGGTGAACGAAGGGTGACATAAACATAAAAACTCGGAGGTCCGCGCGGACCTCTGAGTTTTTATGTTTCTGTCACTCTTCGTTCCCCTAAGTTTGGGAGCGAACCAAGCTTGTGAGCGAACCCTCATCCCGATCCTCCTCGGCCGCCTCGCCATCCCCCACGCCCTCCACATGCCGATCCTGCGCTCAATCTTCTGGTTGCCCGTCCGATCGCCAAACTCCCCCCGGGCTCCTCCGGCCGCCGCAGGCAGCTGAATGCCGCTTCCGTCCTGGCCCGCGAGGCCGCCGACACGCTCCTCGAGGAGCGCTAGCGAGTCGCCTTCGCCCTCGTGCTCGTCGTCCTCGCCCTCGTCGTCGTCGTCGTCGTCCTCGTCGTCGTCGTCCTCGCCCTCGTCCCCGCCCTCGTCCTCGTCGTCGTCGTCCCCGCCCTCGTCGTCCTGCTGCTCCTCGCCCTCGTCGTCCTCGTTCTCGCCCTCGTCGTCCTCGCCCTCGTTGTCCTCGCCCTCGTCGTCGTCGTCGTCCTCGTCCTCGTCCTCGTCCTCGTCCTCGTCCTTGTCGTCCTCGTCCTCGTCCTCGTCCTCGTCGCCCTCGTCGTCCTCGTCCTCGCCCTGGGGAGCAGTGGGTGGCATAGTCATGATCTTGAAGGCATCCGCTAATGGCCCCGAAGCTTTACGCTAGTCTCGGGTATAGCCAGGACCCCAGGTGAGGGGACCCGGGTAGTAGTAGGGCCCTGGAGCCCCTAAATTTGCCAGAATCGCTAAACCAGGTCTGCCGTAGGTTGTGTTTTTTTGGGTGACGGCAGTTCCGGTTAGTGGAACGGGCGGGGGGGGCGTCCCCCAGTACACATCACTAAACCAGGTCCCACTAAACCCAGTTGTGCCAACGCCCGATAGTGCTGGACGGAGCTAGGACGAGGATAAATCCGTTCCAGCGCGTTCCGGGAACGCTCTTAGAGAGTTCCGGAACGCTTTGAGAAGGCCGCGGCGCCCGAGACATCTTCCAGAGCCGCCCGATCTCAGAGTTTCTCGAGTTATCCTCACCCGATAAACTATCCTCGTCCTGGCTTCGTCTTGGATCGAGGTCGCTTCGGGGATGGTACACTAATGTTCTTCGGGCTCGTTGGATGCTCTTGTGCCTCCTGGGGATGGTCCCCTTGGCTGTTCTGTGTGTTTTGGCCGACGGAGGGTCTCATGCTCTTGAGGGACGTCTTTCTGGCCCAGGTCCGACGGTATCCACCCGCGCCAATCCTGGCTGGGCCAAACCTGGACCCAGGACCCGTGTTTTTTAAAGCCATCCTGGCCAGGCCTGGGTGGCGTGTCCACCGCTCCTGGGTCCAGAACAGGGCTCGTTTCGGTTCCGCCGATCCGATTCGAGCCGATTTCGATGGCTTCCGACTCCGATTCGGTTCGACGTCGGATTCCGATTCGGCTTCCTATTTTCTCAGTGTAGGCCTACCAGCCTGCCGATTTCTGCCGTTTCGACTACTCTCAACTTGGTTGCCGATATCTGCCGATTTGATTTATGATCGCCGATCCGACTTGGTCCAGAATGGGCATGGCTGGTATAGTCAGGATCGGTGTCGGCGTACAGTTGGCATTTCCTGCCTCTGGGCCAAGTGGAGCAGAAGCTCCAGAACCTCACAAAGCCCCCAGAGAACCCTTCAGAGTCTGAAACCCTGGAGGGTCCCCCAGAACTCCCCCGACCCCCCCCTCCGAAAACCTGGAGAACCATCGAATACCTTCCGAACATATCTTGCATCATCAGCAAATCTCTAAAAGCTGTTGAAAACCTGCTACCCCTGCACAATTACACATGACGATACTTCCTCTCTCCCCTGACTCTGTCTGGAAGATAAGCTGACCCTTTCCCGCGAATGGTCTCCTGCACCGAATTGCTGCAACATATGTATTTCCCAACCATCCTGTGGTATTGGGTCCTCGTTTTGAGGAGAGAGCGCCCCGCGTCTTCTTCCTCCTCCTCCTCTCCTCCTCCTCCTCCTCCTCCCTTGTCCCTCCCCTCCTTCCTCCCTCCTCCCGTCACCCCCCTCACTTTGGCACACCCCTCACACGTTTCGTAGCCACATAGGGAGCTCCACCGAAGGCCCCAGTAGCCGCGTCCGCATGCGTCCCTCCGCCCACTCCAGCACACCCCTCACACGTTTCGTGGCCCCATTGGGGGCTTCACCGAAGGTCCCAGTTGCCGCGTCCGAATGCGTCCCCCAGCCCACTCCAGCACACCCCGCACACGTTTCGTGGCCCCATAGGGAGCTCCTCCGAAGGCCCCAGTGGCCGCGTCCGCGTGCGCCACCCCGCCCATTTCTTTGGTACACCCCTCAAACGTTTCCTGGCCCCATGGGGAGCTCCACCGACGGCCCCAGTTGCCACGTCCGAATGCGTCCTCCCCGCCCACCGCATGCCCATCTCGGCACTCCTCTCACACGTTTCGTGATCCCATGGGGAGCTCCACCGAAGGCCCCAGTGGCCGCCCATTGCATCCACGGTTTGTGGACCCATAGGGAGGCCCGTCGAAAGATGGACCTAGAACGCGGTATCCACAATTGCTGATGGTTGGGTCCTTCGTCAGGAGAAGGGAGTGCTCCCCCACCATCCCAGTGATCCTCTGCGCGGGCGCGACCGCGTGCTGGGTGGACATGATGAGGGTTGTGGTCCCCTGGCTTTGAGGCATGCCGCCGCGCATGGCGAATGCGGTGCGATTGCGAGCAGGCCCAGCACCAACACCAGCTGCGAAAACGCCGTACCGCTGGAATTAGCATTGGCATCTCGTAGGCTCGATGAAGTCGATGCCCTGCGAGGCGCTAGTGCTCTCGGTGTACCTCATCTCGTGTCAATGCGCGATGGGTCGCCCAGATCGCAAGCGCGCTACCTTTCCTTGCGCCTGGTGGGCAACATTATCTTGACGAAGAACCCAACCACAAGCAGTTGCGGATACCGCGGTCTTGGCCCACTTTTCGACGGGCCTCCCTATGGGACCACAAACCGTGGATGCAATGGGCGGCCACTGGGGCCTTCGGTGGAGCTCCCCATGGGATCACGAAACGTGTGAGAGGTGTGCCGAGATGGGCATGCGGTGGGCGGGGAGGACGCATGCGGACGCGGCAACTGGGGCCGTCGGTGGAGCTCCCTATGGGGCCACGAAGAGTGTGAGGGGTGTACCAAATTTGGCGGAGGGACGCATGCGGATGCAGCCACTGGAGCCTTCGGTGAAGCCCCCAATGGGGCCACGAAACGTGTGAGGGGTGTGCTGGAGTGGGCGGGGGGACGCATGCGGACGCGGCTACTGGGGCCTTCGGTGGAGCTCCCTATGTGGCTACGAAACGTGTGCGGGGTGCGCTGGAGTGGGCTGGGGGACGCATCCGGACGCGGCCACTGGGGCCTTCGATGGAGCTTCCTATGGGGCCACCAAGCGTGTGAGGGGTGTGCCGAAGTGGGCGGCGGGGACGCATGCGGACGCGGCCATTGAGGCCTTCGGTGGAGCTCCCTATGGAGCCACGAAGCGTGTGAGGGGTAGGAGGGAGGAGGGAGGGGAGGAGGGAGGGAGGAGGGGTAGGAGGAGATGAGGTGGGTAAGGAGACGCGGGGCGCTGTCTCTTCAAAACGAGGACCCAACACCACAGGATGGTGGGGAAAAACAAATTATCATCCCAACCCATTGCGTCTCTACTCTCCTCCTCTTCCCCCTCTCCCTCCTCGTCCCAGGCTCGCCTTAGATTCTGTGCTTGCCCGCTCACCGGGCCTGCGGCCTTCTGGGTCGGTGAGGCAGCGCGTGGATTTCGCCTCTGCCGTGGAAGTAGTTTTTTTCCGAGGCGGCCCATCTGTTGATGCGACTGGCTCCCGACCTGGCCTTCTCGTGCCCTCCCTGCGGTGGCGCCCCTTTCAGATGCCCCCCGGCCGTGAGGGCCCTCGGGTAGGCGACCCACAGTGGCTGTCCGTCTTTGGTTGAGGCCACGGTCCCAGCCTGTGCGCTGCCACATGATGGGGTGGTCGACCTGCTGCGGCTCAGGGCCAAGCGTGTTGGGTCTCGGCTGGCAGCGTTGTGGCCGATGTGGGCTTGCTACACTTCAGGGGTTGCGGGCCACGTGCTTCTTGACTGCAGTTGGAAACCGAATGCCAGGAGTGAGCGATCCCTCTGTGAACGATCTCTCCGACTCAGGCGGAGGGTTTCCCTTGCTGGGCAGCCTCCCGCCAACGAGGGCCGCCTGGGCAGCAGAACATGTCTGTCGAGTAGGGTTACGCTAAGAAGCTTCGCTTGCGCTGGCGAAAAAATCTCTGCGTTGGAAACGCGGGAGTAGCAAGCGTGTTGAATTTTCATGATTTTGCGATTACTTGTCCTCTACCTTCTCATCGTGTCGGATGCAGACGTGGTCTGGTTGTGATCGGGAGTCGCCTAATACTCGTTGTTTGGAGGTGGTCCTCCCCTCCGCTTGCGCCTCGTCTGGCGGAACCTGGAGCCTCTGCCCGAGCGGGGTCCGGCGAGGAGGTTCTGCCAGACATTAGGCGCCGCGGTTTCCACAAAGTTTGACTCGGTGAGTGGTTTTCTGTTTTTTTCGTTGGTGTTCGGGCGGCGGCCCGCGGTCGAGTGACGGGAGCGAGAGAGGGGCGCGCGCGCGCGTCCGCGCGCATGTCGCGCCCCCCCCTGCCCCCGTGCTGAAGTTCAAGGACCGCCGCCCGAACAGCTACATCCGCCTTGCTGCTTCCGTCTGTCGAGATCCCAACGGTGGATGGTGGAAGTGTGCGGCAAGTGGGGGAACCTGATGTGCTTCTCTTCTTTCTGTTGTGTCGGCCTTCTGCACACGCGCGGCCGCCCCAAAGTGTCGTATTCTCCTCCTTCTCGTCCTCCTCCTCCTCCTGCTCACAATCACCATCATCGTCATCACCATCACCATCATCAACAGCATCATACTCGTCATACGAGGCGGCCTCCCTACCGCCAGCGGACGATTTCCCGTCTGCTCAGTCGGATCAGCCGATGAACGACGAGGATGCCGACGAAGAGGCAGCCCGCTTCTTCGGACTACAAGGCATCACATGCCTGGCACTCACGCTCTGCTCGCCGCTCGAGCCCCGTGTGTGCACACGCCTCGCGAGTTGTAGCACCCCTGCTAGCCACGGGTTCGACCACCTATTTCCTGCCATTTTTCCTGCCGGAGCTGCCAGCAAGCTGACTCTTTTAACTGAGGCCCGATGTGGTCGTATACAGATCATCACCATCATCATCATCATCATCATCATCATCATCGTCATCATCATCATCATCATCATCATCATCATAATGATCACCACCATCATCGTCATGATCATCCACCTCATCATCATCATCATCATCATCATCATCATCATCATCATAATCACCACCATCATCGTCATGATCATCCACCTCATCGTCATCATTATCATCATCACCACCACCATCACCATCATCATCACCACCATCGTTATCATCGTCATTATCACCATTACCGCGTCACCATCGCCGTCACCATCACCATGATCACCACCATCATCAGCATCACCATCATCATCAGCATCATCATCATCAGTTTCATCATCATCATATTCATCTTCATCTTCATCTTCATCATCATCATAATCATAATCGTCGGCATCATCATCATCATCATCATCATCATCATCATCATGATCATCCTTTTCATCAGCATCATCATCGCCATCATCATTATGATCATCATCATCATCAACATCATCATCCTTATAATCGTAGTCATACTCATGCTCATCATCATCGCCAACCTCATTATCATCATCATCACCATCATCATCATCAGCAGCATCAGCATCGCCATCGTCATCATCATCATCATCACCATCATCATCATCAGCAGCATCATCATCATCATCATCAGCATCATCATCATCTTTGCCCTTTTTCCCCTCGTCCTTGTCCTCGTTCTCGCCGCTGCCGCAACCACCGCTGCCGCCGCCGTTATCGTCGTCGTCGTCGTCGTTGTCGTCGTTGTCGTCGTCGTCGTCGTCGTCGTCTCCGCCGCCGCCGCGGCCGTCGTCGTGATCATCGTCGTCGACGCCGTCGTCGTCGTCGTCGTCGAAAAAACACAAATCGCCGAGGAGCGCCTGGCGATCCACTTGGAGCCGGTGGCCGTCGGCGCTGCCTTGCTGCTGGGCCGCTGCTGCCACCGCCTCGAGGAGGGCCAGGCGCCCCTCGGTCAGCCCGCCGGTCCAGCTCGAGGATCGCCGCGAAGGAAGAGGTTCGAGGTTCCCGTGTCGAACGGGGCTAGGACGAGGATAACCCGTTCCAGAGCGTTTTGGAACGCTCTGGAACGGCCGCGGCGCCCGATATGTCCTCCAAACCCGCCGATTTTGAGAGGTTTCCGATTCATCTCGGTCCGATTCTGTCTCGATTCTGCCTTCGTCTTATCGAGGTTCCCGTGCCTCAGACGTCGTGATTGCGAAGGTCTTCGGCCAGCACCGCCGACCCTGAGGTGGGCCGACGACGACGGCGGCGGCGGCGGCGGCGACGCTGACGTGGGCTCAGAGTCCTCAGGGATGCTTCTTGGGGTCTCCTCGGAGCGCTCTCGGAGGCCTCTTGGGGGCAGTTTTGGGGTTACTCGGGAGCCACTTGGGGGCCTACTTGGGGGCCTCTCGGGAGCCTGTTGGCGGCCTCGTGGGGTTCCCGTGCCTCAGGCGTCGTGATTTTTACTTGCTGTATGCCAGCGTGCTTTTTCCTCGGTCTCGGCCCTCCTCGTGTCCGCCCTGTCCTCGTCCTTGCTTTCGTTTTTGCACCCGTGTTGCAGGAGGAGGAGGAGGAGGAGGAGGAGGAGGAGGAGGAGGAGGAGGA
>CAUYUJ010010273.1:0-29396 GCA_963575745.1 Prorocentrum cordatum | reverse complement strand
CATCAGCATCATCAGCATCATCATGATCGTCATCGTAATCGTCGTTTTCGTCATCGGCGTCATCATCGTATCATCATCATCATCATCATCATCATCATCATCATCATCATCATCATCATCATCATCATCATCATCATCATCATCATCATCATCATCATAATCATCGTCATGATCATCATCATCATCAGTATCATCATCATCATCATCATTTTCAGCATCATCATCATCATCAACATCAACATCAACACCATCATCAGCACCAGCTTCAGCATCACCATCCTCATCACCATCACCACCGCCACCATCAGTTTTACCATCACCATCACCATCACCACCACCACCATCACCACCACCACCACCATCACCACAACCTCCATCACCACCACCACCACCATCATCACCACCACCACCAGCACCAGCACCATCACCATCACCATCATCAGCATCATCATCATCATCATCATCATCACCATCAGCATCATCATCAGCATCATCATCATCATCATCAGCATCATCATCATCATCATCGCCTGAGACCTCTTCACTGTTTATGATCCACTTTGGCAGGAGATTCACACATGGAGGGCGGGTCGTTTCTCAAAGCGTGGTTCTCGCTGTAACGCCGTGCGCATTCGTTTTAAACATGTGCAAAGAATTTCACGGATTGAGGGCGGGCCGATTTCAAAATTTGTCTCTCGCCTTATTCGCGCCGCGCACATTCGTTTACGCGATTCGCAAGAGCTTCACGGATTGAGGGCGGGTGGTTTTCAACATGTGGCTCTCGCATTAGCGCCGCGCGCATTCGTTCTACAACTTCGCAAAGGCTTCACGGATTGAGGGCGGGTGGCTTTGAACATGTAGCTCTCGCCTCATCGCCGCGCACACTCGTGGCAACACTCGCAAGGGTTTCACGGACTGACCGCGGATCGTCTTCAAGATGTGGCTCTCGCCTGAGCGCCGCGTGCATTCTCTCTGCACATCTGCAAAGAGCTTCCCGGATCGACGGCGGGTCGTTTTCGAAATGTGCCTCTCGCCTGAGCGCCGCGTACGTTCGATATAATACAAATTGGCATAAGAGCTTCACGGATGAAGGGCGGTGGCTTTCAAGATGTGGCCCTCGCTCGCCATAGCATCGCAAAGATTTGTTTAAACAATCTGCATGAGCCTCATGGATTGAGGGCGGCTCGGTTTCAAAATGTGGCTCTGACCTTAGCGCCGCGCGCATTCGCGTAAACATTCGCAAGAGTTTTCAAACTTTCTCGTGGACAGCGCACCAGAAATGGTATTCTGGAGCGGTTCAATATCGTCAGGGTGCAACAGCTACGATCATTTGCTGTGTCGAAGTCACGGGAACGGTGTCTGGCATGATTCAGGATCGCCAGGACGCGCCAGTCAGTTTAACTCGTGGCGTTGAAATCCTGAGATTCGTGTTTCGGCACGCTTCCGGGCTTTCACACGGTTGTCCCCCCCCCAACGGGGCCATTCCCTCGGTGGAAATGAACCCCTTGTGTGGGACCTATGAACCCAGACATGCGACGCCCTGATTTTTTCAATACGGCGCCCCCGGAAATCCCGACCCCTTCCCTGGGGGCCGGCTTCTCGGCCCGAGTCGTTTCTGGACGCTCCGGGGGCCCCCTCGGCGAGGGCCCCCAGGGGCCGAAAATAATGAACAGCTTGCCGTCCTGACTTTGTACGACGCGACCATGTCATGTCTGGGAAGAGGGAGCTTCGAGGGAGGGTGTATTTCAACATCGCTGACGACAAGGAGAAAACAAAAAACAAAACAAGCCTTCCAAAATAGTGAAGAATGGTCAACACATCGTCCCCAGACTACTTTTTAGAGGCCTTCTGGATGGGGTGGGAATAGATGGGGTCGGGGGATCCCGCCGCATCGGCGATAATTACATCGGCGATGCATCGCCGATGCATCGGCGATGCACTGGCGACGTCGGCAGTACATCCGCGACGTCGGCGCGGAGAACGTTGGGCTCCACATCGAGCCGCATCGCCGATGCATCGCCGATGCATCGCCGATGCATCGCCGATGCGGCGCGATCCTCCGACCCCATCTACTACGACCCCATCTAGGAGGCCTAGATTTTCTGTTTTACCCATCTTAGCGGAAGTTCTGTAGAGGCCCGGCTTAACGACATGTTCTGATCGGCCCCCGGAGAGGCCTTCTCGCCTCGGGCGGGAGGCTCTCGACCAGCTTCAAGTCGGGCCTGTCCCCCTACAGGGGGATTTTCGACGAACAATAAAAAATACCTCAAACATAGTCCAAAAGTGATCCCAAAATAGTCCGGGGACTATCTTTTCAATATGCTTCGATCTCTTTGGAATATTTCTTGGGTATTCTTCATTTTTCGTCGAAGAGATCCCCCTGTAGGCTGTGTGCCTGCCCCCTCTCTTAGAGATGTTGTGGCAGGTGCACGCTGTGCTTGGGCACCTGCGTGTGGCCTTGGCCCCGAGCTGTCTCTTTGGCGCTGATGGGAAGAGGTCTCAGGCGACGGTGCCTAACTTTGGCACTGTTGTTTGCCTCTTTCCTCACAGCTTGCAGGTCCCGCCCTGCCAGCTGGCTGCACTATGCGGTGGATCCGTAGAGGTCAAAAAATCCCCCTGTGGGCTGTAGGGGGGACACGCCCGACATAAGACCAGCTGCGCCGCGCCCCAGGCGTGCCAAGAGAGGGGTGCCCGGAGCGCCCCGGCCGGCCGGCGCAGGCCCCGAGGGCGGGCCCGAAGCCCGCGCTCCTCCCCGAGGCCCCAGCGCCTCGACCGACCCAGACCTCGGACGTCTCGGGGATGGACAGACCCACCTTTAGTAAAACGTGGTTTAGTGAAAACGACTTCGGGCCCAAACCTGGCGGGCGCAAGCCTAGAAAATAACGGCCACGGCGCCCTCACGAGAACCGAAGACGGACAATTCACTAATCGACGTGTCACTGTTGGGGGTTCTGTCCACCCCCGAACGTCTCGGAAGAAGTCGAGGCGGAGGCTTTTGCACAGTTTTTGGCCTCTCGGGGCCCTCGCTGGGCCTCGGGGCCGTCAACAAAACGGCTCGGGACGAGAAGCCGGTCCCAGGGAAGCGGTCGGGAGGTCGGGGGCCCGCGCCTCGAAAAACTCGAGACGTCGGATGTCTGAGGGCCTCGCCCCCCATCCCCAGCTTGGGCGCCCGAGTCATCCAGGGTAGCTCGGGCCCGGGGGAAGCTCGGGCGTGGATTCCCGAGCAGCGAGCCCGAGCCAGCCCTGACCCGAGTTGCCCCCGATGATTTGGGGCTCTGGACGCCCGAACTGTTCGGGGTAGCTCAGGCCCGGGGTAGCTCGGGTTCGGGTTCCCGAAAAACGAACCCGAGTCAGCCCTGATCCGAATTACCCCTGATGATTTGGAGCTCTGGACGCCCGAACTGTCCGGGGCAACTAACTCGGGCACGGGGTAGCTCGGGTTCGGGTTCCCGAAAAACGAACCCGAGTCAGCCCTGAACCGAGTTACCCCTGATGACTCGGGGCTCTGACAAACGCCTGGAGAAACTCCACGCGGGTTTTTCCAACCCAGACATCCGACGTCTCGATTTTTTCGAGGCGCGGGCCCCCGACCTCCAGACCACTTCCCTGGGACTGGCTTCTCATCCCGAGTCGTTTTTTGACGGCCCCGAGGCCCAGCGAGGGCCCCGAGAGGCCAACAACTATGCAAAACCTCTGCCTCGACTTCTTCGAGACGCCCGACGGGAAACTTTCGGCCTCTGGAGGCCCTCGCCGGGCACCGGGACCGTCCACAGAAAAGCTCAGGTCGGGGATGGACAGACCCCCCTTTAGTAAAACGTGGTTTAGTGAAAACGACATCGGGCCCAAACCTGGCGGGCGCAAGCCTGGAGAATAACGGCCACGGCGCCCTCACGAGAACCGAAAACGGACAATTCACTCATCGACGTGTCACTGTTGGGGGTTCTGTCCAGCCCCGGACGTCTCGGAAGAAGTCGAGGCGGAGGCTTTTGCACAGTTTTTGGCCTCTCGGGGCCCTCGCTGGGCCTCGGGGCCGTCCACAAAACGGCTCGGGACGAGAAGCCGGTCCCGGGGAAGCGGTCGGGAGGTCGGGGGCCCGCGCCTCGAAAAACTCGAGACGTCGGATGTCTGAGGGCCTCGCCCCCCATCCCCAGCTTGGGCGCCCGAGTCATCCAGGGTAGCTCGGGCCCGGGGGAAGCTCGGGCGTGGATTCCCGAGCAGCGAGCCCGAGCCAGCCCTGACCCGAAATGCCCCCGATGATTTGGGGCTCTGGACGCCCGAACTGTCCGGGGTAGCTCAGGCCCGGGGTAGCTCGGGTTCGGGTTCCCGAAAAACGAACCCGAGTCAGCCCTGATCCGAATTACCCCTGATGATTTGGAGCTCTGGACGCCCGAACTGTCCGGGGCAACTAACTCGGGCACGGGGTAGCTCGGGTTCGGGTTCCCGAAAAACGAACCCGAGTCAGCCCTGAACCGAGTTACCCCTGATGACTCGGGGCTCTGACAAACGCCTGGAGAAACTCCACGCGGGTTTTTCCAACCCAGACATCCGACGTCTCGATTTTTTCGAGGCGCGGGCCCCCGACCTCCTGACCACTTCCCTGGGACTGGCTTCTCATCCCGAGTCGTTTTTTGACGGCCCGGAGGCCCAGCGAGGGCCCCGAGAGGCCAAACACTATGAAAAACCTCCGCCTCGATTTTGTTCGAGACGCCCGACGTCCGGGAAATTTTCGGCCTCTGGAGGCCCTCGCCGGGCACCGGGACCGTCCACCAAAATTCGACTACACGCAAGAGTGACCCTGGGTAAGAGTGACCTTTGGTGCGCGGCTTCTTGGGGGCCGCGGGGGGACCAAACCTGGGCGCGCAAGCCGCTGCTCCTGCTTCGATGTCAGCCACCTGGGGACCCATCTGTGCCCGCACCAAAGGTCACTCCGGCGAAAGGTCACTCTTAAGTCTAGTCGAAGGAGGAGGAGCCGCCGGCCCCCCCGGAGGGGACGCCCGCAAACCCCACGCGCGGGAGGCCCTGCAGGCCACGGGGCATCGACTGCTCCGGGCGGGGCTCTGCTTCTCGCCTCCTCCTTCTCCTCCTCCTGCTCCTCCTCCTCCTCCTGTTGTTCCTCCTCCTCCTCCTCCTCCCTCCTTTTCCTCCTCCTCCTCCTCCTCCTCCTCCTCCTCCTCCTCTCCTCCCTCCTCCTCCTCCTCCTCCCTCCTCCTCCTCCCCTCCCTCCTCCTCCTCCTCCTCCTCCTCCTCCTCCTCCTCCACCTCCTCCATACTTATCCCTGTCGCACTCCGAGGCCGGTTCTCAGGGCGGGGCGGGCGTTTGGTCTGAGACCTTCTCCCCGTTTATGAACCTGAACCTTAAACATTGGCAAAGGTTTCACATATGGAGGGCGGGTGTTTTTCAAAATGTGGTTCCCGCCTAAGTGCCACGCACATTTGTCTTAATAAATTGCAAGAGTTTCACAGATTGAAAGCGAGTGTTTTCAAATTGAGGCTCTCGCCATAGCGCCGCGCACATTTGTTTTCAAACTTCGCAAGCATTCCGCGAATTGAGGGCGGCTGGTTTTCAAAATGTGGCTCTCGCCTTAGCGCCGCGCACATCCGTTTTTAACAACAAATTGTAACAGCTTCGCTGATTGAAGGCGGTTCCTTTTCAAAATGTGGCTCTCGCCCACCCCCCCCCTCACATTCCTTTCAACAAATTGCAGGAGCTTCACGGATTGAGGGTGGCTCATGTTCAAGATGTCGCTCTCGCCTTAGCGCCGCGCACGTTCGTTTTAAAACTTTGCAGGAACTCCACGGATTCCCATGATCAGCGTACCAGAAATGGTGTTTTGGAAAAACTCAGGATTACGCGGGCACAATAGTTACGATGGTTCGCGGTCTTGAAGTCCCAGGAATGGCGTTCTGGCACGATTCAGGATCGTCAAAACGCACCAGTCAAATTGATCCGTAGCGGTGCGTCCCGAGAATACTGTTTTAGCATGCTTCAGGGTCTTCAAACGGTTGCCTTCCAACAGGGCAGTCGCCTTTGAAAATGAACCCTTGTAGGGGCCTATGAAGGAGCTTGGAGGGAGGCTTTATTCCAACATCGTTGATGACTCTTTGGTTTACACTGGTCCTCCTCCTCCTCCTCCTTCTCCTCCTCCTGCTCCTCCCCAACCAGAAGGTCCAGACCTACAGCGGATGCCGTCTTGAGAAACTGCGGACATCGGATGTCTGGCAAAGTGGGCGCAGCAATGCGCCAGACCGGATCGGGGTGGGGCGCTTTCGGCCCTCTTCCATCCTCGCTGCCCTTGCCTTCAAGAGGAGGGGGAGGATGATTATGATGATGATGAGGATGATGATGATGATGATGAGGAGGAGGAGGAGCAGGAGGAGGACGAGGACCAGTGTAAACACAAGACGCATCAATGATGCTGCAATAAACAATCCATCCGAATTCATAAGCCCTCCCTCCAAATTTCCTCTTCATAGGTCCACACAAGCTGTTGCATCATTGCGGGGAATGCCCCACTGGAAGACAACCCCGTGAGAACCCTCTATCGTGCCAGAACGCTACCCCTGGGACTCGGACACCACGGAACGACGTGACCTTTCCGT
Organism: Prorocentrum cordatum; assembly: GCA_963575745.1. Lineage (NCBI taxonomy): Eukaryota > Dinophyceae > Prorocentrales > Prorocentraceae > Prorocentrum > Prorocentrum cordatum. The sequence goes on along the minus strand of CAUYUJ010010273.1, from coordinate 22,796 downwards.
TGCGTCCTGACGATGCCCATTCGTGCCAGATCACAGCTCCTGAAACTTCAGCCCGACGAACCATTGAAACTGCGGCAGGCGTTTCACGCGAACGGGTGCGGCGCTGAGGCGAGAACCACACTCTGAGAAGAATCCGCCCTCCACCCGTGAAGATGCTGAAATCTTTTGCCGCGAATGCGCGCGGCCCTACGGCGAAGACCACATGCTGAAATCCGTCCGCTCCCTGTTCGCACACCTGCCGCAGACCGTTGGGGCGAGTGTGCGCGGCCCGGTAGATCGAGAGCCGCATTCGCAGACCACCCGCCGTCCACCAGCGAATCTGCTGCAAACTTGTGGGACGAATGTGCGCGGCGCCAATGCGAGAACCTCAGTTCGAAAATCCACCAGCCCTCCATCCGTAACCTGTTGCAGACGTCTACGACGAAGATGTCCGCGGCGCCGGAGCGAGAGGCGCACGTCTAAGACGACCCGCCCTCGGTCCACGAAGCAGTTGCACGCCTCAAGCTTCGGATGCCTCAATGGTGAGGCCATCCCGAAGCGAAACCCCCAGCCCGCGCTACCGATACGCCTGAGGGGGCGCCAGGGAGGACCCACTCATGAGGAACAGGGACGGAGGGGGGGGAGAAGGAGGAGGAGGAGGAGAAGGAGGAGGAGGAGGAGGAGGAGGAAGAGGAGGAGGAGAGGTGCGGACGGAGGAGGAGGAGGCGGAGAAGAGTAGGAGGAGGAGAGGAGGGAGAGGAGAGGACTGGACGAGAGAAGAGGAGGAGGGCAGAGACGAGGAGGGAGAGGAGCAGGAGGACACAGGAGAAGCGGCGAGGCCACGGCAGGAGGCGAAGGAGGAGGCGGAGAGGAGGAAGCTGGGGTACGAGGGAGAGCAGAAGGAGGAAAGAAGGAGAGGAGGAGGAGGAAGGAGGAGGGAGGAGGGAGAGAGGAGGAGGAGGAGGAGGATAAGATGCAAGTAAGAGCCAGGAGGAAGGAGGACGAGGCAGAGGAGGTAGGCGGAGGAGGAGGAGGAGGAGAGGAGAGTGCGGAGCCTGGACGGAGGGGGACGGGAGGGGAAGACGCCAGGAGGAGGCGGAGGCGAAAGGCGGAGGCGGCGGCGGAGGCGGAGGGTGGCCGCGGAGGGCGGCGAGACGCGGAGCACACACGCGAAGCGAGCGGCGGAGGGCGGAACCGCAGGCGCGGCGGCGGAGAGGCTGCGGCGGCGCCGAGGCGGCGGCGGCCGCGGCGCGGCGGAGCGGCGGCGGCAGGACGGCTAGGCGGCGCGCTGGCGGGCGGCGTCCGGGCGGCCCCGGCGCGGCTGGGCTGCGCGCAGCCCGCGGCGCGGCGCGCGGGCCGCTGCGGCGGCGGCGCGGCGGCGGAGGCGGCTGCGCGCGGCGCGCGGGCGCGGGGCGTGGGGCGGGGATGAGGGGGGCGGGGGGCGTGGGGCGGGGGGCCGGTGCGGTCGGTAGGCGGGGCGGGCGGCGCGTCGGCTGCGGCGCGGCTGCGGCGGACTCGGCGGTCCGGACGCTGGCGGCGGCGGCTTCTGCGCGGACGGCGAGCTTGCGTCGCGGCTGCTGGCGGGGGCGGCGGGAGTGACGGAGAGTGCCGCGGCGGCTGCCGAGCGGGGCACGCGTCCCGCGGGAGGGCCACGTGGGTGTGGCGGGGGGGCGGGCGCGCTGGCGATCCTGCTTCCAGCCGCCGCCGCCGGCCGCCCCGTCCTGCTTCCAGGCCCCCGCGTCGTCCCACGCCTTGCGGGTGGTGCGCAATGCGACCAGGCCGCCAAGAATATACACCACCACCACCACGACCTCCACTCCCCCTCTCTCCTCCACGCTCCTCTTCCTCTCCCCTTTCCTGGGAGGAGGAGGAGGGGATGAGGGAGGAGGTGGTGGTGGTGGTGGTGGTGGTGGTGGTGGTGGTGGTGGTGGTGGTGGTGGTGGTGGTGGTGGTGGTGGTAGTGGTAGTGGTAGTGGTAGTGGTAGTGGTGGTGGTGGTGGTGGTGGTGGTGGTGGTGGTGGTGGTGGTGGTGGTGGTGGTGGTGGTGGTGGTGGTGGTGGTGGTGTATATTTCTGGGCCCCGTAAATGCGGCCAGGTCGTGAGAACGCGCGGTGAGGGTGAGGCGGGGGTGGGAGCGGACAGCGGTGATTCACACCACTAGCCTCGCCACTCGCCGTCGACAAAGCAAGCCCCCCGCAGAGTTGTCCTGCGAGCGTGGCCGAAATTCGGGCTACGGAAAACAGACTAGCAAAACAAGCAAGAGCAAGCTTCGCTGAGGACGGGCCTCAAATCGAGAATAGGCCGGCGAAGCGGGGATATGTTCATATCCGCCACCGGGGGAAGCGACGTCCTGGGACCCAATCGGGCGGCGGATGTGGACACGTGTTGGCACCTGGTAGGGGGGAGTCATCAATACCCGCCGCAAGCCGAGGGCTGTGGATATCGATTCCCCAGGCGGTGGTTATGGACAAATCCCCGCCTCGCAGGGAGGACGCGAAGCCCTTGAACGCCCAAGCTGAAACCGAGGTCAGCAGCCCATAGTCCATGGCGCAGGGCCAGGACGAGCCGACGGGCAATGATGCATGCAAGAGCGCCCTTGGACGATGACCCGTCCTCGCGATCCTGTCTGATTGTAGTGCCCCGCGTGCCAGTTTCCCCTTATTTACTGGCGCGAGCGGGTGCCCAGCAAAGCGTGTCAACCCGGTCCCGGCCCAAAGGCTTCCCCGAGGGGGTCCGAGCAGGCGGGGTCGGAAGACCGCGCCGCGTCGCCGATGCGTCACCGACGCGTCGGCGATGCATCGGCAACGTCGGCGATGCAAAGGCGACGTCGGCGTAGAGAAAATCGGTCTGCACAATCGGCGACGCGGAGCCGTCATCCGCTCCCAGGCCCCAGGAGGAGGAGGAGGAGGAGGAGGAGGAGGAGGAGGAGGAGGAGGGAGGAGGAGGAGGAGGAGGATGGAGAGAGATAAGGATAGGAGGCGGATAGGAGGCGGATAGGATGAGGAGGAGGAGGAGGAGGATAGGAGGAGGAGGAGGAGGAGGAGGAGGAGGAGGAGTCGGAGAAGGAGGAAGGAGGAGGAGGCGGAGGAGGAGAGGAGGATAGGAGGAGGAGGAGGAGGAGGAGGAGGAGGAGGAGGAGGAGGAGGAGCGAGGAGGAGGAGGAGGAGGGGGGGAGGAGGAGGAGGAGGAGGGGAGTGAGGATTGGAGGAGGAGGAGGAGGAGGAGGAGGAGGAGGAGGCAGGAGGAGGAGGAGGAGGAGGAGGACGAGGAGAGGAGGAGGAGGACGAGGAGGAGGAGGAAGGACGAGGAGGAGAAGGAGGGCCCCTGTCGGGAGGCGTTGGGAGCGGCGCTGCCACTCGCAGGCTCGCCCTTTCAGCGAGGCGCGCGCGCGGGGCTGCTCTGCAGCAGCCCCTCCTCCTCCTCCTTTCATCTCTTCTCCTCCGCACTCCTCCTCTCCTCCTCCTCCTACTCCTCCGCCTCCTCCTCCTCCCCTCTCTCCTCCTCCTCCTCCGCCTCCTCCTCCTCCTCCTCCTCCTCCTCCTCCTGCTCCTCCTGCTCCTCCCCCTCCACGATCCACACGAACCCAGCGCCCGGGGGCCGAAAGCAGCCCGCCGAGCCAGCCAGCGGGCACCCTGACCAGCGCTGCCCCGAGGGAGAGAAAGAGAGAGACAGTACGCACATATGTTTTCAAGAGTGCCGAAGTTGGGCTCCCCTGGACTCCTCTACCCAGGGCGTAGCCTCGCTGAGAACGCGCCTTGAGCCCTTGAGCCAAAATGGCTACGGACTTCTGGCTGGTTGGACCGTAGCCAAAATGGCTACGGTCCAACAAGCCAAAAACCCGTCCATACGTCCAACATACCAGGTCCAGGCAGCACCGCTCAACCCGCACCGCAGGCCAGCACCTCCTCCGGCAGCCACCAACCGACCAGAGATCCGCCAACACGTCCAGCAGGTGTGATCTAGGCAGCGCCGCCCACCGTGCCACAGAGCGGTGGGCTTGCTCTCCACCGCCACCACCATCAGTAGGAGGGAAGGGGGTCCTCCTCCTCCTCCTCCTCCTCCTCCTCCTCCTCCTCCTCCTCCTCCTACTCCTACTCGTCCTCCTCCTCCTCCTCCTCCTCCTCCTCCTTCCGCCCTCCAACTGATGGCGGTGGTGGTGGAGAACAGGCCCACCACAGAGGACCCTCTGCGCGGCGCTGCGCGGCTCCCGAACCCTGCCCGCCGCGCGAGCGCGCCGGCGCCGGACCGCCCCGCGTCGCCCCGCGGCCATCGCGCGCGGAGGAGGGCGGCCCCCGGCGGGGGGGGGCCAAAAGCACCGCTGCCGCCTGCATTTCACGGGCGAAGAATGGTGTGACATAAACTTGTTCCCATCCTTGAATTGCAAATGTTTACAACATGCGCGTGGCGCTTGCGCGAGGGCCACATGTTGAAAATGGCCCGCCCTCCATCCATCCGTGAAGCTGTTGAGGACTTTCATGTCGCAGGATCACAAGTGGTGAGGACGTCTTGGCAAAACTGCTGGCCCGTCCCACCGACATGTCTGGGGGTGCGGCGGGGAGAAACTGATTTTTTACGGAAAAGGGATGTGCCGAAATGTGTAGTCATCCGCCCATGTGGGCACAACTCTGAAAAAGTTTCGCGGTCCCATCGGGGGCTCTGTCGAAGGCACCAGTAGCACGGCCCACATGCGGTTCCCCCCCATTTGGGAGGAGGAGGAGGAGGAGGGAGGGGGACCAGGAGGAGGAGGGGAAGTAGGAGGAGGAGGAGGAGGAGGAGGGAGGGGGAGGCGGAGAAAGAGAGAGAAAAGGATTACCTGGAAGGATTACCTGAGACGTACACACTCTGCTACTGGCCTCAGCAATAGAGCGCTGCGCATCCCTCTGACGCAGCGCCTCACGTATCTTTACGGGCATCCAGTTGGGGTGCGGCCACAAACCCTTGTCACTTCTGGCAAGATTATGCTTGTCTTTCGCCGTGCGGGGCCGTCCTAGCTGGAGGCATTCATGGACCAAGTTGTCAGCGTATATACTGGCATAGCCCCGCAGCGACTACGAAACGTGAGGTTCATACAATCAACATACAGGAGAATGTGCGTGCCATGCTGAGCCTTCTCCACCACACTCCGCGGCGCGGAGGAGGAGGAGGAGGAGGAGGAGGAGGAGGAGGAGGAGGAGGAGGAGGAGGAGGAGGAGGAAGGGGAAGGAGGAGGGAGGAGGCGGACGGAGGAGAAGGAGGAGCAGGCACGTCCCTGCCCCGCCCCCCGACGAAAGACGCCCGGCACCCAGGCGCGCGCAGAAGAGCGCGCCTCCGCCGCCGCCGCGGCGGGCGGGTTGGCCAGGTGGTGCCGCACCCGCCGGAGCGCCTCGGCACGCCCCGAGAGGCCGCTGGGGCCTGGCGGGGCCGCGGCGGCGAGGGCAGCGGCGACGCTTCGGCGAGCGAGGGCGAAGGAGACGAAGGGCGAAGGCCGCGGGACGGAGGAGGAGCGAGGCACCGAGGAGCGCGGAACGAGGCACGAGGAGCGAGGAAGACGACGACGACGGCGACGACGACGACGACGACGACGACGACGACGACGGCGGAGGCGGCGGCGGCGGCGAACGGCGACGGCGACAGCGTCGACGACGAGGCGAACGAGGAACGAGGAACGACAATGGGCGAAGAACCCGGGATCCGAGCGCTGCAATTTTTGTCACGCAGGGCGCTGTCGCCCCTTGTCGAGCCGCAAGACCACCACAGACCGGTCCGGCTCGCAGAAGGCATGAGGAAGATACCGTCGGGCTTCTGAAAGAAGGAACGGTCAACAAGGAACGAAGCCCCTTTTTGGCCCCACAAGCGCCTGCGTGCACGAAGAAGGCTAGAGGAGAAGCCACAGAAGGACCTAAGGAATATCGAGCCTCTTTCTTGTCCAAACTGTTCCTAATTTGAGCGACTTGGCTGTAGGGTGCAGGGCTCTGGTCGCGTTTTTTACGATGCTTCATCTTTTGCTCGAAGAGTCGGGTCTCAGGGAACCAGGAGCGATGACGGCGGCCGCGGTTGAAGGGGCCCTGGGACACACAAAGAAATACATACAAATAACAGGATCCCCCATATTTTCCAATATTTCCTGGGTTTCTGTCTTCCCCCCCCCACTGCCCATATTTTCCCATCCTTCCTGGGGGAGTCGACGATTAACTTTGTCTGTGTGTTTCTTTCCCTCCCGAGCGGTGTCGACGAAGATGAGGACGGCGGCGACGCGAGGGGAGGGTGGGGGGAGCCTGCTGGGACGACGACGACGACGCGGGCGCCGCCGGGCCCTGGCAAGACGACGACGACGACGACGACGAGGACGGACACGGGGAACGAGGAACGACTCACAAGAACTGCCAGCAGAGAAACGAGAGACGACGACGAAACGGCGACGGCGACGGCGGCGGCGGACGACGACGACGACAACGACGACGATGCCGACGGCGACGCCGACGTCGACGACGACGGCGTCGAACACGACGCCGAGAACGACGCCGACGACGCCGACGCTGGCGACGACGACGATGCCGAACACGGCGCCGAACACGGCGCCGAGCACGGCGCCGAGCACGACGCCGAGCACGGCGCCGACGCGGATGACGAAGACGACGACGACGACGAAGAGCACGACGCCGAGCACGACGCCGAGCGCGACGCCCGACGCCGACATCGACACCGACGCCGACACCGATGCCGACAACGACGCCGAGCACGACGGCGACGCCGACGACGGCGACGACGACGACGACGACCACGACGACGACGGCGACGCCGACCACGACGCCGAGCACGACGCCGACGACGCCGAGCACGACGCCGACGCCAGTGCCGACGCCGACGACGACGAAAAGTATGACTTCGAGCACGACGCCGACGCCGACGCCAACACTGGCGGCGACGACGACGACGCCGACGCCGACGTCGCCGACGACGACGACGCCAACGCCGACAACGACGCCGAGCACGATGCCAAGCACGACGCCGAGCACGACGCCGACGACGCCGACAATGATGCCGACGCCATCGCCGACGCCGACGCCGACGAAGACGCCGGCATTGTCGACGACGGCGAGCACGACGGCGAGCACGACGGCGAGCACGACGCCGACGCCGACGCCGACAACGACGCCGAGCACGACGCCGAACAGGACGCCAGACACGACACCGACAACAACGCCGACGCCGACGCAGATGCCGACGACGACGACGCCCGTCGCCGTCACCGACACCGACTCCGATGCTGACGTCGGCGCCGACGCCGACGCCGATGCAGGCGACGACGTCGACACCGAGTACGACGCCGACGCCGACAGCGATGCCGACGCCAGCGCCGATGCCGACGCCGACGAAGACCCCGACAATGTCGACGACGGCGAGCACGACGCCGACGACGCCAACACCGACGCCGACAACGACGCCGAGCACGACGCCGAACAAGACGCCGGACACGAGATCGACAACGACGCCGACGCCAACGCAGATGCCGACGACGGCGACGAAGACGCCCATCGCCGTCACCGACACCGACTCATATGCTGACGTCGGCGCCGACGCCGACACCGACGCCGACGATGACGACGATGACGACGACGACGGCGCCGACGCCGACGCCGCTGACGACGACGACAACGACGCCGACAACGACGCCGAGCACGACGCCGATGCCGACGTCGACGACACCGACAAAGACGCCGACGCCGACGCAGATGCAGACGCCGTCGTCGTCGCTCCCACCCCGAATCATAACCTAACCTGGGGAGGTCCTACAAGCGACCAAAGAAAGCGATCCATTTCGGCAAAGCATCTCAGACAAATTGACTGACCGCGTCATGCTGGTGTTTGTGGGAATGGTCAAACCGTCACGCCCGCCACTGGTAGTTCTGCTGACCGCGGCCAGACCGTCAAGTTCAACGTCGATAGACGTCGATCCCTTCACCTTACTCTGCACGTTTGCGAGCGACTCCGAAGACAGCCCGAGACTCCACCCGCCGCCTGCGAAATGCGCGCAGCCATGAAAAAATGAAGAAAGCAGTAATCCAGATTTCGTAATAAAGGGAGGGGGGTCTCATTTCGGGGGGGGTCTCTTCCAGGCTATCTTGGAGGGCCTGGGGGGTCTGGGGACGATGTTTTGGAGGGTTCTCCCACGGGGGAGGTCTGAAATGGCTTGTCTTGGAGGGTCCAGACCCCCTCCCTTTTATTACGAAATCTGGAGTAAACAATCAAGTGGCTTGGATTTCAGAAGGGGTGCAAGGGTTGGGGGGTCCGGGGTGGCCCTACGGTGGCTGGACAGCCCCGAGAACACCCCAGAAAAACATGTAAAAAAACACGAACCCGAGCAGGTTTGTGTTTCAATGCGTCTTCTCCCAAGGAGCGTGGGGTGGCTGTAGAGACCCCTCGAAAACCAGAGAAAACAACAGCAACAAACAACGCATGTCTTCTGGGGGTGTTGTCTTCTCTCCGCCAACCCTGGGGCGGCCGGAGGACCCTCCGAAGACTTCTTGGAGAAAACCATGAAGAATCAGAGTGGTTGCTTCCCCTAACCCTCCTGTGTTGGGTTGAGCACTTTGGTCGCGATTCCTCCCCAGACATGCGACGTCCTGATTTTTTCAGGACGGCGTCCCCGCAAGTCCCGACCCTTTCCCCGGGACCGGTTTTTCGTCCTGAGTCGTTTTTTGACGGTCCCGGGGCCCGGCGAGGACCTCTAGAGGGCGAAAATACCCAAAAACCGCCCGTCCTGATTCTTTTACGACGCCATCGTGTCTGGGTCCCCTCCTCTCCTCCTCTCTCCTGCCTCCTGCCTCCTCTCTCCGCACGCACAGCCAGGACCTCGCGGCTCCCCGTGGTCTGCATAGGTGTGAAGCTGTCGCCACCCTCGCGGCCCCGCCGGAGGTCGCGCAGAGTGGCATTGTGCGGGGTCCCAATGGAAACTTCGCAGTTCCGTGGCGCGCTGCGGAGTTCAAAACGTTGTCGCGTTCGCGGGCACCTGGGAGGTCGCGCGGGGAAGGAGCTGCACGGGGACCCAGTCGAGACCCCGCGGCCCCCGGGGGGGCTGCGAATTGTGAAACTGTTGCCACTTTCGTGGTCTCCTGGGAGGTCCAGCGGAATGGACTGGTATGGGATCCCGTCGAAACCTCGCGTTTCCCTGGGGGGCTGCCAAGTGCGCAACTGTCACCGCGTTCGTGATCTTCAGGGGAGTCCGGCGCAGTCCGCAGTCATGCAGATCCCGTCGAGACCTCGCGGCCCCCGGGGTGGGGGGCTGCGAAGTGCGTAGCTGTCGTCACGCTCGTGGGCTGCATGCGGTGTCGAGCGAGTTCGCGGCAGTTGTCGCCGGCGCCGCACTGGCGCAGGCGCCGAGAAGAGATGCAACTGGTAGCGACTACTCGCGTTCACAAGTGCAGGATCTCTCGAAACGCACGGCGCTGTCCCGTCACGTGGCGCTGTCTGTTGTCCGCGTGGCTTCCCATCCTCAGCTGCAGCTGGCCCGCCATGCCGCCCTGTGCGCTTGCCTCGCCCAGCGCGACGCGCTGTTCTTACCTGGAGCGCATGGCACGTTTCTGTCCCACGTATTCAACGCTCGGCGCTACTGCTGTCACTGAAAATGTGTCCCTCCTGCTTCTGTTTCCATCTGCTTATGTTTCTGTCCCTACCTTGCCATTCCTGCATGTATGGGCTTACTTCTGAAAGCGCATCCGCACTGCGGGTTCTTCAACACGTTTGTTCCTCGATTCTCCATTCTCAGGAGGAAGGGGGAGGAGGGAGGTGAGGGATGGGGGGGGACGCGGGGTGAGGAGGGGGAGCCAGGAGGCACACAGCCCCCGCAAGACTTCCCTGGCCTGCGTCGTGGCCGAAGATCAGCAGCTCTGGCACGATGGGGGCATCGTCCGCGGCCTCCTCGGAGCCTGCCCGCAGGCCCGACGCGATGATCCTCAGAAAGCGTACTAGCGCCAGCGTGTGCTTGTCTCGGCGGCGAGCGAGGGGGGGAAAATGAGAAGGAGAAGGCCTTCTCGGAAGGCGGCGGGACTCCTCGGGAGCCCTCGCGCCTTCTGAGAGGTTCTCGGCGTCTTCGGGGAACCGGGGGACGTCCGAGCCTTCTGAGAAGGCCCGCCCATTCTCATTTCCTAGGTGGCCACATGTGAACCCTACCCCCACCCCCAACTATTTCTGAGGGGAGATGGGGGTTCACCCCGCTCGGGAACTGCCGAACGAAATGAACCCCCACCCCCACTTCGAAACCGTGAGGGGTGGGGGCAAGGTTCACATGTGGCTACCGATTTCCCCTCCTCGCTCGCCGCTGATTTTCTACCGAAACCCCTTCAATATACGACGTATGCGTTGCAATGGGGGCCGGCACAGGCAGAATGCATGCTATCGGTGGAGCTCTGGGACAGCACACACAGATTGGGCGAACACACGTCCTGAGGAGAATCGACCGAGGGAGAGGAGGAGGAGGGTGGTGGTGGTGGTCACTGCATAAGGGAAACAGAATCCCGAGCAGAGCAACACGCACCACGACCACGACGACGCCGACGACGACGACGACGGAGACGAGGCGCGCTTACGATCCGCACCGAAGCACGGATTTGGGAAAGGGCCCACCCTGCAGGGTCGGTTAAACAGCACATCGTTGAGCGGTGCTGCAGCCTCCCCTGAGCACAGGCCCCCCCAGAGCATCAGCCAGACAAGTCGGGTTTGCACCCTCATGCCTTGCTGGACTCTGGGCGCGTTTCGGCACCCTCTCCCCCAACCTCGTCAGGGCCACCGACAAGGGAGAGGGCGGCGGTGGCCGACGCGTCCCCGAGCTAAGAAGCTCAAAGCGCCGCGGCTCAGAGAGCCGGGAAGACAGACAGACAGACGGACGGACGGACAGCCAGGCGGCGTGCAATGCCTGGCAAGCCAAGTGGGTGGTCACTGCATAAGGGAAACATAATCCCGAGCAGAGCAACACGCACCACGACCACGACGACGCCGACGACGACGACGACGGAGACGAGGCGCGCTTACGATCCGCACCGAAGCACGGATTTGGGAAGCACGTCCTGAGGAGAATCGACCGAGGGAGAGGAGGAGGCGGAGGGAGGAGGAGGAGGAGGAGGAGGAGGAGGAGGAAAAAGAAGGGAGGAGGAGGAGGAGGAGGAGGAGGAGGAGGAGGAGGAGGAGGAGGAGGAGGAGGAGAGGAGGAGGAGGCGGGAGGAGGAGGGAGGAGGAGGAGGAGGAGGAGGAGAGGAGGAGGAGGAGGAGGAGGGAGGAGGCGGAGAGGCGCGGGAGGAGGAGGAGGAGGAGGAGGAGGAGGAGGATGGGACGAGGAGCGGAGGAGGGGAGGAGGAGGAGGAGGAGGAGGAGGAGGAGGAGGAGGAGGAGGAGGGAGGAGGGAGGAGGGAGGAGGGAGGAGGGAGTGGGGTGAGGGAGGAGGGAGGAGGGAGGAGGGAGGAGGGAGGAGGGAGGAGGAGGAGGAGAGCGGAGGAGGAGGAGGAGGAGAGGAAGAGGAGGAGGAGGAGGGGAGGAGGAGGAGTCAGAGGAGGAGGAGGAGGAGGGAGGAGGAGAAGGGAGGAGGTAGGAGGAGGAGGAGGAGGAGAAGGGAGGAGGAGTAGGAGGAGGGAGGAGTAGGAGTAGGAGTAGGAGTAGGAGTCGGAGTAGTAGGAGTAGGAGGAGGAGGAGGAGGCAGAGGAGGAGGAGGAGGAGGGAGGAGGAGAGGAGGAGGAGGAGGAGGAGGAGAGGAGGAGGAGGAGGAGGGAGGAGGAGGAGGGTCGGAGGAGAGGAGGAGGAGGAGGAGGAGGAGGAGGGTGGAGGAGGGAGGAGGAGGAGGAGGAGGAGGGCCTCCCACTCCCAGCCCTCGCCACTGCAGAGAGATAGAGAGAGAGAGAGAGAGAGAAAGGGGGGCCCGGAGGCACGGGGCCCGAAGCCCCCTCCCGACGCCCCGACGCCTCGAGGAGCTCGCTCGATGTGGCACTTTGCGTCGCAACGTGCTCTGCCTCCTGGGGGCCCTCGCCTGGGCCGCGGGGCTCTGCAAGAGCGGCTCGGGACGGAGAGCTCGCCCCCGGGGAGGGGAGGAGGCCCCCAGACCTGACCACCTACCAGACCACCCCAGCCCAACCCGAAGACTTGAATTTTGGGTGGGGGGGGTGGTAAGGGCTCCATATGTGTTTTCTCAATGCTCCCCGATCCCCCCCCACCCCCACTAGAAACGGACGGCAAATCGGGGCCGTCGGGTTTTGTTTGGGTGGGCTGGTGGGTGGTGAAGACCTCTTGGGACACCCCGCGGGAGGAGACTCAAGGCATCAGCTGCCTGGGTGGGGCGAGTAGCCCCTGAGCACTCCACACTCAATCCAGAGGCCCTTTCCCGGGCACGCGACGTCCCGATTTCTTCGGGACGGCGTCCCCCGAAGTCCCGAACCTTCCCCCGGGACCGGTTTCTCATCCTGAATCGTTTTCTGACGGTCCCGAGGCCTGGCGAGGACAGAAAGAGGCCGAAAACGGCGAACACCCGCCGTCCTGATTTTTCCCAACCCTCCTGTGGTTGGGTACTCGTTTTGAATAGAGCAGTTTGGTCGCCCCGTCCTCCTCCACCTCCTCCCCTCTCCTCCCCTCCTCCTTCTCTCAAGTTTCCTGTGTTCCCTTCTCGTCTTCTCTCGTGACGTCTGCGATCTGCGCAACTGTCGCCACTTTCGTGGGCTCCTGGGAGGTCCAGCAGAGGTACGTTCCACGCGGACCACCTTGGGACCTCGCCGCCCCCTGGGGGGCTCGCGATCTGCGCAACGGTCGCCACTGTCGTGGGCTCCTGGGAGGCCCAGCAGAGGTACGTCCCACGCGGACCACCTCGGGACCTCGCCGCCCCCTGGGGTGCTTGCGATCTGCGCAACTGTCGCCATTTTCGTGAGCTCCTGGGAGGCCCAGCGGAGGCACGTCCCACGCGGACCACCTCGGGACCTCGCCGCCCCCTGGTGGGCTTGCGATCTGCGCAACTTTCGCCACTTTCGTGGGCTCCTGGGAGGCCCAGCGGAGGTACGTCCCACGCGGACCACCTCGGGACCTCGCCGCCCCCTGGGGGGGCTGCGATCTGCGCAACTGTCGCCACTTTCGTAGGCTCCTGGGAGGTCCAGCAGAGGTACGTCCCACGCGGACCACCTCGGGACCTCGCCGCCCCCTGGGGGGCTTGCGATCTGCGCAACTATCGCCATTCTCGTGGGCTCCTGGGAGGCCCAGCGGAGGCACGCCCCACGCGGACCACCTCGGGACCTCGCCGCCCCCTGGTGGGCTTGCGATCTGCGCAACTGTCGCCATTTTCGTGGGCTCCTGGGAGGCCCAGCGGAGGTACGTCCCACGCGGACCACCTCGGGACCTCGCCACCCCCTGGTGGGCTTGCGATCTGCGCAACTGTCGCCACTATCCCTGGCAAAACACAACACAATATGCACCCCGCTGCTAAATCTGGTTCATGCGTGGCCGCCCCGCGATCACTGTCAAGTGGTGGCATATGACCTGCTGCGCGCAGGCCCACCAGACACAAATATGGGCATTGATTTTCGACAAAGATGGTGGGGGCCGACGTGTTTCCCGATGTGTGCTGTCACGCGCGCAGACGCAACTGACGCACGTGGCGCATCTGGCGCACCAGGCGTGCCTGGCACGCTCGGGCCCCAGGGGTGCCTGGTGCGCGTGGCACCCCTGGCACGCGTGGCGCACTTCGCCCAAGCGTCGCGCACCTGGGGTCGGCTTTGGTTCCCAGTAGCTGTTCATCCAAAGACGACCGCTGAACATGCTCCGGCTCGGGTGTTACCCATGTGTTGGGAGGGCGGGTGGGAATGAGCTAGACGGCTTGCTATCGAGGGGGTGTCTTGATCACTGCTTCGTATTCATATACACCCCGTCCCCCACCTGGCCAGCGGCCAACCCAGAACCATGCCGACCCCAAGCGGGCCCGCCCCCACCATCCCTGTCAAAAACAATGCAAACCGCACTCTGCCCCCACATTTGGAGCATGCGCGGCCAACCCGATGTGGCCCCACCCCACCATCCCTGTCAAAAAACAATGCAAAACAGCGAAATCTGGATCATGCGCGGTGATCCCGCGATCACTGTCAACTGTTTTTTCCCCATATGCTTCGTGGGGTTCTGGTTCTCTTCCCTGCCGCGTCGCACCCGCGTCTCACCTCACACCTCCCCTCCTCCTCACAGCACTGCCACCGGAGGGGGTGCACATCGGGCGCGGTCTATGCGCTGCAGGCGCGCAGGGCACGGCAGGCGCGGCACTTTCTCGACACCAGGAGGGTGCGCAGGGGGTGCGGTCCCTATGCGTTGCAGGCGCGCGGGGCACGGCAGGCGTGGCAATTTCTCGACACCAAAAGGGGTGCACAGGGGGTGCGGTCTCTATGCGTTGCAGGCGCGCAGGGCACGGCAGGCGCGGCACTTTCTCGACACCAGGAGGGTGCGCAGGGGGTGCGGTCTCTATGCGCTGCAGGCGCGCAGGGCGCGGCAGGCGTGGCACTTTCTCGACACCAGAGGGGGTGCACAGGGGGTGCGGTCTCTATGCGTGGCGGGCGCGCAGGGCACGGCAAGCGCGGCACTTTCTCGACACCAGGAGGGTGCGCAGGGGGTGCGAACTCTATGCGCTGCAGGCGCGCAGGGCGCGGCAGGCGCGGCATTTTCTCGACACCAGGAGGGTGCACAGGGGGTGCGGTCTCTATGCGCTGCAGGCGCGCAGGGCACGGCAGGCGCGGCATCTTATCGACACCAGGAGGGTGCGCAGAGGGTGCGGTCTCTACGCGCTGCAGGCGCGCAGGGCGCGGCAGGCGTGGGAATTCTCGACACCAGAGGGGGTGAACAGGGGGTGCGGTCTCTATGCGTTGCAGGCGCGCAGGGCACGGCAGGCGCGGCATTTTATCGACACCAGGAGGGTGCGCAGGGGGTGCGGTCTCTATGCGTTGCAGGCGCGCAGGGCGCGGCAGGCGCGGCATTTGATCGACACCAGGAGGGTGCGCAGAGGGTGCAGTCTCTATGCGCTGCAGGCGCGCAGGGCGCGGCAGGCGTGGTAATTCTCGACACCAGAGGGGGTGCGCAGGGGGTGCGGTCTCTATGCGTTTCAGGCGTGCAGGGCGCGGCAGGCGTGGCAAAGTCTCGATAACAGAGGGGGTGCGCGTGGGGTGCGGTCTCTATCCGTTGCAGGCTCGCACGGCGCAGCAGGCGTGTCATTTTCTCGACATCAGAGGGGGCGCGCAGGGAACGGCCACCACCATCATTCTCACATGCTTCTTTTCAGCTATCATCACTCCAGCCATAATATAAGTATGTGGGGTTCCTCGGTAGCGTAATTCACAAGGACGGCAGGGGTGGTGGGGCGTGGCCTGCTGTGCGCAGGCCCTCCAGACACAATGTTGGGCATTGGTTTTCGACAAGGACGGCGGGGGCGGACGTGTTTCCCGATGTGTGCTGTCACGTGCGCAGGCGCACCTGACGCACTCTGCACGTGCCCCGAACGTGGCGCACTCGTAGCACGTGGCGCATCTGGCGCACCAGGCGTGCCTGGCACGCTCGGGCCCCAGGGGTGCCTGGTGCGCGTGGCGCACCTGGCACGCGTGGCGCACCTCGCCCAAGCGTCGCGCACATGGGGTCGGCGTTGGTTCCCAGTAACTGCCCATCCAAAGACGACCGCTGAACATGCTCAGGCTCGGGTGTTACTTATGTGTTGGGAGGGCGGGTGGGAGTGAGCTGGACGGCTTGCGGGCGGGGGGGTAGCTTGACTCGTCCCCCAGCCCCCTCCCCTGGACCTGGACGGGAGGGGGCTCGCGAGGCGCCAGGGCGTCCAAGATAGCCTGAGATGGCTCCAAAAGGGCCTCAGAGAACCCAAGATGGCCTCCAAGATCGCTCAAGGTAGCCCTACATGGCTCAAGATAGCTAACAACATGCCTCCAAGAGGCCCCAAGAGGGCAACAAGACGATTCCAAATGCTTTTGGACACCCCTCAGGACCTCCCGGGAAAGCCAACATCCTTCAAAAGCCTAGGGAAAATCAATGATGTGTGCCTTATTCCCCTTTTCGCTTCTGATGCGTTTTTGAGGCGTCAAGGCGGCCCCAGGCTGGCCGAAGAGAGTTCCACGAGGGGCCCCAGATGCCCCCAAGACGGCCCCAAGACCGCCCAAGATCGCCACAAGAGAGGCCCAAAAGGCTATTTTGATGGCCCCAAAGGGGGGGACTGAATAGTAGGGGACCCCCCCTCGGTTCACCGACGCCCTCCACGACAGCCCGAAGAGGCCCTCCAGGCAAGAGGGACACAATAAGCACCCAAGATGCCCCAAGAGGCCACCAAAAGGCCCCGAAGAGGCCGCCAAGAGATCCCCCGAAACACCCAAGACGCTCCAAGAGGCGCCGGGGACAGCCAAGAAGCCCCCAAGACGCCCCGAGAGGCCTTCAGGAAGCTCCCAAGAGACGTCCGAAGAGACTCTAAGAGGCATCCAAGGGGCTTTTGGCCCTTCTGCTTGCTCTTTTCCATCTCCTCCTCCTCCTCCTCCTCCTCCTCCTCCTCCTCCTCCTCCTCATCCGCTTATTCCTCCCCCTCCCTCCTCCCCCCTCCTTTTCCCTACTCAGCCGTTCCCCCTCCTCCTCCTCCTCATCCTTCTTCTCATCCCGCATCCTCCTCCTCCTCCTCCTCCTCGTGTTACCTCGTGTTCCTCGTGTCATTTAGTTTCCTCGTCATTCGTCCTTCCTCTCCTTCTCCTCCTCCTCCTCCTCCTCCTCCTCCTCCTCCTCCTCCTCCTCCTCCTCCCCCTCTTCCTCCTCCTCCTCCTCTTCCTCCTCCTCATCCTCCTCCGATTCCTCCTCCATCCTCCTCCTCTTGGGGTATGACAGTTTCCATGGCTCTTTGTTCCTCTGCATGCTCCCCGACTTCCCTCATCAAGGCAACTCGTCTGGGCATCGTTGCTGGATGGGCTGGTGGGGCTTTGCAAAGCGTGAGGAATGTTCCCAATGGGGGGCTCTCTCCGTTTCATTGCGACCTCACTTCTCCCCGATACACTCATGTATATAAGTGTGTGTGTGTATATATGCATATATATATGTATGTATATATATATATATATATATATATATATATATATCCGCCGATCCGGCGTGTGAGTCTGAGAGCGTGGACTTGAGCTCGCTCAAGCTTCGCTCTGCAAGGGGGAGCGGGGGAGACGCCATCCCCGAATGAATTCTAGTGCTCGGGAGCCGGGGGGAGGTCGCTCTGCAAGGAGGGGGAGGGGACGTTTCTGAGAGCGTGGACTTGAGCTCGCTCAAGCTTCGCTCTGCAGGTGGGTGGGGCGCCATTCCCGAAAGCATTCAGTGCTCGGGAGCCGGGGGGGGGGACGCCATTCCCGACGGCATGCAGTGCTCGGGAGCGGGGCGGGCGATCTCGCCCTGCAAGGGGGCGGGGGGGAAATGAGACGCCATTCCCGACGCCATGCAGTGCTCGGGAACGGGAAAAAGGGTTTTCTCTGCAGGGGGAGGGGAGGGTCGCCATCCCCAACGCCACTCAGTGCTCAGGAACGGGAGGGGGGGAGGGGGGGGGGGGGCGCATTCCTGGCGCCATGCAGTGCTCGGGGGCGGGGGGGCTTCGCTTCCGACGGCCCCCAGACGCCGTCCTCCAAGAGCGCCACCCAAAGATGGCGTGCAACAGCTATTTCAGCATCTCATTGCTTTAGTGGTGAC
Source organism: Prorocentrum cordatum (assembly GCA_963575745.1). Taxonomy (NCBI): domain Eukaryota; class Dinophyceae; order Prorocentrales; family Prorocentraceae; genus Prorocentrum; species Prorocentrum cordatum. The sequence goes on along the minus strand of CAUYUJ010010273.1, from coordinate 5,132 downwards.
TCACGCGAGAGCGTCATTTTCGAAGACCCAACGGTTTCTCAACCGATTTCCACATGTTCATCTTATGAAAATGTCTCGAACGAGGGCTGGATCTTCAGCATACACGGTCATCCATGCCCATCAGCATCGGGAGAGCCCCGGATCGGCGGCACTGGCTGGAGGGCACTACAATTATCACAGGCACCTTTTCCGAATGAGTTGAGCTAAGAGGCGATTGGTCGTGAAGCCATTTCGCAATTTCGTTCGGGAAATCCTCAACATTCTAAACGTCGGATGCGCCCCTCATGCAGATCGCGACGTGACGGTCTAAACGCACACTTGTTCCAACCGATCTACCAAAACGCATTCAACTACACGATGGAATTTGATGATTTTGAAACCGGCTTCCGCGCATGGCAGCTTCACCGGAGACACCCTTCAAATCTCGAGCCCCTTTTGCAACTCGATTCTTAAACAAAATCAGCTTCGTTTGAGACATCCTCGATGCGTCGAGCCCCGACGTACAACAAACGCACCGAATTCAAACAAGACACACGCACACACATACGCACACACACACACTACAAACACTCCACACACAGCACGCACCGAACACACACACACAACATAACACAACACGCACGCGCAACACACACGTCACACACACACACACGCACACACGCACACACACACACACACACACACACGCACACACACACACACGCACACACACACACACACGTCACACACAACACGCTCAACACTAGCAACGCACCCTCACACAACGTACACGAAATCACACACACACGTAACACGCACAACACGCAAAGCATACATAGCCCACATATAATCCACACATAGCGCATACAACACACAACACACGCACACAGCACACAACATACATAACACACCCGTTGCACACACACACACACACACACACACCACACACACACACACACATCTTGCGCAGATGTTGGCATGAGGCTGGGCACGCGCATGCCACTTGCAGAACTGACCTCCCCATTACCTGTAGGACAGGATCCACAGACGGATCGTTTGAAGCAACACGGTTCTCATTGCCGAATTTCACCATCGAAACGTGCCGAGCTGCGATGAGCGGCGTGCGAATTCAACTCTAACACCACCGCCCGCCTCGTATCGTGGCTCTCGCGTTGACGCTGGCCCCGCGCCGTGTACAGCGCGGACGGGCTGTGCGCGAATCGCTATTCTGTTGCGCGCGAGTGCGCCTGCCCCCGCATGCGCACGTACGCCTCGCGCTTCGCCCGCAGCGGAGGCGCTCGCGATGGCATCGGCGCGCGCGCGTGCGCATCTCTGAAGGGGCCCACAAACACACAAATAAATACACACAAATAACAGGAATCACCATATTTTTCCATATTCTCTGGGCTTCTGTCTTCCCCACCACTTCCCAGATTTTCCCATCTTTTCCTGGGAGTCGACGATCAATTGTGTCTGTGTGCTTCTTTCCCTCCTGAATCTCCAGCGCGCGCCAATCCCGTCGCGCGCCACGCGCACGCACGCGCGCAGGCACCATCGCGCGCGAGGAACCCCCAGCGCGGGCGCGAGCCCTCCGGGCGCGCGGGCGGCTCGACAACTCCTCGCCCGACCACGCCGCGTGGACAAGTGTGCCCCGAGGCCAAGCTCCCCCTACAGCCGGGGCGCTGACGAAGGAACCCTTCTCGTTGGGGAGGAGCTCGGTGTTCCTTGATTGTTTTGCAGTTCGCCTTGGGTTTCCCTGAGGTTTTTCCCTGGGGGGTCGAAGTTTAAGTTATGGGAAACGACTAAGGAACCCTTTCCGTTGGGGAGGAGCTCGGTGTTCCTTGATTGTTTTGCAGTTCGCCTTGGGTTTTCCTGAGGTTTTTCCCTGGGAAATCGAAGTTCAAGTTATGGGAAACAGGGGCCTCGTTCCATATTTAGGGTTCCTTAGGTCGACGCCCCGACTGTGTGAGTTTACAACCCGAACGGCGCTTCAGCAACTTTTGTGGCACGTCTTCCCACAGCATTTTGCCATCGCCACTCTGTCGTGGCGCTGCGCCGCCGGCGGATCTCGTCGTCCGCCGCCTTTTGCTTGTCCTCGGCAGCTGTTCATTTGGTGGCCTGGATGTGTCGTCCGCCTCCTTTTTTCGTCGTCGTCCTTTTGCCTTGTCGTCGGCCGTTCTTGTCATCGGTCCTTGTTTGTCGTCTGTTCTTTTTGGTGTCCTTCACGGCCAGACTCAGAACTTTACTCGGGCTCTTCAACAAAGTTGGGGTCCTCCACGGCCGGATACATCTTCCATCCCTTTCACGTTTCGCGCGCGCCCACACCACCCCGTCTGGAAACGATGCCCAGGCGTTCCTCATAGGAGTTCGACCGTTGGTCCTCGCCCAACCCCCTTGAGAGACCATGCGCAACCGCTGGGGGTGGCTCAACGCCAACAGCGTTTTGAGACGCGTGACGGGCGCCGGGGCCTCATTCACAGAAAACAAACGACTGCGATCTGATTGTTTGGTCCTTCGTCCTTCTGCGATCACGTGGACATGGACTGGAGGGAAGCATACAACAAGACCCTTACAGACAAGCAGCTTGGGGGAGAAAACAACCCTAGCACCCACAAAACACTCCCAGAGTCCGCAGGATAGCCCAGAATCGAATCGATGAGTCGCATGGGAGACGGACAGGAATCGGACCGGCGGAAATTGGAAGCCAAGTCGGGAAAAGTCGATTCGGAGGACATCGGCAGGCTAGTACGCCTCCAATGAGACATCGGAACCCGCATCGGAATCCCAAGTCGAACCGAATCGACAGCGGAGGCCATCGAGGTCGTATCGAATCGGAGGAACCGAAGCGAGCCCGACGCCCGTGGCCCCGCCCGCAGCCGCCGCCTCCGACCACCAGGCGAAGCGCCACCGAGCCGTTGGCGGCCTCCACCTCCTCCACGCGGCCCGCGAAGGAGAGGCCGCCCCGGCTCACCTCGACCCCGGGGCGCGCGGCACACCCCGAGGCAGGCCCGGGCCAGAGCCCCGAGGGGAGGCGGGGGGCGAGGAAGCGGTCGTCGCATCCTCCATCCCTGCCTTGTCCTCCCTGCTCCCGCCTCCCCCCTCCTCCCTCCCTCCCTCCCTCCCCCTCCCTTCTTCCTCCTGCTCCCTGCCTCCTCCCTCCCCCTTCCTCCCCCCTCCCCCTCCCCATCCTCCTCCTCCTCCTCCTCCTCCTCCTCCTCCTCCTTCTCCTCCTCCTGTCCTTCAACGCCAACGTGGTGACGTCTCCTCCTCCTCCTCCTCCTCCTCTTCCTCCTCCTCCCCCTCCTCCTCATCCTCCTCATCATCACCATCACCATTACCATCACCATGACTATTACTATGACCATGACCATGACCATCATCAACATCACCACCATCAACAACACTCATTGTCAGACCGTTCGCTCTCGTATGCTCGATGTTTCATTAAACGTGTATTTCCTAAACCCTGGAAGCCCGCCCTCTCCGTCTTTGATCGTGTTCCTTTTGGGCAGTATATCTTTAAACTCTGCTAAATGTAATTGGCGCAGCCCTTTGAACAGGAAGAACATAAACAATGGAAAAGGGAGACGGCGAGGAGGAAGGGAGCGAAGGAAGGGAGGAGGGAGGGAGGGAGATGGAGAACCGATAGGGATTAGCAACAGGGATTAGCAACAGGAGGTGGCAAGGAAGTCTCAGGCGAGAGCGCGGTTCTCGAGCAAAGTATGATGAAGTCCTGAGCGAGAGCGTGATTCCCGAGCGGCGAGAAACCGATTCGCGAATAGATCGCACGTGTAGAGAAGTCTCCGGGGACAACGCGGCTCCTGGATAGATTGCCAGAGGCCCCGACGAGCGCGCGATTCTTCAACAGGTGGTGAGGAAGAATAAGGCGGGAACCGCTGTTGCTGCAAACCGGGGGCCAGGGGCGCTTGTTTGGAAGCCCAAGACTTCCCCTGGTAGAAAACAAGACGTACTCTGCGTGTCCACGTCCAAGGCGTTTCACGAGGTCGGACGCCAGACGCGGGGAGGAACCTGAATGGCCTCCGCCCCGGCTCCAGTGACCGTGACCAGAGAGGCACGCGGAAGCGCCGGTGCCGACGGTGTCGACCCCGGTCTTCGTCCAGCTTGGCCGCCGCCCACTCGTGGGCAGTCGTCGCGGATCGGCGACGGCCAAGAAGGCCAATGACCCAGGCCAGCGTCGACAAGACCCCGCGGCATCTCGGCCCTGCTCATCTTACCAGCCTGGAACATGTCCCTATCCCTATGCTGGGCATCTCCTCATCACGATGCCAATCTTAGGGATTCCCTTATTTTTTGACGGAGAATCCCTAAGATTGTCATCGCCTTTTGGCGTGTCAATCTTAGGGATAGGGATAAGTTCGAGGCTGGTAATCATCGTGTTCCTTCCCTCGACTCGGGGCCTTTCCCAAAGGGGGGCGGAGGACGGCAGCGCGGCCCTCCCTCCTCGGGTAACCTGCCGGCTGTCCTCGCCGACAGCACGGGCTCGTCGCCACCAGTGAAGGGGCCCTGGGACACACAAACAAATACACACAAAAAAAAGGATTCTTCATATTTTCCCATCTTTTCTGGGTTTTTGTCTTCCCCCCCCTTCCCATAGTTTCCCATATTCTCTGGGGAGTCGACGATTACTTGTGTCTGTGTGTTTTTTCCCTCCTGAACCAGGACCGCCGCGGTCCCCACCACGCCCTCCGCTGCTCGCATCCCCCCCCCCGTGCGTCTCCTCCGGTCTGCACGCCGCGGGAGCGGGGGCGGAAAGCATGGGCACGATGCCCAGACATGCTCGCGTCGCAACAAAATCAGGACGGCAATCGTTTCGCTGCTTTGGGCCCCATCGGGGCCCTCGCTGGGGCCCGGGGACGTCAAAAAGCGACTCATGATGAACAACCCGCCCCAGGGAAAGAGTCGGGACTTCCGGGGACGCCGCCCTGAAAAACGCAGGACGTCGAATGTCTGGGTGCCCAGCAGTTGTGCCCGTCTGTATGGAGCGAGACACTCTGTCGTGCGGGACCCTTCGGACAACAAATGCTGTGTCGCTTCGACAGAGAAGTTGTTGCCCAATGGGACGACAAGTGCTGTCAGGTGGGCGGGGGCTGCTGTCAACCCGGCAAGGTTTGCCTCCTGATGGGCCACGACGG
>CAUYUJ010010272.1:20000-29397 GCA_963575745.1 Prorocentrum cordatum | reverse complement strand
CCTCCTCCTCCTCCTCCTCCTCCTCCTCCCCCTCCTCCTCCTCCCCCTCCTCACGACCCCTCCTCGCTCGCTGCCCGCCGATGTATGACCAGATGCTCGCGCCCCCGCCCCGACCGCTCTCCCGCGGCCCGACCCGCCCCGACCCGCCCAGCGATCTCCGCGTCCCGCCCTCGACGTCCTCGTCTCGGGCATGCTGCCTCCGATCGTCGTCGTTTTCGATCGTCGTCGTCTTCGATCGTCGTCTTCGATCGTCGTCGTCGTCGTCGTTAGCGTCGCCGTCAGCGTCGCCGTCAGCGTCGTCGTCAGCGCCAGCGTCAGCGCCAGCGTCGTCGTCGCCGCTGCCGCCTTCGTCGCCTTCGCCTTCGCCGCCGCCGTCGTTGTCGTCGTCGTCGTGCTTGTGTTCGGTCGTCATCGTCTGCTGGCTTGCACGGGTAGGGTCCCCATATCGGAGATTGAGGGGACGGCGTTGAGAGGGGGACGGGCTTCTTGCTGGAGGAGGGGGAGGTAGCAGTCATGGGGGAAAGGGGGCAATTTTCAGGAGACGGTAGAGGTGTTCTTATTCCGGGAGGGGGAAGTGTGGATGTTGTGCAGCGCCCGTGAGAGACGCCCCCCACTCTCTGTCTCCCTCGCTCTCTTGTTACCTCTCTTATTCTCTCTCTCTCTCTCTCCCTCTCTCTCTCTCTTTTTTTTGTTCTCTCTCTCTCTCTCTCTCTCCCTTTTTTTCCTCTCTCTCTCTGGTTCTCCCGCTCTCTCCGTCCTTCTCCTCATCCTTTCCTCCACAACTCTCTTGTAGTTTCTCTCTCTCTCTCTCTCTCTTTTTTGCGCGCTCTCTCTCGCTCTCTCTCTCTCTCTGTCTCCTTCTCTCTCTCTCTCTTGTTTTATCTCTCCCTCTCTCAATCTCTCTCTCTCTCTCTCTTTCTCCTTCCCTCCTTCTCTCCTTCCCGCCGTCTCTCCTTCCCCTTTTGCCTTCTTCCTTTCTTCCCTCCTTCCCTGCCTTTCCCTGAGTCTCTATCTTTGTCCCTATCTCTGCCTCTGCCTCTGCCTCTATCCCTGTCGCTGTCTCTGTCTCTGTCGCTGTCCCTGTCTCTCTCTCTCTCTCTTTCTCTCTGTCTCTCTTTGTTGTTTCTCTCGCTCTCTCTCTCGCTCTCTCTCTCTCTCTCTCTCCACACCTCCAACTCATAGATAGGTATGTAGTTGTATGGTAGCAGCACCACCCGTGCCATCGACCGACGTAGACATTTGCTTTATCTCCGCAGGCCGTCGCGGAATCGTTCCCGATCCAGAAATTCGGAGGGGAAATGCTCTACTTCTAGCCAACGCGCTGGCGCGGTTCCGCACAATAGAGGAGTGGCGAGAGGGGATCTAAACGAAGGGTGATCGTGATGAGTAGGTGGATGAGATTGGAGGTGGAAGGGGAGGTGAAAGAGGAGGAGGAGGAGGAGAAGGAAGATACGGATGATGATGATGATGATGATGATGATGATGATGATGATGATGATGATGATGATGATGATGATGATGATGATGATGATGCTGCTGATGATGATGATGATGATATTGATATTGATATTGATGATGATGATGATGATGATGATGATGATGATGATGATGATGATGATGATGATGATGATGATGCTGCTGCTGATGCTGCTGCTGCTGCTGATGATGATGATGATGATGATGATGAGGAGGAGGAGGATGATGAGGATGATGATTGCGATGCTGCTGATGCTGCTGCTGCTGATGCTGATGATGATGATGATGAGGAGGAGGAGGAGGAGGATGGGGAGGAGGAGTAGGAGGAACACGAGTAGTAGTAATAGCAGTAGTAAGAATGACAATGCTTGTCGTAGTAGCAGGAGGAAGAGCAGGAGGAGGATCAGGAGGTAGCGTTTAGCTTGGACCCTGATGCTACTATCGCTCAGGGTTCAGGATGATGATGTCGGAGAGAACGAGTTGGACCGGCGAGGAGGGAAGAAGGATGGGGAGACGGAGGAGGGGCGGAGGAGGAGAAGGAGGAGGAGGATGCTGATGAGGATGAGGATGAGGATGCGGACGATGTTGATGCTGATGCTGATGCTGATGCTGATGCTGATGCTGCGACGTTGCTGGGGCTCCACATGGGCTCCCAGAGACCCCAAACGGCCAACAATCCTTGGTTTTTGGGGGGTTGGGGGGGGGGCGCGAGCATGTCTGGGAAGACACAGTCTTGGGGAGGAGCGGCCGCTCAGACGGGGCCCTCCTGAGCGCCCCCCCGGCGCAGCCGGGGGCGAGCGGGCAACGTGTACGGCTGCTTCATCATCCCGCTGCTGGCGCAGCCGCTGCCCCTGCCTTGGCCGCCCCCCGTCCCTCCTCCCCTGTTTCGCCGACCACGCGACCTCTTCCCCCTCCTGCCTCCTCCTCCTTCTCCTCCTCCTCCTCCTCCTCCTTCTCCTCCTCCTCCTCCTTCTGCTTCTCCTCTCCTCCTCCTCCTCCTCCTCCTCCTGCTCCTGCTCTCCCGAGTTCGGCGACCACAGTGGGTGTGGTCGCGCTGGGGTGTGGTCTGCGATCGGATCCGTTGGGGCCTCGGGGCGGGGTCGCCACGCTGCGGCAGCGGCTCACCGAGCCCTCGCCGGGGCGCAGCAGAGGCCTCCGTCGAGGCCCTCGCCCGCCTCCCCCGGCGAGGGCTTTGCACACCACACCCTCTTGCGCTGAGCCAGACCCTTCGGAGTTGCCGGCAGAGGAGCAGCAGAAGAGAGGGGGGTCGACTGCGCGGTTCGCTCTTGAGCTGCTCGCGAACGATGGCGCGCAGGTGCCGTCATTTCCAGTGCAGCGTGTCTCGCTGACGGCTCGCGTTGGCCGCGGCGTAAGGCCGTTATGTAATCGAGCGTAAGAAAGGCTTCTCCTTGTCGCCCAAAGTGGAGCAAGAGCAGATGCGGATGGAGCATCGCACTGCATGGCCGATCAGTGCGGTGCGATCCTCCGACCCCACCTGCTCGGGCCCTGCCTGGGAGGCCCCCATCCAGGGCCTTCACCATGAGATCCTCGAGGATTCGAGGATCGAGGATCGAGGATCGAGGATCGAGGATCGAGGATCGAGGATCGAGGATTCGAGGATCGAGGACGGCGTTGCTGCATGTCTCCCTGCGCTCCCGGGGCAGACCTCGTCTCCACGGCAGGCGTCGCCCCCGTGTCGGCGCCTCGTGCAGCCCGAGCCGGCCCATCCAGGACTGATGTCCAGGCGATGCGCCTCGATCGGGGACGTAGAGGAGCACGCTACGTTGAGTCGGTACGTTTCTCTACAGGAGGAGTGTTCAAACATAGTCAAACAAGAGTCGAGGGGCTATTCTTGGATCGTTTTCGAATTCTGTTTCAGCATCCGTTGACTGTTTTTTTGGGGGGGTTTTCGTCCAGCATCCGCCTGCAGGAGGCCACGCCCGACCTTAATGCAGTGTCCCGCCCGTCGTCATCTTCCTCGTCGTTGCTCCTTAGTTTCTGCCTTGCCCACCGCTCCCGCCCTCACCGCCGATCGCCCTGGTCCACCACTCAATGCCACTGGTTCCCGCGTGAGACCATCGATGGCCAATGAAAGCCCCCTCGTGGCTGCGGCCCCGTGGTGCCTCGTCGTCTCACCACTCCCGCCCTCCACCCCTCTCGCCCTCGCCCTGCCCTGCCCACCACTCCCGCCCTTTCGTTACTCTCTGCCCTGCCCGCCGCTCCCGCCCTCGCCGCCTCACGACGAGCCCGCCCTCGCCGTGCCGCCCGCCCGGCCCCGCCCGCCCGGCCCCGCCCCCGCCCGCCTCCGTGTCTTCCTCCTCCTCCTCCTCCTCCGTCTCCTCCTCCTCCTCCTCCTCCTCCTCCTCCTCCCCTCCTTCCTCCTCCTCCTCCTCCTCCTCCTCCTCTTCCTCTCCCCCTCCTCCTCCCCCCTCCCCCCTCCTCCTCCTCCTCCTCCTCCTCCTCCCCCTCCTCCTCCTCCCCCTCCTCACGACCCCTCCTCGCTCGCTGCCCGCCGATGTATGACCAGATGCTCGCGCCCCCGCCCCGACCGCTCTCCCGCGGCCCGACCCGCCCCGACCCGCCCAGCGATCTCCGCGTCCCGCCCTCGACGTCCTCGTCTCGGGCATGCTGCCTCCGATCGTCGTCGTTTTCGATCGTCGTCGTCTTCGATCGTCGTCTTCGATCGTCGTCGTCGTCGTCGTTAGCGTCGCCGTCAGCGTCGCCGTCAGCGTCGTCGTCAGCGCCAGCGTCAGCGCCAGCGTCGTCGTCGCCGCTGCCGCCTTCGTCGCCTTCGCCTTCGCCGCCGCCGTCGTTGTCGTCGTCGTCGTGCTTGTGTTCGGTCGTCATCGTCTGCTGGCTTGCACGGGTAGGGTCCCCATATCGGAGATTGAGGGGACGGCGTTGAGAGGGGGACGGGCTTCTTGCTGGAGGAGGGGGAGGTAGCAGTCATGGGGGAAAGGGGGCAATTTTCAGGAGACGGTAGAGGTGTTCTTATTCCGGGAGGGGGAAGTGTGGATGTTGTGCAGCGCCCGTGAGAGACGCCCCCCACTCTCTGTCTCCCTCGCTCTCTTGTTACCTCTCTTATTCTCTCTCTCTCTCTCTCCCTCTCTCTCTCTCTTTTTTTTGTTCTCTCTCTCTCTCTCTCTCTCCCTTTTTTTCCTCTCTCTCTCTGGTTCTCCCGCTCTCTCCGTCCTTCTCCTCATCCTTTCCTCCACAACTCTCTTGTAGTTTCTCTCTCTCTCTCTCTCTCTTTTTTGCGCGCTCTCTCTCGCTCTCTCTCTCTCTCTGTCCCTCCTCCTTCTCCGCCTCCTCCTCCTCCTCCGCCTCCTCCTCCTTCTCCTCCTCCTCCTCCTCCTCCTCCTGGGTTGGGACCTCCCCGTCCCCCTTCGAGGCGTGACGTTGCTTCCCCTTCTCCTACTCGTAAATCGGGCCTGTCCCTCTGCAGGAGGAACATTCAAAAATAGTAAAAGAATCGTCATGGGACGATTTTTCGTGTTTTTTTCGTCCAGAATCCACCTGTAGGGGGACACGCCCGACCTAATCCTACTCATCCTTCTCCTCCTTCTCCTCCTCCTCTTTCTTCCCTGCCGTTTGACGCTCGGCAAACTTAGACCAGCTGGGATCATAGCGTCCGTATGACGAATTATGGCGACAACATGCAGAACACGTGACCGACTGAGGCACGGTGGCCTGCAAATTCGATCTGGGTGGGCGCAGCAGGAAAGGGCCAGGCAATGTGCGAAACAGGAACAGTGCAGAGGCCCACCGAGGCAACGAGTATGCACCCACGTGGCCAGTGAGGGGGTGATGGGCGTGATTATGATCCCACCTGAAAATAGAACCAGGATAAAACAGACCTCCGCCTCCGCCTCCGCCTCCGTCTCCTCCTCCTCCTCCTCCTCCTCCTCCTCCTCCTCCTGTTCCTCCTCCTCTCTCTCTTCCTCGACACTCTGGGATTGAAGGCCGATGCTCGCCAAAGCTCTGCCCAGGCTGCAACTTCTGCGTGGTCAAGTTCAGCATCGGTGCCAGTATATCCGTTGTCGAAAACCGTCCTACCCCAGCTCGATCCGCTTAATCCGGCGAGATCCCGCCTAATCCGGGTTGTTCTTGGCCTTCCTTTGGCTTAGTCAGGATTCGTGTTCCCATAGTCGCGTTCAGTTGCCTGGATGGTTCCCACGAAGACCACCCAGACGCCGCCTTCCGAACCCCGTCCTCCACCCCTTCATCCTCTCCTTCCTCCACCTGCACCTCCTCCACCTTCCCACCGCTCCTCTCCGGCCTTGTACTGCTGCCTCCCTCCTCCGCCCCCTGCTCTCTCCTCCAGCTCTTCGTTCCCTTCCTCCCTCGCTCCCTCCTCCGCCTTCGGTCCTTGTGCTTCTCTTTTCACTCTGCTACATGGTCATCCTCCACATTCTCTTTCTCGCCCCCTCCTTCCTCCACCTACCGTTCGTCATGCCGGGGCTGCTGCTGTGCCCCTCCTCTTCTCCGCCCGCGCCCTCTTCCTTCACGTCCTCCCCCTCCCCCTCGCCCTCCCCGTCCTCCTCCTCCTCCTTTCCCTCGAGGTGCTCGTGGCTCCGCTGGCCCTGAAAGCTTGTACCATGACGGGCGAGTCAGTCTACACCATGAGGTCCACTGATTTTGGATCCTCGCACGGGGTCAGACTCGCGAAGGTTCCCCGTGGCCCCGATGCTGAAGTCTGCTCGCATCGGGTGCGGAGTCGACGCCTTGGCGGGCCTGCATCGCCCCCCCCCCCCCCTCCGGACGTTGGCAGACGGCCAGTGGCCCGCAGCGAGGGTACAGCGGAGCAGGCGATATCTCAGTGGCGGCGTCGCAGATCGGGGTCCAGATCGATCCCTCAGCTTCAGGACCTGGACCAGCGCCCAGATCGGCTGCCAAGTCGTGCGGTTGCTCTTCCGAGTTCATTTTGATCCGGTCGATCCGGTACGGTAGGTTCGTGTGGTGTCGACCGGCGGCGACCGCGCCGCCGGCGTTCAACGTCGAGCGCCGCCAGCGACCGAGAATCGGTCGATGTTGAACGATCTGTCGTGTCGGAAACCGCCGATCGCTCAACGTTGAACAATCTCCGCGGTGTGGAATCAACGCCCTGGTCGACACGACACGAACCTGCAGTACGACACCGATTTCGGTCGGAGCGTTCCGATTCGATTCTGACGTTCCGAGGGCCCGATGCGATCCCGATGCTTGCCTGCATCGGCGCTGCTGTGCGTCCCGGCGCGGCCGATTCGATCCGACTCCGAGTCCGTGCCGATGCGGCCCGATCCGACGCACATGCAGTGTTTGGCCGATCCGATTTACCGATTCGATGCTGGCTGATACAGCCCTTTTGCCAACACCGCTGACCGCCGAGGGTATGCATCTTCCTCCCGTGGCACATCGGCGGCCTGCTCGTGCGCTCGAAGAAGGTGCTGCTGCCGCAGAGGGTGGCGGAGCGAGGGAGCGGGATGACAGAAGTCCGAGGCGGGAATCTTCTGACAATTTTCGGCCCCCCGGGGGCCCTGACGGGGCCCCAGGGACTTCAGCAGCAGGATTCGGGATGAGAATCTGGTCCAGGGAAAGGGGTTAGGACCTCCGAAAGCCTGTGCAGGGTCTACTTCGATCCGTTCGATCCGGTCTGACATCGATTTCGGCCGGCCCGATCCGTTCCGATGCGATTGCGAAGGCCTTACGGCCGGCGGCCGGTGCCGCCGACCCTGAAGGGGAACGACGACAACGGCGGCGGCGGCGACAACAACGACGCTGACTTGGGTCAGAGTCCTCGTATGTTTCTTGGGGTCTCTTCGAAGCGCTCTTGGGGGCCTCTTGAGGACCTCTTGGGAGTCTTGGGGGCCTCTCGGGGCTTCCTGGGGGCCTCTTGGGCGCCCCTTGGGGCCGATTCCAGCCGGCCCGATCCGTTCCGATTTGATTTCGATGCTGCGTCGATCCGATGCGGTCCGAGGCTTGCGTGGCGCTGTTGTGCATCATGGGGCGTCCGATCCGATTCGACTGATGGCCGATTTCCCACCACCACTACCATAGGGAGGAGGAGGAGGAGGAGGAGGAGGAGGAGGAGGAGGAGGAGGAGGAGGAGGAGGAGGAGGAGGAGGAGGAGGGGGAGGAGAAGGAGGTGGACCTTCCAATCCTTCCTTCTCCCCCGTCCTATCTATAGTAGTGGTTGTGGTGGCGGAAAATTGGCCCATCATCGACTCCGAGTCGATGCGGCCCGATCCGACGCTCGCTCCGATCCGATCCGAGTTCCCGCTTCGAAGCTGGTTGATCCTCCCCTCTTGTTGCGGGGGTTCCCAGCGTGCCTCTAGGGATTCTCAGTAGAATCGGTAGCCAAGCTCAGGATGTCCCAAGTGGAGGAATGCGAAGCTGCAGGAGCATCATGGCACCTATATAATTGCAATCCCATCCTGGGCTAGTGAAAGCGCTGAATTTCTGCTGGAACGCCAGGACTGGTCAGGAGGGGAAGGGGAGTTTGATGTTACAGTAGAAGCGCTCGTTGTTCGTGTCCCCCTCAAGCCGAAGCTCGGAATCAGCCTGAGCAAACACAGAAGTGATCCATCTATGCCTTCGCGGCTCTTTCGAGTGAGGAGAAGGAGGAAGATGATAAGGAGAAGGGGTGAGGAGGAGGAGGAGGAGGTGGAAGAGGAGGATGGGGAGGGGGCGGGGCAGAAGACCAGTTCAACAGCACAACGATTCAGCAGAGACCGATGCAATAGCGCACTGGTTCAGCACAGACAAGTTCAACCTCGAGCCAGTTCAGTAGAGGCGGGTTTAACAAAGACAGGTTCCTGTTAGCCAGTTCCACAGACCTGGTTCCGTCGAACCCAGCTTCCGAAGACTTGATTCAACCCATCGAGTTCGACAGATGTTGTGACAACGAATCCATAGACAGCAACCAGCCATGTTGATCAGTATGGGGTAGAAGAAAGTAGGAAGCAGTAGTTGTCCCATATAGAAAAGTATGACATAGTAGGTTTAAGTCGGAAAGAGTAGTTTCAAATTATATTCAAATAGGAAATAATTTCCCCAGCGTAGACATAACATCTCAATGCCAACTTGCGGGTTGATCAGGACGCGCGCTGCGAATGTGTCGCACTGCAGCCATCATTGCCGCGGCCATTTCCGGGCGCGTTGCGCTGCGCCGCATTGCTTGAGGTTCGCTGGCGCGGGGCCTCGCTGCGCGAAACAAGCGCGTAGTGTGGGGGCCATGAATGCAGGGTCGCAGCGCCGGCGTCTTCTTGTAGTCTATAGAGGGCGGCCCGCGGATTCCATAGCGCGCGGCGCTTTCTGCCGGTTGTAACTTTCTGATCGGGGCCGAGCAAGTGGCGGAGCCCCGCCCGCCAGGCCAGCGCGCAGTTAAGATGTGTGAATCTGGAACCTTGCGCGGGGGCGGGGGAATTATTTCGCCGATTTAGAGAGCAATTTCGGGGTGCCCCCCGGGTCCTCCACGGGGCCGCCGGGGCCCTCCGGGGAGAGCGCCGCGACCCGCCCGCGGGCCTGCCAGCGGCCAGCCGGGCTGGCCTCCAGCGGGCCTGGGGTCCGCGAAAGCTGTCGCGGCCGGCCCAGATTCGCGCGCGCCGGCGCGGCCCGGGCGGATTTGCAAAATTCGTTGGCGCGGCGCGGGGCCCAAGTTTGCGCGCGCCGGCGCGGCCGGGCCCGGACGTGCAAAGCGCGCCAGCTCGGCCGGGCCCGGATTTGCAAAGCGCGCCAGCGCGGCCCCGCCTGAAATTGTAAAACGCGCCAGCGCGGCCGGCCCAGATTCGCAAAGCGTGCCGGCGCCGCTTGCAGAACTCTCGCGCGCGGCGCCTCCGGGCGCCGGCGGTCCGCCGGGGGGGTAAAACAAGTTATTTTAAAGCTATTTTAAATCAATCTCCCGGGGCGCCCGGAATGCCCCCAGAGGGGGGGTAGAACAGAG
>CAUYUJ010010272.1:0-15000 GCA_963575745.1 Prorocentrum cordatum | reverse complement strand
CGCACTTGTCGTCATCCTTGTCCTCGTCGTTCTTGTCTTCCTCGTAGTCGTCGTTCTTGTCTTTGTCCTCGTCCTCCTCGTCGGTGTCGCCGCCGCCGTCGCAGCCGCCGCGCCGTCACCGTCGTCGTCGTCGTCGTCGTCGTCGTCGTCGTCGTCGTCGTCGTCGTCGTCGTCGTCGTTGTCGTTGTCGTTGTCGTCGTCGTCGTTGTCGTCGTCGTCGTCGTTGTCGTCGTCGTCCTCGTCGTCGTCGTCGTCGTCGTCGCCCGAGGAGGGAGGAGGGATGGAAAGAACGGGAGTAGTTGGGAAGGGTGCGGAGGAGGCGAGGGGGAAAAGAGGAACGGGAGGGGTTGGGATGAGTGCAGAGGAGAGCGGAGAAGCTGAGAGGGTTGAGGAAAGGGATGAGCTCGGAAGGGTGGGGAGGAGTGTGAGTGCGGGAGCGGGGAGGAGTTAGGAGAAGATGCGCGGAGTGCGGATGTGATGGGGAAGAGGATGAGAGGATGATGAAGGAGTTGACGAGGAGTGTGGGGGAGTGGGGAGACGTGGGTCTGGGGGCAGAACGGGATTAGCTCGGAGGAGTACTAGCGAGTGTGGAGGAGCTGGGAGGAATTGGGATGAGTTGCGAGGAATGTGGAGGTGGTGGGAAAGAGGGGATGTGGAATGAGTCGCGAGGAGCGCGGAGGAGAGGAGAGAAGTGGGGAGGGGGGAGGTACGGAAGGAGTTGTGAGGGGTATCAGGGAGTGTGAAAGAGCGGAGATGAATTGTGAGGAGTTGCGAGGAGCGCAGCGGAGGATGTGAACGGAGGTGCGAACCAGTTCTGGGACATATGCTCCCGAGACGAGGTTCTGGGGAAAGAGTTTGGAGAAAGGGATCCGCGAAAGCAGTTCCTGGGAATCGGTTTTGGTGAAGGGCAGTTGCATAAGCGATTTTTAGTAAGCGGTCCTTGGGAAAGGGGTATGCGGGAGCGCTTCTGGGTAACCGATTCTCTATGGAAGCGGTCTTCGGGCAAACGGCCTCTGGAGGAGCTCCGGGGAAGCGGTCCTGCAGGGGGAACGGTCCTCCATAGAAACGGTCCCTGGGAACGGGGAATGTCTGCATTGGAGGATGCCGATGGGCAGACGGAATATGAGCTTAGCAGCACACGTTCCCATTGAAGCTTCCTGCGAACCCTATGGAGGAGGAAACTGGGGATGATGAGGAATAGGATGAGGGACATGTGGCATGATGAGGATGATGAGCGAGACCAACATCAGTAGGAGGAAGCTAGTGAGGAGGATGGGGGAGGAAGACGGCGACGATGACGTGAAGGAGGATGACGATGATGAGGACGAGGAGGATGGATGATGATGATGATGATGATGATGATGATGATGATGATGATGATGATGATGATGATGATGATGATGATGATGATGATGATGATGATGATGATGATGATGATGATGATGATGCTGATGATGATGATGATGAATGGTGATGATGCTGATGCTGATGCTGATGACGACGCTGGATGCTGATGATGGTGATGATGCTGGGGAGGCGATGATGCTGGATATGTGATGATGCTGGATGATGATGATGAATGATGATGATGATGCGTGTGATATGATGATGATGATGTGATGATGATGATTATGATGATGACGATGATGATGATGATGATGATGATGATGATGATGATGATGATATATGATGATTATGATGATGATGATGATGATGAATGAGGATGATGATGAGATGATGATGATGATGATGATGATGATGATGATGATGATGATGATGATGATGATGATGATGATGATGATGATGATGATGCTGATGCTGATGCTGATGCTGAGGCTGACGCCTGATGCCTGATGATGATGATGATGATGATGATGATGATGATGATGATGAGGAGGAGGAGGAGGAGGAGGAGGAGGAGGAGGAGGAGGAGGAGGAGGAGAAGAAGGAGCTACGACGACAGGAGTCAACCATTGGGGACTTCGCGGACCTTTGAGCAGTTTCTGGGCCCTATTCGGGCCACTCGTAGAGCTTTCGGGTCCCTGCTGGGGTTTGCTTTGGGTACGCTTTTAGAGGGTTTTTGGTGCCATCCTGGGCGATCTCGATGCAGCGCTGAGGAGCCTCACTTACAGCGCGTCCGCCCCCTCCCCCCTCCCCCTCGACGCTCCTGTGGCGCTCGTGGGAGCAGTGTGGTGCCGTCTTTGAGCCTTTCCGGGCCACTCTCGTGGGGTCTTCTCACGCGTGGGAAGGCGGACAACCTGCGGATGGGAGGGAGGGATCGAGGGAGGGAGTGAGGGATGCGGAGGCGGAGGAGGAGGAGGAGGAGAAGGAGGAGGAGGAGGAGGACGACGACGACGACGAAGCGGCGGCAGGAGCACCAGGGAAGGATAGGAGAGGATGAGGATGAGGATGATGATGAGGAGGAGGAGGAGAGATATGGAGGAGGAGGAGGAGGAGGAGGAGGAGGAGGAGGAGGAGGAGGAGGAGGAGGATGAGGATGAGGAGGAGGAATGCTGATGATGATATGATGATTATGATGATGATGATGATGATGATGATGGTGGATGATGATGATGATGATAGATGATGATGATGATGATGATGATGATGATGACGAGGAACGATGATGATGATGATGATGATGATGATGATGATATGATGTGATGATGATGATGATGATGATGGATGATGATGATGATGATGATGATGATGATGATGATGATGATGATGAATGATGTGATGATGATGATGATGATGATGATGATGATGATGATGATGATGATGAGAGGAGGAGGAGAGGAGGAGGAGGAGGATGATATGTTGATGCTGATGTGATGCTGATGATGCTGATGATGCTGAGAGCTGATGCTGATGATGATGCTGATGATGATGATGTGATGATGAGATGATGATGATGATTGATGATGCTGAGGAGGAGGAGGATGAGGAGGAGGAGGAGGAGGAGGAGGAGGAGGAGGAGGATGAGGAGGAGGAGGGAGAGGAAGAGGGAGACGAAGCGAAGGATCCAAGATGCAGCAACGATGTCGCAATACAGCCTCCCATCTCCAGTCCGCGCCCCTATCATGCTCTGCAGGCACATTCTGTCACTGCGCGAAGCCCCCCCCCCTGAAGGCGAGCGCCCGTGCATGTGCTAGCAGTGCAGGCGGGAGCTCCGTCTGAAAGGAGCTGCCCTCCGTCTTTCGAGCCCTGCGGGATGTGACAGGGTGGGGCGGGGCCGACACGGCGGCGTCATGGAACTCAGAGCAGCGCCCAGCTGCAGTTCCGCTGTGGAGTGGGAGACGCCCCCCCATCCGGGCGGTGTTCTTGCTGGTCGTAGCCTGAAGCGGATGGGGCTCATGCGAGAGCCCCGGTCCTTGTCGCAGTTGCCCACTGTCTTCCTACGTGTGGTGTTGGGCTTCGAGGAAGTCTCGGGTGAGAGCCCCACTTAGAGAAGGAGCCGCCCTTCACTGGTGTAAAGGTCGGCATGTTTTCAAGACGAGCGCGTGCCGTGCCAAGGCGAGGGCCCCATTCCGGAGACGGCTCGCCCTCCGTCTGTGCAGCTGCCAGAGGTCCCCCCGCCTCCGCATCGTGAGCGTCGCGGTCAGCGTCCCAGGCAAGACGTCCAGACCGCCCCCACCGACACGCCTGGTGGTGCGACGGGGAGGAGCTCCTTGTGCAGACGAGGAGATGGAGCAAAGCATGGGCGAGCAAAGGTGCCCTTCAAGCAGGCCGTGTCCGTCATGACCCCTGCGCCCTTCGACCTCGCCCGGCGCTCCGCCTCCTCTCTTTCGCTGTTTCGGTCCTGCGCTCCCTGCCTCCGCCCCCCCGCCCCCCCTTGTCCTCCTGCTCCAACTCGCCCTCGCCCCCCTTCTGCTTCTCGTCCTTCCTGTCGTTCTGCTCCCTCCCTGCCCCCCTCCTCCTTGTCCTTGTCGTTGTCCTCCTCCTCGTCCTCCTCCTAACTGCCCTTTGCACATGCCCCTCTGAGCTTGGACTGCCGCGCTTTTGCTGCATTTCACGCCATGGCCTCGATGTCCGCTTTCACCTGTCCAGTGTTTCCACCTTTGCCACTGTTCCTCATTCGCTCCTCATGCCCTACCCTCCTCTCTCAGTCCTCTCCCTCCCTCCCTCAAAGCTGAACCACCCGCGGCTGATCGGAAGCCTCTGTACACTAACCTGTGGTGTAGTTTTTTGCCTTGACGCCGTGTCACGACGCGCGACCCAGGTTTCCCCGCTTTCTTGAACGCCGTGTCAAAAGAGGCAGGGGGGGCTCGAAATCGCGGGGGCGTTTCGGTGATGGCCTCCGCGCGAGACCACCAGTGATCACATGGCTGGGGCCAGATGTTTCGCACAGGTGTCGTGGCCGCTTCATTTTGTTTCAGCACATGCCCTGGACCCCCCTCGCCAGCGCACGTGCCTAGGGCCATTCTGTGCTAACCCCGCTCTTCCTGGCCCCCCTCTTCGGCGTACCCGACGAATTGCCTTCACCATTCTCTCTCCTCTTCCTTCGCGAGTGGGTACTTCTACTCGGGGTCATCTCTCCTCGCTTCGAGAGATCTGTGAGGCTATGCAGGTACAGTAAACACCACGCAAATCAAGCATGCAACGCGTCACACGGGCGCTTGCTTTGAGAACATCTCACCACACGTCGGAACCAGGGGGACCTCCCCCCAGACAGCCCGCGCGCCCAGATACACAAGGGGACTCCCTCCCCCCATTCCCCCCTCCCGCTCTAACCCCCTCCTTGCTCGCCGCCGGCAAGCGACGACGGCGGGCGCTGACAAACGGCAGGGTGAGGACGAGGACCGTCGTCGTCGTCGTCGTCGTCGTCGTCGTCGTCGTCGTCGTCGTCGTCGTTATCGTCGTCGTCGTTGTTATCGTCGTCGTCGTCGTCGTCGTCGTTCGTCGTCGTTGTTCAGCCAACAACCTTCTCCTCCCACCACCTCCTCCTCCTGCTCCTCCTCCTCCTGCTCCTCTTCGTCCTCCTCCTCCTCCTGCTCCTCTTCCTCCTCCTCCTCCTCCTCCTCCTGCTGCTCATCCCTCCTCCGCCTCCTCCTCCTCCCTCCTCTTCCTCCCCTCCCCTCCGACCCTTACCCCTCCTCCTCCTCCTCCTCCTCCTCTCCTCCTCCTCCTGACTCCTCCTGCTCCTCCTTCTTCCTGCTGACTGCTGTGCTGCTGCTTGCTGTGCTGCTGCTCCTCCTCCTCCTCCTCCTCCTCCTCCCCACCTTCTCCACCTCCTTCCTCCTCCTGCCTGTCTCCTCCTCTTCCTCCTCCCTCTCGTCTCCTCCTCCTCCTCCTCCCTCCTCCTCTTCCTGCTCCTCCATCCTCCTCCTCTCCATCTCCCTCCTCGTCGTCTTCTTCGTCCTCGGCGTCTCTCATCCTCGCTCCCCCTCCCACTCCTTCCCTATACGCCCTTAGCTCATTTGGGGTTAGTCTGTTGTGTGCACGCGCTAGGGGCGTCTTTCCGTTTTTCTTGACATTTGGCGTTTCTGTTCGAGCCGATTATTCTCAGGATCGCGAGAAGCTTGCAGCTGCCCCGGGTACTTGTTGAAGGCCGGTGGGCCTGCCACGAGATAATCCCATGGCTGCTCCAAAGGCCTCCTTCCCTCCCCCTCCTACCCCCTCTCCTCCTTCCTCCTCTCCTCCTCCTCCTCCTTCCTCCTCCTACCTACCTCTTCCTTCTCCCTCCTTTCCTCCTCCTCCATCCTTCTCTCCTCCTCTGCCTCCTCCTCCTTCCTCCTCCTACCTCCTTCCCTCCTCTCCTTCTCCTCCTCCTCCTCCTCCTCCTCCTCCTCCCCCCCCTCCTCCCTGGGCTTCCCCGCTCCTCGGCGCAGGTACGCCGAGCACGTGGTGAACGCCACGCTCCTCGTCTGCTCCCTCTTCATGGCCTCCGGGTACGTGCTGTACAGCATGGTCGGGCTGATCGGAAGTTTTGGCCTCTCCTACCTGTACGACAGGCCCGGGGGGCTGACCTGTGGAGCAGGAGGGGCTGAAGAGCAGGAAAGAGCAGGAGGCAGCATGGGGCGAGGGGAGGATCGGATCGGCTCGGCAGGAGGGAGAGTCAAACTCCGCAGCGCCGTCTGGCCCCCCCCCTCCTTTTTTGGGGGGCCGGAAGGGTGGAGCCTCGAGTTCAAAAACAGTTGAGCAGTATTTCTATCCCGCCCGACCCGACGGACAAAAGCCACCCAGGCCCTAACGTTCACCTTGGCCGGGGGCTCAAGACTGGAGCCCCCCAATTCCCCTCCCCCGTCTGCTCCTCTCCGCCCAGCGTCTGCAGCAGCCTCGGGCAGAAAGGGACGCCCAGATGGTAGCATCCCTAGGCACGAAGCGGACAAGGGGGGAACGGGGAGTGGGGTTGACCCACTCGGGACTCGGGCAGGACCGGGGACTGGAGTAGGATCGACAACCTGCTCGTGAAAGATACACCCAGTATCTGGATACAGGTTTGGGCGGCGATGGAAATGAACCGCTTCTATAGCAGCATCCCTGGGTACGCACGCGCAGCATGAGAACAAGGATAGAACCCGATGAGCCTCATAGGAGGAGGGAGGGTGTAGGAGGCAGGATGGAAGGAGGGGGAGCAGGAGGAGCGAGATGAGATGGATGAGGAGCTGGAGCTGGGGCATGAGCAGGAACGGGAGCAGGAGCAGCAGCGGCAGCGGGCAACGGAGGAGCAGCAGCAGGAGCAGGATCAGGAGCAGCAGCAGGACGAGGAGATAGACAGAGGGTACGGAGGAGCGCCAGAAGAGTCTGGAGGAGGAGGAGGAGGCCGACGAGGCTGGAGGAGGAGGAGGCGGCGGAGCAGGAGGAGGAGGCTGCAGCCAGGCCGAGGGCACGAGAGGGCGACGACGCGACTCTCGCCAGGGACACCCTGGGAGGCAGAGCACCTCGGCGCACCCTGGCGGCCACCCGGCCGTCTTTGCTGTGGACACTTTGTCCCCCCTGTTCGTAGTGTGCTCGGCCTGCTGGATTCGTGGCCAGGGAGACAGGGGCAGAAGTAGCAGCATCAGGATCAGCAGCAGGATCAGCAGGCAGCAGCAGCAGCAGCAGCAGCAGCAGGATTATTATTATTATTATTATTATTATTATTATTATTATTATTATTATTATTATTATTATTATTATTATCATTATTATTATTGGTATTATTATTCGTATTATTATTATTATTATTATTATTATTATTATTATTATTGGGTCGTGGCCCGGCACGTATCCACTGGGACGCACCCCTGTGCGCTTCCTCTGGGTCGTGCCCCCGCACGTATCCACTGGGACGCACCCTGTGCGTTTCCTCTGGGTCGTGTTCGGCACGTATCCACTGGGACGCACCCCTGTGCGCTTCCTCTGGGTCCTGCCCCCGCACGTATCCACTGGGACGCACTCCTGTGCGCTTCCTCTGGGTCGTGTTCCGGCACGTATCCACTGGGACGCACTCTGTGCGCTTCCTCTGGGTCGTGTTTTGGCACGTATCCACTGGGACGCACTCCCGTGCGCGTCCTCTGGGTCGTGCTCTGGCACGTATCCACTGGGACGCACCCCGTGCGCTTCCTCTGGGTCGTGCTCCGGCACGTATCCATTGGGACGCTTCACAGTTCGATCTACATTCGTGCTTTTGAAGCAGGAAACTATGCCCTTTTTTTTAATTTTCGTGTTCGGACTCTGGGTTCCGACACGCCCTGGGGTGAGGTGTTCAGGCAGCTTTCGCTTGTGATATCCTCGCAACTCTGATCTCGGAAGTGCCGTGCCCCATGGTGGCCCGGCCACTTTCGCCTGAGACATCCCCGCAATTTTGAGTTCCGAAATGCCCTGAAGTGAAGTGTTCAAGCCACTGCCGCCTGAAACATCCTCGCAACGTTGACCTCGGATACGCCCTGCCACTTAGTGGTCTGGCCGCTTCCGCCTAAGGCATCTTCGAACTCTGACCTCGGAGGTGCCCTACCCCATGGTGTCCGGGCACTTTCGCCTGAGACATCTTGGCAACTCTGGGTTGCGAGATGCCTTGAGCTCAGGTGTTCAGGCCACTTTCACTTTAAACATCCTCGTAACTCTGGGTTCCGATATGCCCTGTGAGGACGATGGCGATGACTACGAATATGACGACGACGCTGATGACGATAACGAAGACGACGGCGATGACGACGATTGACGTCTTGATCGTTTCGGGGTTCTGAGACGCCCTGACCTGATCCGAGACATCCTCGAAACTCTGAACTCGGAGGTGCCCTGCCCCACGGTGACCCATGCACTTTCGTTTCAGACATCTTCGCAAATCTGGGTACCGACACGCCCTGGGGTGAGGCGTTCAGGCCGCTTTCGCGTGAGCTATCCTCGCAACTCTGACCTCGGAAGTGCCATGCCCCATGATGGCCCGGCCACTTTCACCTGAGACATCCTCGCAACTTTGGGTTCCGAGACGCCCTGAAGTGAAGTGTTCAGGCCGCTGGCGCCTGAGACATCCTCGCCACGTTGACTCGGATATGCCCTGCCCCTTAGTGGTCTGGCCGCTTCCGCCTGTGACATCCTCGAGGCTCCGATCTCAGATATGCCCTGAGCTCAGATGTTCAGGTCAATTACGCGTGAGACATCCTCCGTCCTCGGATCTCGGCGGTGCCCTGCCCCATGGTGGCCGGGCGCTATCGCCCGAGACATCTTGGCAACTCTGGGTTGCGATATGCCTTGAGCTCAGATGTTCAGGCCACTTTCATTTAGATACCCTCGCAACTCTGGGCTCCGATTTGCCCTGTGAGGACGATGGCGATGACTACGAATATGACGACGACGCTGATGACGATAACGAAGACGACGGCGATGACGACGATGATAATGGTGATGATGGTGATGATGATGATGACGACGACGATGACGGCGACGAACGATGACGACGATGACGTCCTCACAACTCTGGGTTCCGAGACGCCCTGACCTGATCCGAGACATCCTCGAAACTCTGAACTCGGAGGTGCCCTGCCCCACGGTGACCCATGCATTTTCGTTTCAGACATCTTCGCAAATCTGGGTACCGACACGCCCTGGGGTGAGGCGTTCAGGCCGCTTTCGCGTGAGCTATCCTCGCAACTCTGACCTCGGAAGTGCCCTGCCCCATGGTGGCCCGGCCACTTTCACCTGAGACATCCTCGCAACTTTGGGTTCTGAGACGCCCTGAAGTGAAGTGTTCAGGCCACTGGCGCCTGAGACATCCTCGCCACGTTGACTCGGATATGCCCTGCCCCTTAGTGGTCTGGCCGCTTCCGCCTGTGACATCCTCGAGGCTCCGATCTCAGATATGCCCTGAGCTCAGGTGTTCAGGTCAATTACGCGTGAGATATCCTCCGTCCTCGGATCTCGGCGGTGCCCTGCCCCATGGTGGCCGGGCGCTATCGCCCGAGACATCTTGGCAACTCTGGGTTGCGATATGCCTTGAGCTCAGATGTTCAGGCCACTTTCATTTAGATACCCTCGCAACTCTGGGCTCCGATATGCCCTGTGAGGACGATGGCGATGACTACGAATATGACGACGCTGATGACGATAACGAAGACGACGGCGATGACGACGATGATGATGGTGATGATGGTGATGATGATGACGACGACGATGACGGCGACGACTACGACGACGATGATGTTGATGACGATGATGATGCTAGTTGCGATGATGAGGATGATGCTGATGATGATGGTGGTGGTGGTGATGTTGATGTAGCCATGATTTGTTTTTCCCCACATCCAAAGTGGGGTTCTTGTTTTCTCTGGACACCCCGCGCAGGAACAGGAACACACACACACACCCACTCACACTCACTCACACTCTCTCATCATCAACCTCATCAGCATCATCGATGATGCTCTCTCACATGCTTAGTCACTCACATACTCATCATCATCACCACTCGCACTCTCTCACACGCTCACGAACATCATCATCATCATCATCGGCATCGGCATCATCCTCATTCAAAAAACATCATCGCCACCACCACTCACAATCAATCATCATCCTCTTCACCACTCATCTTCACCACCACTCATCATCCTCATCCTCATCATCGTTGAGTAAATTGTGAGGAAGTCTCAGGCGGGAGCCCCCTCCCTATGGGGCCCGCAGATCATGTTGGTAATCCGAGCGGGTCATCGGAAACCTGTAACTGTCGTCACTTTTGAGCTCCCCAGGCCTGAAAATGGAGGAAGTCGCAGGCGGGAGCCTCGTCTGTGAGTAAATTGTAAGGAAGTCTCAGGCGGGAGCCCCCTCCCTATGGGGCCCGCAGATCATTTTGGTAATCCGAGCGGGTCATCGGAACCCTGTAACTGTCGTCACTTTTGGGCTCGTCAAGCCTGAATTTGGAGGAAGTCTCTGGCGGGAGCCTCGTCTTTGAGTGAATTGTGAAGAAGTCTCAGGCGGGAGCCCCCTCCCTATGGGGCCCGCAGATCATGTTGTTAATCCGAGCGGGTCATCGGAACCCTGTAACTGTCGTCACTTTTGGGCTCCTCAAGCCTGAATATGGAGGAAGTCTCAGGCGGGAGCTCCCTCCCTAGGGGGCCCGCCGATATGTTGGGTGACCGTGCGGTGTCATCGGAATCCTGTATCTGTAGCCACTTTTGGGCCCTCCTCAACTGTAAATTTGGAGGAAGTTCAGGCGTCGAGCGGGAGCCTCGTCTCTGAGTGAATTGTGAGGAAGTCTCAGGCGGGAGCCCCCCCCCTATGGGGCCCGCAGATCATGTTGGTAATCCGAGCGGGTCTTCGGAATCCTGTAACTGTCGTCACTTTTGGGCTCCTCAAGCCTGAATTTGGAGGAAGTCTCAGGCGGGAGCCTCGTCTCTGAGTGAATTGTGAGGAAGTCTCAGGCGGGAGCCCCCTCCCAATGGGGCCCGCAGATCATGTTGGTAATCCGAGCGGGTCATCGGAACCCTGTAACTGTCGTCACTTTTGGGCTCCTCAAGCCTGAATATGGAGGAAGTCTCAGGCGGTTTTGTCTAGGGCGGAGGCGAAGCAGCTCGCGGCAGAGCTGGGCTTCGTGCTGTCTTCCGCCTGAGCGCGGCTGCGCCTCGCTCGAAGCCCGCGGGGTTGTCCCAACGGCTTGGTCTTGCGCGCCAGCGGCTCGCGGGGTTGTCCCGACAGCCTGGCCCGCGGGGTTGTCCCAACGGCTGCGCGACGTGACCAGTAGAGAACGCGCCTGTGCTGGCCGTGGCGGCGACGGCGCCGAGGAACATCGACATGCGCGCTCATGCAACAGGAAGGGGAGGAGGTGGCGGGGCGCGGAACAAACAGGGGGGCGAGGATGGGGACAACGTAAGGAGTGGAAGGGGGGGCCGCCCCAAGGCGACAGGAAATATACGCAGAAGAGACAGCCAGGACGCCTCACCAACCACGAGGACGACGGTGATGTTTTTTTCCAGATTCGCCCAGAGGATTCTTATGTGGGGTTCTTCCGTCGGAGTAATTATTATTAGTATTATTATTATTAATAGTAGTAGTAGTTGCAGAATAAGTACAAGTATAATTATAAGTAGTCGTAGTGGTAGTCGTAGTAGTAGTAGTAGTAGTAGTAGTATTAGTAGTCGTAGTAGTAGTAGTAGTAGTAGTAGTAGTGGTAGTAGTAGTAGTAGTAGTAGTAGTAGTGGTAGTAGAAGTAGAAGTAGTAGTAGTAGTAGTAGTAGTAGTACGTAGTACGCAGTACGTAGTAGTAGTAGCTGTAGTAGTAGTAGTCGTAGTAATAGTAGTAGTAGTAGTAGTAGTAGTAGTAGTAGTAATCGTAGTAGTAGTAGTAGCAGTAGTAGTAGTAGTACGTAGTAGTAGTAGTAGTAGTTGTAGTAGTAGTAGTAGTAGTAGTAGTAGGTCGTAGTTGTAGTAGGTAGTATGGTTCGTAGTTAAGTAGTAGTAGTTGTAGTAGTAGTATAGTAGTTAGTAGTCATAGATTAGTAGTAATAGTAGCTGCGGCAGTAGTAGTAGGAGTTGTGGTAATCGTCTAATCGTATCCGTATTCGAATTCGTTAGTAGTAGTAGTTG
Organism: Prorocentrum cordatum; assembly: GCA_963575745.1. Taxonomy (NCBI): domain Eukaryota; class Dinophyceae; order Prorocentrales; family Prorocentraceae; genus Prorocentrum; species Prorocentrum cordatum. The sequence goes on along the minus strand of CAUYUJ010010272.1, from coordinate 2,997 downwards.
TAGTAGTTGTAGTAGTTGTAGTATTAGTATTAGTAGCAGTAGCAGTGGTAGTAGTAGTAGTAGCAGTAGTAGTAGTAGTAGTAGTAGTAGTAGTAGTAGTAGGAGTAGTAGTAGTAGTAGTAGTAGTAGTAGTAGTAATAATAATAGTAGTAGTAGTAGTAGTAGTACTAGTAGTAGTAGTAGAAGAAGAAGTAGTAGTAGTAGTAGTAATAGTAGTTGTAGTAGTAGTAGTAGTAGTAGTAGTAGGAGTAGTAGTAGCAGTAGTAGTAGTAGTAGTAGTAGTAGTAGTAGTAGTAGTGATGTAGTAGTAGTAGTAGTAGTAGTAGTAGTCGTAGTAGTAATAGTAGTAGTAGTACCCAACGGTGCGTTATGGGACCCCCGCGAATCATTAACTTTTGCTTTGACCGATGCCGCAGGGATTTAAACGAAGAGGTTCGTTCATATGTTGATGTAGATGTTGACCCTGTGTTGTTGCAATAACGTTTGCAATCGAACACGTCGCAATCAAAACAATAAGAAGCCAACACACTCAAAAACAATAAGGAAAGCTCACAATCAAAAACAATAAAAAATCAACGCAATCAAAAACAATAAGAAACAAACACAATCAAAAACAATATGGAAAGCACATAATCAAAAACAATAAGAAATCTTCACAATCAAAAACAATAAGAAATCAACACAATCAAAAGCAACAAGAGAACCATACAATCAACAACAATAAGAAAACCTTACAATAGAAAACAATAGCAAAAAAGACAATTAAAAACAATAAGAAAACGTCTTGGGACCACGATCCCTGTGAGGGTTCCATAAAATCCCAAAAATCAAAAACAATCCAATAAAACCTGCGAGGGTTCCAAAAAATCCAAATATCAATGGTTTTCGGGTCTTCGAACTCCCTCCGGCCCCCTCCCAGCCCGTCCCAGGCAGCCTGGAGACCCGAAAACCATTGATTTTTTGATTTTTTGGAACCCTCACAAGTTTTTTTTTTTTTGGGGGGGGATTTTTTGGAACCCTCACAGGGATCGTGATTCCAAGACGTTTTCTTATTGTTTTTCATTGTCTTTTTTGTTATTGTTTTTTTGTAAGGTTTTCTTATCGTTTTTGATTGTATGGTTCTCTTATTGCTTTTGATTGTGTTGATTTCTTATTGCTTTTGATTGTGAAGGTCAAAAGCAATAAGAGAACCATACAATCAAAAACAATAAGAAAACCTTGCAATGGAAAACAATAGCAACAAAGACACTTAAAAACAATAAGAAAACGTCTTGCGACCACGATCCCTGTGAGGGTTCCAAAGAATCTCAAAAAATCAAAAAATCAAATAAAACCTGTGAGGGTTCCAAAAAATTTAAAAATCAATGGTTTTCGGGTCTTCGAACTCCCTCCGGCCCCCTCCCAGCCCGTCCCAGGCAGCCTGGAGACCCGAAAACCATTTATTTATGGATTTTTTGGAACCCTCACAGGTTTTATTGTATTTTTTTTGGATTTTTTTTTTTTGTGTGTGGATTTTTTGGAACCCTCACAGGGATCGTGATTCCAAGACGTTTTCTTATTGTTTTTCATTGTTTTTTTTGTTATTGTTTTCCTTTGTAAGGTTTTCTTATCGTTTTTGATTGTATGTATCTCTTATTGCTTTTGATTGTGTTGATTTCTTATTGCTTTTGATTGTGTTGATTTCTTATTGTTTTTGATTGTGAGGGTTTTTTATGGTTTTCCATTGTAAGGTTTTCTTATTGCTTTCCATTGTAATGTTTTCTCATTGTTTTCGTTTGTGCGGTTTTCTTATTGTTGTTGTTAATTGTAATATTTTCTTATTGTTTTTGATGGTATGGTTTTCTTATTGTTTTTGGTTGTGTTGGTTTCTGATTCCCCACCCGACAGGCTGGGGTCGTTAGATTTTCAGGACAGACCTCCCGGCCACCCCCACACTGCATACCGCGGCTCTGCGCCCGTCGGGAATGCGGGCTCTTTTCAGCTGGCGAGATTGTCGGGGCCCGCCAGTGACAGTTCTGCGCTAGAACACTTCTATGTCGTTGTATGGCATCGCCGTTTTGCGTCATATGATGTCATACCGATTCGCGGGGGTCCCCTAACGCACCGATGCCTAGTAGTAGTAGTAGTAGTAGTAGTAGTAGTAGTAGTAGTAGCCGTAGTAGTAAGTAAGTAAGTAAGTAAGTAAGTAAGTAAGTAAGTAAGTAAGTAAGTCGTAGTAGTAGTAGTAGTAGTAGTAGTAGTAGTAGTAGTAGTGGTGGTGGTAGTAGTAGTAGTAGTAGTAGTAGTAGTCGTAGTCGTGGTCGCAGTAGCAGAAGCAGTAGCAATAGCAGTAGCAGCAGTAGTCGTAGTAGTAGTAGTAGTAGTAGTAGTAGTAGTCGTCGTCCTAGTAGTAGTCGTAATAGTCGTAGTCGTGGTCGGAGTGGTAGTGGTAGTCGTCGTAGTAGTCGTTGTAGTGCTCGTAGTGGTTGCAGTAGTAATCGTGAAGTTTGAGTGGTAGTCGTAGCAGTAGTAGTCGTAGTAGTAGCAGGTGCAGTGACAGTATTAGTAGTAGCGAGAAGTTGTAGTATTTTAATTCGTCGTAGTAGTATTAGTAGTCGTAGTAGTAGTAGTAGTAGTAGTAGTAGTAGTAGTAGTAGTAGTAGTAGTAGTATTAGTAGTAGTAGTAGTAGTAGTAGTAGTAGTAGTAGTAGTCGTAGTAGTAGTAGTACTTGTAGTCGCAGGTGTAGTCGTAGTCGTAGTCGTAGTCGTAGTCGTAGTTGTAGTAGTAGTAGTAGTAGTAGTCGTCGTCGTCGTCGTCGTCGTCGTAGTAGTAGTAGTAGTAGTAGTAGTGGTTGTAGTGGTGGTAGTAGTAGTAGTAGTAGTAGTCGTTGTAGTGCGAGTAGGAGTACCGGTAGTAGAATCAGTAGTAGTAGTAGTCGTAGTAGTAGTAGTAGTAGTAGTAGTAGTAGTAGTCCTAATCCTAGTAGTAGTAGTAGTAGTAGGAGTAGTAGTAGTAGT
>CAUYUJ010010271.1:17500-29406 GCA_963575745.1 Prorocentrum cordatum | reverse complement strand
TCCTCCTATCATATAGGGCAAAGTGGTCGAAAGAACGTGAGATAGACCAGGAGAGCTACTGCGCCCGTGCGCGGTCGCGCCCAAAGCCACTTTTGAATCCAAGAGAACGGGGATACGAGAGTCAGGGAGGCGAATACAGCAGTACTTGCACAAGCTCTTATACACCGTTGTCTCAAGGATATTGATGTGACGGGGCATGCGAAACTCCCAATTGTACGCGAGCCGAAAGCGCAGCGCCTCTGATAGCTCGGTGACCCAACGCGGCGCGACGGGGGGCTCAATAGACGGGAGCCCCAGGTCGCGATGCAGTTGGGTGAGCTCAGGGCCCAAGGGCACGCCGCGGCAGAGTACGGCGAGGAGGCTCCGATTGTGCAGGATCGTGTGCCACCCCCCGTGCTCCGATCTGCGCCACAGCTCGGCGGAGAGCTGCGGGCTGATAGGAGCGCGGACAACGCCCCCCCAGCCGAGAGACGCGTCCGCACCGAACACCACGGGGCAAGGCTGCGCCCGAAGGTCGGTTATAGCCGTAAAGGCTAAAAAGGTGCAGGCCAAAAGCTCGTCGCGAACATAAGGAGGCATGTCGTATTCAATGCCCTCCTCGGTCGCCAGGCGCGACAGGAAGTTGTAGACGTGCGTGAAAATGGCGAGCATCGGACGGCGATAGAGGAACACCTGGACCCAGCAGCCCACAAGAGAGGCTAACAGGGAGCGTGTGGTGATGCCGAGGTCGATTTGGATCAGGGTCAGCCTGCACAAGGCCACCGTCCGCACTAAGGGAGCGCAGACGATGCCTATGCGCCCTTCCACCTCGGCGCCCACCACCACCTTGTGCGTTTCGCCGCGCGCGCGCTTGCCTGGATGCTGAATCAGGCCCACGCGCGGGTAGCCAGCATCGCAGGCGGCGAAGACCTCACGATCACGACGACAGGGGTCGTCGGGGCGAGGAGCGGAGCCATGCCACGAGAGCTTCTGAAAACCTGTATGGTCATCAATATTCAGCATCTCGACAAACGGGCCCCGCGGGAAGGGCGAGCGGTGGACAACCTGCTCGTGAGGCCGCAAGGCCCCGAAGCTGTGCAAGACGCCTTCATGTGCAGAGTAGGCAATCTCCACCGCCATGTTGTCGCCCATCGCTAGAGCATTGAGGCAAGGCGCGACGTCCACACCTTCGAGCTCGGGGCGCCAGGCTCGAAAGGCCTTGAAGCGGGAAGATGGCAGACGAACGCGAAGGGCGTTACGCCTGGCGCGCGCGGGAGGAACGCGGAAAGTGTAGTAAAACTCCCGTAGGTCGTCGCAAGAAACTGCCAGCCACTCCCCAGGCGCCAGACCCAAACGGCACAGCAGGAAACCCTGGCCAAGGCGCTGGTGCTGGACGAGATTGAGGCACAGCGGCTGTTCACGACCGTTGGGTTCAGGATCAGCCTGTCGAAGTCGCTGTCCTTCGGTGCCCTGAAAGCTCCGCAGGCTTCATCCCAGGCGAGGTCCGAAGCAGGAGTCAGGCACAGGGCGCCGCAGGCATCCCACTTCTGGAGCAGGGCCCACAGCTCGGCGCGGTCCATATGGACACGCGCCCCCTTTTGGCCAGCAGGCCACTCTGACGCCGGGAGCCGCATCTCCTCTGGATTGATGTACGCTTCGCGGACTCGAGCGTCAGAGAGAAATGGAATGGGATCAAACACTGGCGAGTAATCCCACTTAATGCGAGACGCCCTGACTTTTAAATCGAAGGGCTCGACCTGGGTGGAGTCCCAAGCCGCCGCAGACGCCAGCGAACCAGGCACGGAAGGAGCGCTGGTCGGGCAGTGCCGCATGGGGGCGGGCACGGAAGAATAGGAGGTGAAGGAGGCCTCCAAAGCTGCAACATGGGTGGCCAGGCCATGGAGCGAGACCTCAGTAGAGTCGAACTTGGCGAAGGCTCGACCTAAGTCGCTCTTGCCGCCACGGGCAAGGCGAACTGCGATCCGACACAACCGTTCGATACGGGTGCGGACGCCCTCCTGGCAGGGCGAGACCGTGGCGCGGACACGAGCCTCGGCGGGAGCGAGGCTAGGATGACCCAAAGTGAGCCAGTTCAACGCAATAACAGAATACTGCGCGAGCGTCCGCGCCGCGCGCCGCAATCTCCAGCGCTCCCTGCGCCTCGCCGACAAGCCGTCAGGCGGGGGACCAAGAGGTGGAGCAGGCGGGCACGGCCAAGGATCGCGGGGAGGCGGCCCCAAAAGGCACGGGTCGTCCCTGTCCATTGCACGCATTGATGAGCGGGAGAAAGATCCAAGAGAACATCGAGCACCCATCCCAACCTGGGACAGCGCTGCCGCCCAGCGGGTGATATCAATGTTCGCGCCTGGAAACAGGCGCAGCAAGGCAGACAAGTCAGCGACAAATGGCGCGACGTTGGCAAGAGCAGCAGGGGTGCTTGAAGGAGAACAAGCACCAGCAAGAACACCAACCTCAGGGGCTGCAGGCCCCATGGGGGGAGCGCTCGACTGAGGCAGGTGACGGCCAAAATGGCCGAATGGATCCGAGGGGCGGTTCGGAGCAGAGCGAGGGGCGTGGTGGCGGAACGTACTCCTCCCTGCGGGGCCGCAACAGCATCGCTGGAGGAGCGCATTCCTACCCTCACGCCCTCGCTGCGCCCAAACACGCCTAGCAGCCGTAGCAGCGTCGGTGCAGACTGTCTGCGGCGGCGTACCCCGGCCACGCGAAGGCCCCCCCTCCAAGAAGGCGGGCGCCAAGGGCATCTTCAGTCCTTCTTGGGCACCGCCTTCGGGGCCTTGGGAGCACCCTGAGATTTGAAGGGGGGCTTTGAGACCTTGGGCTGCTTGGGCTGATGAGGTGGATGCTTGGGGAGCGCGACGGCGCGCTCGGCGTCGAGGCGCGCCCGAAATGCTTGCAGCTCCTTCATGTATTCGCCCTGCGCCGACAGCCAGCGAGGATCCACTAGGGGTGAAAACGGGGTCTGGGCCTCGCGCTCCGTGTGACGACTGGTCACGCGACACGGGGGAGGCTCCAGCCCCGTGAGGAACCAAGCGGCCTCGAGGTAGCCGCGGTCCCCCGCCAACTGGTCGATGAACATGCACTGGCAAGTCAGCAAGGTCTGGACCCTCTCGGGGTTGCCCTCCTCGCAGGCCCGCCACAGCTCGGCGCTGAGGAAGGCAAAATGCGTCAACAACTCGTGCGTCGACGGCTGAGCCCCGAGGGGGCTGTGCTCGCGAAAGTACTGATGCATGGCCATGGGGGTCACGGCGCTGACTTCCACGCCCAGAACGCGGGCCAAATTCTCCTTCATCAGTCCTCGCACGTCGGGGCCGTGCTGCATCAGCGCTTGCTGCCACTCGCGCCTCCGAGCGATTCCCCCCATCTGAGCCGATGCGTGCGCGGGGTCGCCCGAGGTCGCGGGCGGAGTTTGAGCTTGGTCGCTCAGGGTCCCCAGAAGCGGGTGGAAGGCTGGGCGATGGCCCCGCCCCTGCTGCAAGGAAAGGGACTGGTGCAGGCACTGAAGCATGAGGCTGAAGTCCGTCGGATTGGCCGCAAGGGGCGGCTCTAACCCGTCGGCGCCGCCCGCCTCGGCAAAGCCGTCGACCGCAGCGGGATGGGCTAGCCCAGGCGGCGGCGGGGGGCCCATCGGTCCGGAAGCGGACGAAGGGGCCCGAGGGACAGCAAGAGAGCGCGCCTTCTCCCACGCCGAGACCAGCGCGGAGGTGGGTCCCTTGGGGCGCGCGGAGACCCGATGTGGGGCCACGGGCGCGTGGGACAAGACGGCCTCGATCCCCGCAGGATCCAGCCCGAGGCGCGCCGCCTCGTCGCTGAAAAGCTGAGGCACCTCGGGCCGAGCGCTCCGGGCAGCCGGAGCGGGGCCCAGCGGTTCGGGTCCGCCGACCATCGTGGAGGCCGCGTGGGCTGCAAGCAAGGCGCGCATTTCGGCAGCTACCTCGGCGCGGGTCATGGGAGCCCCGTCGTCCAGAGACGCCGCAGGAGCACCAGGAGCAATCGGAGCAGGACCCGCGACCCGTGGCGGCGCGGCGGCGCCAGCGCGCTTGGCGGGCGGGCCGCGCGGCGCTCCAGCGACCGCGGGGGCTCGCGCACTTGGGGCCGCGCGGTCGGCTTCCCCGTCGGCCGCGAACCCCTCGGGCTCCTCCATCTCGTCGGCAGAGTGGTAGGGGGTAGCCCGATCGGCCCCTGGGAGAGGCTCTTCCCCTGCGGTAGGCGGGGCGCCGTGCAAACGAGCGCAGCCCTCGCGAAGCACCCGAACCCCCGAAGGATGCGGCCAATAGACGCGGCTGCGCACCTCGGCGAAGGGAACGATGCCTGCGTCGTCGCCGACCTCTAGAGGGTACAGCGACTCGAGCTCGAGCACGGCAACCTCGATATCTATAACGAGGACGGATGCGGTAGTGGCGAGCGGCCGTGAAGCGGCCCCCTGGAGCTGGACGTCCACTAGCTGGAAGGGGCCTATCATCCCAGCAAAGCCATCCGCCTCGGCAGCCTCGAGCTCCGCTGTAGAGCGAAAGGCACCAGGCAGGGCCAGCAGGATGCCCCCTTCTCGAGAGGCGAGGGGGATAGCCGCCCAGCTGGTGTCGCCGTCGTCTAGGCGCCATCGTGCGTAGTCGCGCGCCGTGGGCGCAGCGAAAGGGTAGAGCTCGGGCCAAAGGGGCCCTCCGCCAACTGGTGGCAGCTCCGCCATCAGTGGGCGCCGCCGTGGACGCCGCCGCCCGCACGCTGGGCGTCTGCCCGCTCGAGCGCTTGAGGTCGAGGCGGAGCCCCGTAGGCCAGCGCTCGCGCCGCACGGCGGTCCTGCTCAGGTGAAGCAGAAACCGCGCCGCGCGGCCAGGCGGAGGGCCAGAGCCTCCGCCACACGTACGGGCCCAGCAGCCCGAGGCAGCAGCCCGCGCAGGCGCTGCAGGCGGCCGTCACCCAGAGGAGGGCGGCGACCGTGCTGAGCAGCCAGGGAGAGACCCCGCCGCTCAGGTCCACCGCCAGCCCGAGGCAGACGGTGGGGCAGGTGGAACCCGCCGAAGGGAGAGGGCAGGAGGCCCCCTCACCCTCGGACGAGTCCGCCTGCTGGATGGACCAGGCAGGCGATGGAGGCCCCTGGTCCTGAAGCACAGAGAGGGGGGCAGCCACGAGCCGCTCGTAGAGCGCGGCCCGCAGCCCCCTGAACAAAATCTCCCCAGCGCCCTGGAGAGCCGCTTGTGCGACCGCCTGCATAAGGCGCCCGCACGCGCGGCCGACGGGGGGCACTTGGGCAGAGAACCTGCGGAGACAGCAGGAGCTTGCTCACAGAGAATAGAAGAGGCAGGAGGAGGAGGAGGAGGAGGGGGAGGAGGAGTAGGAAAAGGAGGAGGAGCACGATGCGGCAACGGGCAGGAAGGAACGCGGGGCGCTGTCTCCTCAAAACGAAGACCCAAGACCACAAGATGGTTGGGAAAGAACACGACGGGTTTTTTTGTTAGTCGTTTTCGGTCTCTGCGGGCCCTCGCCGGGTCCCAGGACCGTCAAGAGAAGACTCGGGATGCAAAACCGGCCCTGGGGAAAAATTCAAGATTTTTGGGGGCCCGTGCTGGAAAAAACGGCATTGCAGGTCTGGGCCGGCAGATCGGTGGTTGAGTGGTTGTTTGCGGGATCCATGGCGCACCCGAACGGAGCGCAGGCGGGCGTGAGCTGGGCAGCACTATGGAGCTTGAAATTCCGTGTGGACTCCCTGAAGAAGAACGCGGAAGGGCCATCACCCTGCGTTTTTGACGTTGATCGGACTTCAAACAGTGGCCTCGCCGCGTTATGACATGGTGCAAAAATACAGACTGAACGCAGTCCTCTGAGCAAATTACGCCTGGCTGCCGCAGCGGAAAATAGAAAGGCGCAAGGGCGAAGCCAAGGGCAGAGTGCCCGCAAAGGCAAAGAGCACGCGCAAGCCAGTGTCACCATGTGACTCCAACACTTCCTTCACTCCATCATTATACAGAACTTATCATCCGCGTCGGCACACCAGACGCGTCGGTGGGGGTGGGCAGGACTCCTTCACAGCTTTCGACACTGAAGCGCTAAATCCAACCAGCTCTTTGGGCTGAGGTGGTTTGACGAGTTTGTTTCCTCCCCCCTCCAAACCAGCTCCTTCCCCTGATCGGGGAGGGTTCCATCCTTACTTTTTATGACTAGCCACCTCCAAGCCCCCACCTAGCCGGCCGATAGCAACCCCGCCGTGCTAACTGTCAAAAGACAACTAAAACTCAACTTTTTCCTCGCCAGCATTTCGTCGAGTTACGAAAAGTGTAGCAATAATCGGACGGAATGAACATCGCCTGGGGGCCCTAAGTCCGTGGTCGCGTCCTACCGATTAAACAAAAAATCAACGTTTTTCTCGACTACATGGATTTCTTGTCGTCGACGCTGCGAAAAGTGGGGCAGCAATGGGACGCGGCGCACATCGCGCGCGGACGCCTGGCCAACCCTACGCGGGACCCCCCGTCCTACCTGGCAAAAACACAGCGAAGCCGACGTTTTCTTGCCAACATGTACTTTCTCTTCGTCGGCGCTGCGAATCGCGTAGCGGGAATGGGACGCGGCGCACATCGCGCGGGGACGCCTGCTAGTCAACATGGACTTTCTTGTAGTCGACGCTGCGGCCCGTCGGGTTGAGGAGCCGGGCGGGCGGCAAATCATAATGCTTCAAGCAAGTGCGGTTCGCCGCCGGCGCGCCCGTCGTCGTGTCCACGTAAGAGAGACCTCTCCCCCTCCCCTCCTCCTCATCCTCCTCGTCCCCCCCCTCTTCCATGCGCTGCAGGGGCGAAGCGATTGGCGGTGCAGCGCGCGTGGTTGAAATGAGATGCGGCGCACATCGCGCAATGGACATGTTGTCGCCGACGATGCAACATGAGAGGCCAGAGCGGGGCGCGGCGTACATCGACAGCGTCCTTGCTTCTCGTCGACGTTGCTCTGTACGCGGCAGGAATAGGACGCAGCTCATGTCGCGCGCTGAACGTCTAGCCGCCCACGACATAAGATGAGCGACAGGCGTCGGACGCAACGCACTTGCTTCTTATGTTGTGGGAGGGCGGGTGGGTGTGGACGGAACCCTCTGGCTCTTTCGAGCTGGCTAACTTGACCCCTCCCAACCCGTCCCCTGGACGGAACGGGGGCGCGGGGGGGTGGAACGCCCAAGATGGCCCAAGATGGCTCCAAGAGGGCCCCAGATGCTACAAGATGGTCATTATGATACTTCAAGATGGCTCAAGATCGCCTCCGACAAACCTCCAAGATGCCCGAAGACAGCCCCAAGAGGGTTCCAAGTGCCCTTTTAAGCTTTCCAAGGTGCCCCCCGAGCGAGGCCAAGGTGCGCCCAACACCTGAGGGAAACACGAGTTGTCTGCCTTCTCGCCTTTTCGCTCCTTGTGTCTCTGAGGGCCTCAAGATTCGGCGGCGAGCGAAAAAGGAAAGCGAACAGAAAAAGGCCACCTCAGCAGGCGAAAGGCCCCTCAGAAGCCCCCCGGCCTTTCGGCGGAAGCGGAGGCGGAGGCGGAGGAGGAGGCGGAGGACGAGGCGGGGGCGGAGGCAGAGGCGGAGGAGAAGGCGGAGGAGGAGGAGGAGGAGGAGGAGGAGGAGGAGGAGGAGGCGGCCGAGAGAGCAGAGGGCGGACGACGAGCAGTAGGAGGAGGAGGAGGAGGAAGACGAGGAGGAGGAGGAGGAGGAGGAGGAGGAGGACAGGGGTGAGAAGGAGGAGGAGGTGGTGGAGCAGGAGGAGGAGGACGAGGAGGCCCACGACGGGGGCCCCGAGGGGGGCCGCGGCGCCCGCGCGCCCAGCGCCGCGGGGGGGTTCGCGCAGGGCGGCCAGCCTCCGAAGTCTGGGGAGACCTGCAGCGTGTGGTCCAGGGCGTTGATCATGTGTAGCGTGGTCTGCCCCTGGGAGCAGAAAGCCACGTGCGAACCCTACCCGTACCCCCTCAGAGCAGAAAGCCACGTGCGAACCCTACCCCATACCCCCTCAGAACTCGTAGGGGGGCCACATGCGAACCCTGCCCCATACCCCCCACGACTTTTGGGGGGGAGGGTGGGGTTCACTTCGCTCGGGAGTTCCCGAACGAAGTGACGCCCACCCTCCCCCTCAGAAGTCGTAGGGGGTAGGGGTAGGGTTCGCATGCGGCCACCCTTGGGAGGGCACCCGACAGGAACCCGGCGGCGAGCGAAGGGTCGAGCAGGGGATCGGCGACAGAGTGGAGCTACGCCCAAATGGATGTGTTCGTCGAATTCGCGAAACATGCGCAGAATGACCCGCATATCTACGAACATTATACGACGTATCTGCGATCTTACACACACACACACACACATACACAAACACACACACACACAAATACACACACACACACATACACACGCACGCACGCACGCACGCACGAACCCACATGTAGCGGCCGAATTACGCCACTGCAGCGAAACAAACAGCGGATCGTGCGTTGTACTTGGTGGGACGCGCTGGGAGTCGCCGTGCACGAACGCGCGTGAAGCAGGCAACGGACGGACCACGCGCGCATCGCACAGGCCGAAAAGCCCGAACGTCACCATACATCCCCCCGGCACACACAAACTTATGTTTCTCAACGTCGGCGGCGCGGTGCGCACTTAGAGCGCGACAACTGCCCGAGCCTCCGAAAGGTTGAACGCAGAACGGCGGCCCCGAAAGCGCCGCAGGCCGAACTGGCCGTACATGATCCAGGTGCGAAAAAGGAGCCAACGTACCTCGAGAGCGAGCGCCGCGGAAGGAGAAGAGCAGCAAGAGACACGCGCATCGCGGGGGAAGCGACAACCCAATTGTTATCCGCAGGCGATGTGCACACCAAAGTCACGCAACGGGTCTCCGAGCAACCTGGGCAGGCGCATGCGAGAACATGGGCGCGGGGAGATGGAACACGCCTTTCCTCCATAGGCCGCACGAGGTCACCACAGCGATCGTCTGAACGGGCTGCAGACTTGCCGAGTCCCACGCGGCGTCGCGCGTGGACGGCTGCGCTCGAACGAGCGAACGCGATGGAACGCGACGCGCGCCGTGCGTGCAGCGTGTGATAGGGGGCCACATGCGAACCCTACCCCTACCCCCCACGACTTCTGAAGGGGAGGGCGGGCGTCATTTCGTTCGGGAGCTCCCGAGCGAAGTGAACCCCGCCCTCCCCCGCAGAAGTCGTAGGGGGCATGGGGCAGGGTTCGCATGTGGCCCCCAAGCGCGAGCAGAAGGAGCCCGCCCAGAGCGCCTGCCGAGAGCGGCGAAGCGAGGACGCGCGGGCCTCGGGGACGCGGGCGCGCCGCGGCGGCCCTGCAGCAGAGCTCGGGGGCCTGCAGGCGCAGAGGCCTCGGCAGGCGGGGCGCGAGCGCAGGGGCCGCGGGCGCAGCGGGGTGTCCGGGACACACCCTAAATTCCCAAGCACCTCGTTGTGCATCTGCCCACCCACCGCGCATCACCTCGCCGTCTACGAAAGACAGGGCTTCTCTGAGATGTTTCAGCTGGTTGCCAGACTGGGTCGATATGGGAGCCGTGCGCTCCCCTCCCCCACTATGGGGAATCGCGATTATACGATAAACGCTCCCTTGAACCCCGAAGAATACAACACCCTAAACCGGGGGACTCTGGCGCCTCTGATGGTGCTCCATACTTCCCCGACGCGTAAAAACACGTGTGGGGCGCCAAGCGCCTCTGGACGCACTTGGGAGCACCTGGGAGCGCCTGAGAGCGCCAGGGACCGCCAGGGAGCGCCTGGGAGCGCCTAAGAGCGCCTAAGAGCGTGCAGGGAGCGCCTGGGAGCGCCTGGGAGCTCCTGGGAGCGCATGGGAGCGCCTGGGAGCGCCTGGGAGCGCTTGGGAGCGGCTGAAGCGCCTGGGAGCGCCTGGGGACGCCTGGGAGCGCCTGGGGGCGCCTGGGAGCGCCTGGGAGCGCCTGGCAGCGCCTGGCAGCGCCTGGCAGCGCCTGGCAGCGCTGGGGGCGCCTGGGAGCGCCAGGGAGCGCCTGCGAGCGCACGGGAGCGCCAGGGAGCGCCTGGGAGCGCTTGGAGCGCCCATTTGGGAATTTAGGAACCAGCGGCCCTAAAACCTACAAGGGTTTTGTTTGGGAGGTCGCTGGCCATGCGGCCGGAGGTGGGAAGACGTTGCGCCTCCTGCCCCCTTCGCCAAGCTTGCTCGAGTCGGCCAACCGCCCCCCCCTACTCAAGCTTGCCGACAGGGGGGCAGCATTGCCTGGATTGTCGGCCGCTGCGCTAAGAGAAACCCTAAATTCTTAATCCTAAGAGTACTAAGCCCTGAACACAAAAAAACCGGGTACATACAACCCCGGCATGTCAACCGGCGCCATCCCTTGCAAAAAAAAAAAAAAAAAAAAAAAAAAAAAAAAAAAAAAAAAAACTGATCACGCGTGCATGATCCACTGCGGCTTACAATACAAACGCGCGTCCACGGACGTAAACTCTCGCCATCCTTTGCAACAAAAATGTGTTCTGACCATGCGTTCATACACCTACGGCACTTCCCTTCCCAAGTGCGCCGCTGTCGCAGAATCCAATGTTTGTATGAATTCCATGATTCTTCAGGAGCTCACAACGCCCCCAGGCGCTCCCAAGCGCTCCAGGCGCTCCCAAGCGCTCGCAGGCGCTCCCAAGCGCTCCCAGGCGCTTCCAGGCGCTCCCAAGCGCTCCCAGGCGCTCCAAGGCGCTCCCAGGCGCCCCCATGCGCTCCCAAACGCTCCCAAGCGCTCCCAGGCGCGCTCAGGCGCTTCAGCCGCTCCCAAGCGCCCCCAGGCGCTCCTAAGCGCTCCCAGGCGCTCCCAAGCGCTCCCAGGTGCCCCCAAGCGCTACACAGCGCTCCCAGGCGCCCCCAGGCGCTCCCAAGCGCTCCCAGGCGTTCCGTCCCATGCGCTCCCAAGCGCTCCCATGCGCCCCTGGCGCTCCTAAGCGCTCGCAAGCGTTCCGAAGCGCTCCAGGCGCTCCCAGGCGCTCCAGGCGCGCCCAAGCGGTCCCAAGCGTTCTGGAAGGTTCTGGAAGGGACCTCGGGTTTTTGATACTTCAATTTCGTTTCCTCGCCCATGTGTTTGGTGTACTCGTGGGCCCCCGAAAGTCGGGGACCTTGTGTTGTTCGATGTTCCCTGATGTGTCCCGCCCGTCCGTTCGTTACACTTTAATGTTGTATTCGTTGTACTTACAACGAGGGGAGAGATGATCTGCATAGTAGGGTGGCTTGCGGGTGGGACTGGCAGCCACCGCAGGTGGGCTCCTAGGCAGGAGGGGATCAGCTGCGGCAGAGCTTGTACAGCTTGGGCTTGTAGACCCTAAACCCTAAACCCTAACCCTAAACTCGCTCAGGGCCGCTTGGCCCGTAGCCACCCACCCATTTAGGCGGCAAGCGCCCATTACTGGCACCTCGCAGTTACACGACCTCCCGGCCGACGTGAATCACAGGCCCTGCCCAGGTTGAGTCTCGGCTGCCGTCAGGCATGGCCCGCGAGGGCCTTAACTATTTTCAATGATGCGGCGTACGCGCAAGCGATTATCCTGTGCCCGCCTGGGCGATCATCTAAGAGATTTATTACCCTAAACATCACGCCTATTCACCGGGGGGGCGCCCTGGCGCCCTGGTCCCTCCTGCGGCGTCAACATGAAATCGCTAAACGGCACGGTTTGCCACTGGCATGTGTTCGACCTCGAATCCTAAAGTTTCGATGTGGCCCCCCCGATCAGCTGGCTGCCAAAAGACGTTTCCTGGCGAATCGGGCGCCAGCATCCCTGGGCGTCCCAAGCGCCCCCCACGGTGACTTGGCCGCCGCAGACGCCCCAAGGCGCTCCTGGGCCCCCCACGGACGTTCCGCGCCGACGCGAGACGCCAGGGGGCTCCTGGGACCCCCAGACGCCCCCCACGGTGAATTTGCCGCCGCC
>CAUYUJ010010271.1:0-12500 GCA_963575745.1 Prorocentrum cordatum | reverse complement strand
AAGGGCAGTCTTCTATGGGGCCACGAGGGGCGACAGCGAGGCCACTGAGGGCAGCAAAGGGGCCACGAAGGGCAGCGAGAGGGCCACGGACAGCGGGGCTACGAAGGGCATGCGTATGGGGCCACGAAGGGCGCGAACGAGCGGGGGCCACGAAGGGCATATAATGCGGGGCCACCATGGGCAGCGACGGGGCCACTGAGGGCAGCAACAGGGCCACGAAGGGCAGCGAGCGAAGGCGACCGCGGAACTAGTACGGGCAGCGAGGGGCATCGAAGGCAGCGAAGGGCAGCGAGCAGCGACTGCAGTCCTTAACGGGCTGGTCGGGCGGGCAGGCCCAGACGGGCGGGTCGAGCGGGCGGGTCGTTGAAGCGTAAATTCTGCTTGAACCGCCAGGCAGTATGTAGCGGGAGCGCCATTCCATTCCTGAGTGTCGAGGAGCGGCATCTGAATAAATTCTGAGGAAGTATCAAGCGGGAGCCGCGATTCGGTGGTAAGTTGCGAGGAAGTCCCAAACGAGAGCGCGATTCTTCAATACATTGTGAGGAGGTATAAGCGGGAGCCGCGATCTGGTGGTAAATTGCAAGGAAATCCCAAGCGAGAGCGCGATTCTGCAATAAATTGTAAGGAAATATCAGGCGGGAGCCGTTGTTGTTGTTGTTGTAAACCGGGGGCCAACAACACAGTTTGACCCTCAAGGCTTTCCCTGATAAAAAACCGGGTGCGAGCCCCGGGAAGGGCACTTCAATCAAAAAAACAATGTGCACCAGGCGGGGGGGATCAAAAAAAAAAATTATCCAGAACTGAGAGTTCAACAACAACAACAACAACAACAACAACAACAACAACAACAACAACAACAACAACAACGACGACGACGACGACGACGACGACGACGATGACAACGACGACGACAACGACAACGACAACAACAACGACAACAGCAACAATAACAACAACAACAACAACAACAACAACAACAACAACAACAACAACAACAACAACAACAACAACAGCAGCACCAACAACAACAACAATCATCATTTAAGACTGTTCGCTCATATCTGCTCACGTGCCAACCAATATGTATATCCCAAACTCTCGGTACCCGCCCTCATCGTCTTCGATCGTACCCCCTTGGGGGCATATCTTCCAAACCTGCCACGTGTATTTAGTGCAGTTCCTCAAACACAGGAAGACAGGACGGGTGGAAGGGGGAGGGAGAAGAATGGAGCACGAGAGAAATTAGCAGGAGGGGGGCAAGGAGCAGAAAACAAGTGGTAGAACTAGACGGGCAGATCGGGTGGGCAGACCCATAGCGGGCTGGTCGGGAAGGCGGGCCCAGGCGACGAGGTCGAGCAGGCGGGTTGCTGAAGCGTGGGACCTGCATGAACGGCGAGGACGTCTCGAGCGATAGCGTGATTCCCAAGTAAATTATGAGAAAAGTCAGCGCGGGCCACGAAGGGCATAAAATCCGAGGCCACAGAGGGCACCGACGGGGCCGCTGAGGGCAGCACCGGGGCCACGAAGGGCAGCGAGTGGGCCACAAAGGGCGACAGCGGGGCCACGAAGGGCAGGCATATGGGGCCACGACGGGCGCGAGCGAGCGGGGGCCACGAAGGGCATTCGTATACGAGGCCACGAGGGGCGACAGCGGGGCCACTGAGGGCAGCAAAGGGGCCACGAAGGGCAGCGAGGGGGCCACGAAGGGCGACAGCGGCGCTACGAAGGGCATGCGTATGGGGCCACGACGGGCGCGTGCGAGCGGGGGCCACGAAGGGCATGTAATGTGGGGCCACAATGGGCAGCGACGGGGCCACTGAGGGCAGCAACGTGGCCACGAAGGGTAGCGAGCGAAGGCGGGCGAAGGGCAGCGAGCGGCGACTGCAGTCACTAACGGGCTGGTCGGGCGGGCAGGCCCCGACAGGCGGGTCGTTGAAGCGTGAGTCCTGCTTGAACCGCCAGGCAATGTATAGCGGGAACGCGATTCCTGAGTGTCGAGGACCGGCATCTGAATAGATTGTGGGGAAATGTCACGCGAAGCGGTTCGGTGGTAAGTTGCGAGGAAGTCCCAAGCGAGAACGCGATTCTGTAGCACATTGCCAGGGAGCCGCGATTCGGCGATAAATTGCCAGGAAGTCCCAAGCGAGAGCGCGATTCTTCAATACATTAATTGTGAGGAAGCATCAGGTGGGAGCCGTTGTTGTTGTAAACCGGGGGCCAACGACACAGTTTGAGCCTCAAGACTTTCCCTGATAAAAAACTGGGTGCGAGCCCCGGGAGGGGCACTTCAATTGAAAAAATACCATGTGCACCGGGCGGGAGGACGACGACAAGGACGACGACAACGACGACGACGAAGACGACCACAACAATAACACCAACAACAACCACAACAACAACAAACAACAAACAACAAACAACACACAACACACAACAAACAACAAACAACAAACAACAAACAACAACCAACAACCAACAAACAACAAACAACAAACAACAAACAACAAACAACAAACAACAAACAACAAACAACAAACAACAAACAACGAAAACTACAACAACAACAACAACGACAACAACAACAACAACAACAACAACAAGAACAACAACAACAATAACCGCAGCAGCAACAACAACAGCAGCAACAACAGCAACAGCAACAGCAACAGCAACAGCAACAGCAACAGCAACAGCAACAGCAACGACACCAACAACAGCAACAACGACGAAACACCACCAACAACAACAACAACAACAGCAACAGCATCGACAACGAAAACAACAACAGCAACAACAACACCAACCACGACAACAACAACAACAGCAACGACAACAACAGCAACAGCAGCAACAACAACAACAATAACAACAACAGAACGCGCACACACACACACACACACACACACACACACACACACACACACACACGCACACTCACGTACACACAGACACAATTCCAGCGTCAGCGGCCAGGTGAGTAGCCACTGCAAGCCAATTCAGAGAAGCGAGGGGCCAGGACCAGCTGAAACAAACTACACACATATATATATATATATATATACACGCAGCGGTGCGTAGCCATCCAGGCCGACACGTTGCAGTGGCCACTGCAAACCAAGTTCGAGCAGCGACCAACATACACGTTTTGGCGCTGCAGCCACGCGCGTGGCGGCGCGGCGCAGGCAGCCGAGCGAGAGCAGGCGCGCGGCCAGGCCAAATCACGCGGTGTGGGGACCAGGGGTCCAACACAGTAGGGGCTCGACCACACGAAACCTTCCACAAGAAGCCCAACCCTGAGACCCCAGGGCTTCCACTGATTCTTGGTGTGGGAACGCCACGCCCTCCACAGCGGAACCATCGAAACCCAAGACACCCAGGGCACCCTGGAGGCAAGCAGGGTGCCTCTTGGCATGGGCCTCCACCCACAACATGGGATCGACCGGGTCACTCGCGATGGGGCGAGGTCACGGGGGAGAAAGAGAGAAACCAGAAAGTACCGATACCGCTACTCCCTGGACCTCTCCCGGGGTGCCTTCTGACAAGGACGTCGAGGCGAATCCAGCGGTGGCGACGAGGGCCTCCCAGGAGATCCAAACAGGGGAACACGAGGCAAGGGTAGAGGTATCCGTACCTCTTCCTCCTCTGGAGACAGAGAGACGGGGGAGGGCGGCGGCAAGCGGAGGCGCAGTGCGGATAAAAACCCAGCAGGGCGCCGCGCGAGAGCGCAACGGCATCCCCGACGGTGCGGGACAGCAGCGGGCAAACGGCCCGACCGAGGCAGCCGGCGGGAGGAAGCTCAAGAGGCCCAGGAGCACACGAATAAATCGACACAGATTCTAGGATCCCTCCCAGTTCCCAACATTTTCGGTGTTTTCGTCTTCCCCCCCCACTTCCCATCTGTTCCCGCATTTTCCTGGGAATCAGCGATTCGTTGTGTCTGTGTGCGTCTTCCCCTCCTGAGGAACAATCGCAGGGGGCGGCGGAGAGGGTGGCGGGACAGCGGAGGGCTGGCAGCGCGGCCCGCGGCAGTCACGACTATAAAACACAAGCTCCAGCCCACAGACCCAGAATGGGGGCAAACACAGGTCGGCGGCAAGCGGCCTTCTCAGAAGGCTCGGACATCCCACACCCTTCTGAAAAGTTGTCTCTGCCTTCCCCGAAGACACAGGAAACATCTCAGAAGGTCACCTCTCAGAAGGCCAGAGGGCTTCTGAGAAGCCCCGCCGCCTCCTGAGAAGGCCTTCTCCTTCTCGATTTCCCCTCCCTCCCTCGCTCGCCGCCGAACAAGGGCGCCAGCGCAACAGAAAGAACTGGCGAGACTGGCGAGGTTTGGCGGGAGGACTAACCACAGACTCCAGCCCACAGACCCAGCATGGGGGCAAACAAAAGGGCGCCAGCGCAGTAAAAAGAACTGGCGAGACTGGCGATTTTTTGGCGGGAGGTCGCCCCCCGAGGCCGAAGGGCAGGGGCGGACAGAAGCGAGTCCCCGCGGAGAGCTCAGCAACGCGATGCTGCATGCACGAGCATTCTGCCTCCACCTCCTTCACCTTTCCCTCCACATCCTCGTCCTCGTCTCCTTCTCCTCGTCCTCGTCGTCGTCCTCTTCATCCTCCTCGTCCGCCTCCTCATTAACATGATCATACTGCTTGATATCCTCCCCCCTCCCTTCCCCACCTGTTCCCCGTTTCCTGATGAGTTACAACCCGCCATCTTTCCTCCATCCCCCCTCCACCTCTCTCCTTCCTCCATCCCCCTTCCCTCCCCACAAGAGGCCCTCCCAAGGCTCCCCAAGGGACGCCCAAGAGGGCTCTAAGAGGGCCCCAAGAGGGCCCCAAGACCCTCCAAAATGGCCCCAAGTGGACCCCAATATCTCCCACCATTACCCTGGCGACGTACCCAACCCCTGCGCAATGCGGGGCAGGAGCAGCTTGGGAGATTTGACGAGAAGGTGGCGACGTGACATGGACGCATATATAGTTCTGCGAGCGGCACTCGGAAGGTTCGCAGGTCCACTACCAAGGGAAACACGATGAGCAACTAAGTGAACCCATGAGTCACTAAGGAAAACGCAAGGTCCGAAAGGAGACGGTGGGCAAGCGCTTGAAACGTCGGCGGGGCAGCACCAACAGGACATGGCCCCCAAAGGCCGGCGAGGTCCCGCTCAGGTCTGCGCAGTGCCTCGCCCCGCTGGACCCAGCAGCAGCCTTCGAAAGTGGCGACAGTTTCGCAGATCGCAGCCCCCCAGGGACGGCGAGCTACCGCTCAGACCCGCGCGGTGCCTCAATCTGCTGGACCCACCAGCAGCCCTCCAAAGTGGCGACAAGTTCGCAGATCGCAGCCCCCCAGGGACGGCGAGCTACCGCCCAGATCCGCGCGGTGCCCCACTCCGCTGGACCCACCAGCAGCCCTCCAAAGTGACGACAAATTCGCAGATCGCAACCTCCGAGGGACGGCGAGGTACCGCTCAGATCCGCGCGGTGCCCCACTCCGCTGGACCCACCAGCAGCCTTCGAAAGTGGCGACAGTTTCGCAGGTCGCAGCCCCCCAGGGACGGCGAGCTACCGCTCAGATCCACGCGGTGCGAGCTACCGCTAAGATCTGCGCGGTGCCTCACTCCGCTGGACCCACCAGCAACCCTCGAAAGTGGCGACAAGTTCGCAAATCGCAGCCCCCCAGGGACGGCGAGCTACCGCTCAGACCCGCGCGGTGCCCCACTCCGCTGGACCCACCAGCAGCCCTCGAAAGTGGCGACAGTTTCGCAGGTCGCAGCCTCCAGGAACGGCGAGCTACCGCTCAGACCCACGCGGTGCCTCACTCCGCTGGACCCACCAGCAGCCCTCGAAAGTGACGACAAGTTCGCAGATCACACCCCCCCCCCAGGGACGGCGAGCTACCGCCCAGACCCGCGCGGTGCCTCACTCCGCTGGACCCACCAGCAGCCCTCCAAAGTGGCGACAGTTTCGCAGGTCGCAGCCCTCCAGGGATGGCGAGCTACCGCTCAGACCCACGCGGTGCCTCACCCTGCTGGACCCACCAGCAGCCCTCGAACATGGCGACAAATTCACAGATCGCAGCCCCCCAGGGACGGCGAGTTACCGCTCAGATCCGCGCGGTGCCTCACTCCGCTGGACCCACCAACAGCCCTCGAAAATGGCTACAAGTTCACAGGTCGCCGCCCCCCAGAGACGGCGAGCTACCGCTCAGATCCGCGCGGTGCCCCACTCCGCTGGACCCACCAGCAGCCCTCGAAAATGGCTACAACTTCGTAGGTCGCAGCCCCCCAAGGACGGCGAGCCGCTCAGATCCGCGCGGTGCCTCACTCCGCTGGACCCACCAGCAGCCCTCGAAAGTGGCGACAAATTCGCAGGTCGCAGCCCCCCAGGGACGGCGAGCTACCGCTCAGATCCACGCGGTGCAAGCTACCGCTAAGATCTGCGCGGTGCCTCACTCCGCTGGACCCACCAGCAACCCTCGAAATTGACGACAAGTTCGCAGATCGCAGCCCCCCAGGGACGGCGAGCTACCGCTCAGACCCGCGCGGTGCCCCACTCCGCTGGACCCACCAGCAGCCCTCGAAAGTGGCGACAGTTTCGCAGGTCGCAGCCTCCAGGAACGGCGAGCTACCGCTCAGACCCGCGCGGTGCCTCACTCCGCTGGACCCACCAGCAGCCCTCGAAAGTGACGACAAGTTCGCAGATCGCAACCCCCCAGGGACGGCGAGCTACCGCTCAGACCCGCGCGGTGCCCCACTCCGCTGGACCCACCAGCAGCCCTCCAAAGTGACGACAAGTTCGCAGATCGCAGCCCTCCAGGGACGGCGAGCTACCGCTCAGACCCACGCGGTGCCTCACCCCGCTGGACCCACCAACAACCATGGAAAATGGCGACAAATTCACAGATCGCAGCCCCCAGGGACGGCGAGTTACCGCTCAGATCCGCGCGGTGCCTCACTCCGCTGGACCCACCAGCAGCCCTCGAAAATGGCTACAATTTCACAGATCGCAGCCCCCCAGAGACGGCGAGCCACCGCTCAGATCCGCGCGGTGCCCCTCTCCGCTGGACCCACCAGCAGCCCTCGAAAATGGCTACAATTTCACAGATCGCAGCCCCCCAGGGACGGCGAGCTACCGCTCAGATCCGCGCGGTGCCTCACTCCGCTGGACCCACCAGCAGCCCTCGAAAGTGGCGACAGATTCGCAGGTCGCAGCCCCCCAGGGACGGCGAGCTACCGCTCAGATCCACGCGGTGCGAGCTACCGCTAAGATCGGCGCGGTGCCTCACCCCGCTGGACCCACCAGCAGCCCTCGAAAGTGGCAACCGTTCCGCAGATCGCAAAGAGGAGACAAGCAGTAGAGGGGGCGGGAGGCGGGACACAGGAGTCGGGAGGAGAAGAATGCCTAACTAAGGAGGGTTGGCAAAAACTTCCAAGAGGGTTCCTCCCTCCCTCCCTCCCTCCCTCCCTCCCTCCCTCCTCCTCCTCTCCACCCCTCCTTCCTCCTCCCTCCTCCTCCTTCCTCATCCCCTCCTCCCTCCTCCTCCTCTCCCCTCCTCCTCCTCCTCCTCCTCCTCCTCCTCTCCCCCGCCTCCCTCCTCCCCGCTCCTCCCTCCTCCCTCCTCCTCATCCTCCGCCTTTCCCCTCCGCCTCCGCTCCGCCTCCTCTCCCCTCCCCTCCTCCGCCCTCCTCCTCCTCCTCCCCCGCCTCTCCGCCCTCGCCTCCTCCCCTCCGCCCCTCCTCCTCTCCTCCTTCCTCCTACTTGCTCCTCATCCTGCTCCGCCCCTGTCTCCTCCTCCTCCTCTCCTCCATCATCATCATCATCATCATTAAAATCAATCAGCATCACATCTATCATCATTCTCATCATCATCATCATCATCATCATCCTCATTCATCATCACCACCACACCACACACCATCACATCATATCATCAACTCATCATCATAATCATCATCAGTCATTCATCACTCACATCATTCATCATCATCATCATCATCAGCCTCATCATCATCATCAGCATCATCATCATCATCAGCTCATCCTCATCATCATCATCATCACATCATCATCATCACCACCACCACCACCACCAACACCACCACCATCAGCATCCTCAAATCATCATCAATCATCATCATCAGCATAATCATCATTGATTTTTTCATCATCAGCATCGTCATCATCATCATCATCAGCATCAGCATCATCATCATCATCATCATTATCAGCATCATCATCATCAGCATCATCATCAGCATCATCATCATCATCATCATCATCATCAGCATCATCATCATCATCGGCGTCATCATCGTCATCATCATCATCATCATCATCACCATCATCATCATCATCGTCATCATAATCAGCAGCAGCATCATCATCACCATCATCATCATCATTATACGCATCATCATCAGCATCATCATCAGCATCCTCATCGTCATCAGCATCATCATCATCATCATCATCATCACCATCATCATCATCACCATCGTCATCAGCAGCAGCATCAGGAGCAGCATCAGCATCAGCATCAGCATCAGCATCATCATCATCATCATCATCATCATCATCATCACCATCACCATGGTCAGCATCAGCATCAGCAGCAGCATCATCATCAGCGGCATCAACAGCATCATCAGCATAATCAGCATCATCATCGACATCATCATCATCAGCATCAGCATTATCATCAGCATCAGCATCATCACCATCATCACCATCATCATCACCACCACCACCATCATCATCATCGTCAGCATCAGCATCAAAATCAGCGTCATCATCATCATCATCGTCATCATCATCATCCTCATCAGCATCATCATCGTCATCGTCATCGTCATCGTCATCGTCATCGTCATCATCAGCATCATCATCATCATCATCATCATCATCATCATCATCATCATCATCATCATCATCCGCCTCCTCATCATCCTCCTCCTCCTCCTCATCCTCATTCCTTCCTTCCCCACCCTCCTCCTCCTCCCCCCGCCTCCTTCCTCACCCTCATCCTCCTCCTCCTCCTCCCCTCCTCCTCCGCCTACCGCCTCCTCCGCCTCCGCCTCCGCCTCCGCCCCGCCGCCTCGCCGCCGCGCCGCCTCTCTCCGCCTCATCATCCTACTCCTCTCTCCTCCTACTCCGCCTCGCCTCCGCCTCCGCCCGGCCCCCGCCTTCACCTCCGCCATCTCGCCATCATCCCCGCTCCTCCTCCTCCTCCTCCTCATCCTCCTCATCATCCTCTTCCTCCTCCTCCTTACCACCTCCTCCTCGCCCTCCTCCCTCCTCGTCCTCCTCCTGCTCTCCGCCTCCGCCTCCTCCCTGTCCTTCCCCTCCTCCTCCGCCTCCTCCTCCTACTCCGCCTCCGCCTCTCCTCTCCTCCGTCCCCCCCCCCATCCTCCTTTCCTCCTGCCGCTCCTCCTCCGCCTCGCCTCGCCTCCGACTCCTCTCTCACCTCCTCCTTCCTCCCTCTCCTCCTCCTCCTCCTCCTCCGCCTCCGCCTCCTCTTCCTCTCCTCCTCCTCCTCCTCTCTCCTAAGGACGCTGGGTTTCCAGTTAGGCTCCTTAAGGCCCTTTGTGTCCTGTACAGAGGTCCTCACAGAGCCTCCTACCAGAACTCCACGTGCCAAGTGATACATGCGAACGGTACGATGCTGGCGGGCTGTTCGTGTGCGACAAGTCTGGCGAAATTGATGACAATCACGGTATTGAGACATGTTGGGGCTAAATGTTAAACTATTCGTATCGAAAACCTCATCGACGATATCAGCTTGCACGCCGTGGGAGGGCCCCAGGTCGTCACCAGGGAGATGAGTTTCGCGTTCCAGGAGACTGTATGCCTGCTGCAGGCGAAAGGACTACCGCTGCCTTGGGACACAATGGGTGTGTTGTGCAGTTACGGTGGTGTATTCGACGGAATCGCTGCTCGCGTGGCGGATGTATGGCCACGTGGTGTTCCGTTCCCTGGTAGAGATGCCTATCACCGTGACTTGGGTGGAGATGCGTGCGATGGGAGGTACAGGCGGATCGGGACGCAGCTCACGAGGATCAGGGATGCCATGATGAAAGGGGACAAGATTCGGGCCTTGTGGGGCCTGGCAAAGCAGAAGGCGGCTGTACACCGTGCGGGGGTGCTATCCAAGGCCCTCTGGGGCTATTCTATCGCGGGGGTGCCGAACAGCAGGATTTACCAGTTGAGGATGTCCTTCTTGAATGCGGGGTCTAGGTTCAAGCCTGGCTCTTCATTGGGCCTATCCCTTATGTGTGCCGACAGTGGATGGGAGAACGAGCCTTTGGTCCTGGCCACTGCGGACGCTGTGCACTCGGACATTGTGATATTCAGGTCGAATACAGTTTCAGCTGAAGTTGTGACCGCGCTCATGACTAAGGCTGCAAGTCTGATTGGAGATCCACAGGCGTGGATCAACTGTCGTAATCCCGTGGCGGCTCTAGTGCTGAGCCTGCACAAGATTTCCTGGACGTTGAAGGAGCCTGCTCTGCTGTGTGACGACTGCGGGGTGGACTGGAACATCAACTTCCAGCCGGTCAAGCTGGGAGTCAGGAGGCAAATTGACAGGGAGGCGCTCAACCTGCTACCAGGTGCGGGCTCCTCGAGGACAGGGCAGATTGCCTGGGAACCTATCCACTCGGCCCCCCAGGGAAAGAAGCTCTCACCTCACGAACGACGATCCCTCCGAGGCGCGATCACAGGAGGGCACTGAACACAGACTAGGGTGGCGCTCGCTTTCGCTGGCGAGTCGCCGATGTGTGTTCGGTGCCATTCGAGCCCTGGCACGCTTTTCCATCGATGTTGTCTGTGTTGCGTTCGCTGCACAACGTCAGACGCTAATCACTCCCATGCTCCAGCAGGCGGCCCAACGCTTGAGGCTGGAAACGGAGGACAGGCAGGAGCGTTTTGCACGAGGTCTGTTGCCACGCTTCAGCCAAGCTTTTGGCGGAGGAGGGCGACCCAGTGACCGAGATTTTGTGGACCTGGACAATACTGGCGAAGTATTGGTGGAAGCGGGTACGGTTTTTGTGGACGGAAGTGCATATGACGTTCGCTGCCCCGAGCTCCGCTCGGATGGATGGGCTGTGCTGGTCTTCAATGCTGAAAGGCGGTGTGTGGGACGTTTCCACGGTGCTGTGCAGAGGCGCGAGGGACCGACCCAGGTTGCACGGGACGGCGAGGACTATGCGATCATGAAGGCCTGCCAGCTGGTGCATGGATCCCACGAGCTCAAATCGGACTGCAGAGTGTCGGCGTTGTGTTGCCATCGCCTGGGTGCAGCGGCTGGGCCTGGCACTCTTAGGGCCCACCTCTGGCCGAGAACCGCGGAGTCCAGGAGCTTCCAGAGAGCCACGGTGTCTCACATCAAGGCTCACCCTTCGATGAATGATGTCAGAGAGGGGCTCATCTCGGCGTTTGATAGGGATTGCAACCAGCAGGCGGACGAGCTTGCGAAAGCAGGAGCCGCTCGACACAGAGCTCCTGAGCTGCATGTGAGGCTCTCCAGAGGAGCGCGCAAGTTTCATTCTGAGCTGCTTCGCTACCTTGCCCAAGTCGAGGTCATGTTCGATGGCTTGGACGAAGTCTGCCGTGATTAACTTTTCCGCGAGCCCGAGGAGGGCAGCACGGTCACGGCGGAGCAGGATGCGGCGTCAAGAGAACAGTGTTTGCCTTGGCCGTGGTTCGTCAATGGCCATGTGTTGCTGGAATACCCTGTGGTTGGATACGATTATTCGCTGGGGTGCTGTACTTTTTGCTGCAAGTACACCGACACTGGCAGCATCAATCACCACGGCCTGGACGCGATGTGTTGCGGCGCAGGCACCGTTCGAAATGGCGGGTGGTGGAGAATGTGAGGCACTTTGCGAATCTCCGCCACCCCCAGTCGGTAAAGAAACATCTGAGGCTTGAGTCATCCAGGAGGCCTTCGGAGTCCGTTCAGTTGGCCCTTTGCAGGGCTAAAGGCTGGAGGGACCCTTTACCTGCGGTTGTTTTCCAGAGCAGCAGGAGGAGGGCCAAAATGGAGCCCCAGCGTGCCCTGGACACACCTGTGCTTCTGAAAAACTATGTTCTTGATCTGGATACCCTTGCGGCTCCCGGGGAGCCGCGGATTGACAATGAAAATGATGATTTTCTCGGTGATGAGGAATGGTAGCTTGCAGGCTCGTACGTAATCTTATTCGGCCCTGGCTGGGGGCTCGTCGACTTAGAGTACCTCAGCCGCGGAGGAGAGCGCCTGTTTCAGGCGGCCCTTCACCCAGGGGAACGCGTCTTGCGGTCCTGGGCGTGGCACATCCTGGTGCCGTTCGCCGACTTCGATGTGTTCGGCATCTTCGAGGGGCCGTTTCGCCCCGCGCCCGCGGCCGCCGCCGCTGCTGGCGCTTCTAGCCTTGGCCCTCCTCCTCGGCGCGCGGTTGGCCCCTCTCCCGTCCCTTGCTGGGACGTCGGGGTCCACCGTTTGCTGGAGGGGGGGTTGGGGCTAGCAGC
>CAUYUJ010010270.1:0-29411 GCA_963575745.1 Prorocentrum cordatum | reverse complement strand
GTCGGAGGAAATCTCAATGTTGACAGCGCGCGTCGCGGATCAAGAGGGGTCGCGGTTGGGCGCCCTCGCAGAAACCCGGCGACGCGTCGGCGAACCTCCCGCGCGCCCCAGGAGGAAACGGGGCGCCCCCGATCGGCGGGAGGGGCTGCGCCAGCGACGCAGGAGCGAGACAGCGGACCTTCGCGAGGGCTACACCCCGTGAAGTTTCCAGCGGCAGGGGCGGCGCCGGGCAGCCTACGACTGCGCCACCGTGGACCGCAGCGCCGCGCTAGGAAAGTCTGCTGGCCGCGCGAGCGAGAAGGGCCCTTCCGCGGCGCGGCAGCTGCTTTCAGTCATTGTTTCTTTCGCTCGAGCCTCGCCGCTCCGCCCTGCCCTTGCGTTCCTTTTTGTTTCCTCCGTTCTCGAAGTTAAGAGCGGCGGGCGTCGCCGCTCGTCGCCCGAGCCGCCTCCCGCCCCGCGGTCCGCCGGGCCTTCTCGGGCGCGTCGCCCCGCGGAGCTCCTTCTTGCTCTTGTCGCAAATTGTCGTTGGCCCTTTCGTTCTCCCCGCTACCCCTCGCCCCTCGTTCCCCCCCCCGACGAGTGCCGCTCGCGATCGGCCGACCGTCGGGGCGCGCAGCGCGGCGTCGGGCGAACGACGGGGGCGGGCTAGACCCATCTAGCCCGCTTTCGCGCGACGCAAGGAGGCGGACAACACGCTCGCGTCGTCGCGCGCGGCGCCAGACGACGCGGCGCCCCAAGGCGCTTCCGCGGCCGCCGCCAGTTCGCTGGAAGGGGGGCTCCGCCGCGCGCGCGCGCCACTTCGGGTTCCAGCGCCTCGGTGAAACGCGTGGAGGTGCCCGTTCAGCCAGCGTTCTGAGGGGAAATATTGCTTGCCGCGCGAGCGGCGAGGTTCCCTTCCCCAGAACTAGCCCGGGCAACGCGCAGCCGGACCCGGCGGAAAAAATGCTGAGATCGCCCGACTTCACATGGGCGCGGGTGCCCCGGTGCAAGCGCGCACCCCCCTTGGCAGAAACGCGCCGTTGGTTCGCTCCCGCCCGGGCGAGGTAGCGCTGCGCGCAACGCAAACGCTCGACGCGGATTTAACTTGATCGGCGCAGGCGCTCCCGCGCTGCTGCGATGGCGGCCCCTGCGCGCGGCCCCCATTGATGCGGCTTCGGTGCTTAGCTCATGCCAGGCAGTCACCAAGTAGCCCAGCGCGGGCGGCGCGGACTGCGCCGAGCGACTGTCATCGCTGGCCCAGCCAGAGGCCCAGGACATTTCGCGCGCCGCGAGATAGGCGGCGCCCCATCCTTGAGCGCCCGACCTGCGACTCGCACGAGCTAACATGGCCTTGACAGCGACGGCATTTGCATTTGTTTCGACATGTTTTTGCGCCGCGCCCGCTGTCGGCGCTCGCGCTGCAGGCTAAGGTTCCCCGCTGGATGACGTGGGACCATCCGCGCGATCGGCGCGCCGAGTGCGCCCGGGCCAATGGCGACGGAGGCGGGGGCAGGGCCGCTGGCTTCGCGGGCGGGCGGGGCGGGGGCGGGGGTCGAGCCTTCGCGGTTTCGGCCGAAGAGCGGGAGGGGGCTGGGCGAGCGCAGGGGGCAGCAGTTCCGCGCGCGCATCGCCGCGGCATTCCTCGCCGCAGCGAGCGCCGCGCGCCCCGCGCGAGGGGCGCCGCGTTTGCCGCGGGCCGCTCGGCGAAGGCGCTCGGGTTTCGCAGGATCCGTTTTGCAGAATGCATTAATTTCAGGTGCATCTGAACTGCCAGAGTCTGGCGCGGAGCGTCCGCCAAGTCGACCGACCAGCCGCGGCAGAGCTGCGCAGAAGCGCAGGCAACGCGAGGGCGATCGTCGAAGCCATCGGCGACGCGCCTGCGGCAGAATCGCCTTTCCTCCATGTTCGAA
Organism: Prorocentrum cordatum; assembly: GCA_963575745.1. NCBI lineage: Eukaryota > Dinophyceae > Prorocentrales > Prorocentraceae > Prorocentrum > Prorocentrum cordatum. Next base: position 27,522 of record CAUYUJ010010270.1, on the reverse strand, counting down.
TCGACCCTGTGTGCGATCGAGGGGGGGGCGCGCCAGCTTTCTCGCGCGCCGCGCGGCGGCCAGGCCGCGGCCGGGACTCTTGGCATGCGATCGCAATTACAATGCTTCATGCCCCGAGAATTTCCTAAACGCGCCTGCGCCTGGGGCAGGTTGGCTTGTCCGCGCCGAGGCGGGTCTGTCTGCTGCGGGCGCCCCATGGCGCGCGACGCGCAGGCGGCGGCACCGTCTGCGTAGCCAGCCCTGAGCGCGCGCAGTTTTGCACTGCGCCAGTAAAGGCGGCTCATCGCAGAGTGAAGTGTTGGCAGGTATGCTGGCCCATGCGCGGACGAGTTGCGCGGGGCTTAGCGTCGGCCAGTGAGCAATGCGCGCCCACCCAGTGGCCTTCGCGATGCATGGGTCGCCCGACGCAGACTGACAGCTGCGCCCTCGGCAAACGCGCGCGCTCGAGCCGCGAACTCGCTCCAGCAAGTGCAAGCGCATCACGCGTCTGAGACGCGTCGGGCCATCGTCTGAGACTTCCTCGCCAACTCGCCCGCTCGTTTGGCGCAAGCCAGTCTGTCCGATGCGTTCCAGACAGTCGCGCTGGCGAGACGGCGCGCAGTTCTTGGAAGAGTTCACCGGGAGCGCGGCGCCATCGCGTCTTGGCGGCGCAGCGCGCGCATTTTTTCCGAGGACAGCGCCCGCGCGGAGAGTGGCGGTTTCACGGCTTCGCCCCGAGCTCGCTTGTCGCCGAGGTCCCAGCAGAGCTTCCAGAAGGCTCGCGGGCGCCGTGAACAGATTTGAAGCTTGCGTCAGAACGGGCCGAATTCAAAGATTAAGGCACCACCAAACAGCAACCTCGCGCCCCTTGGCGCTGGCGGGTCGGAATTGTCGCGTCGGTCAGGCGCGGAAGTGGGTCGGCGCGGGATCGGATCGTCGCGGAATCGGTGCGCGATGGGGTCGGCGCGTCATTGGGTCGCTGGCTCGGTGCGTCAAGGACTCCGTGGCATCGGTGCGCCATGGAGTCGGCGCGCTGGTGCGTCGCGGACTCGGTGCGTCGCGGTGCAGGCGCGTCGCGGAGTCGGTGCGCGACGGGCTCGGTGCGTCGCGTCGTGGTCGCGTTGGTGCGTCATGGATTTGATGTTTCGCGGAGTCATTGCGCGGCGAAGCGGCGCCCTGCCCAATTGCGGGTTCAGTTCATCGCGCTCGACGGCGTTGAGCGCGCGTCGCTTTCACGAAGCAATGCAAACAAGGCAAACCGACGCAAAGTTATGCAACGCAGCGCGAATCAATGCAACGCAACGCAAGGCCATGCGAAGCAACCCTGCGTGACACTAGATTAGGCAGCGCAACGTAATTCAGAGCAGCGCAAAGAAACGCAGAACAATGCAACACAGCGAATAGCAAGGCACTGCAATGCAACGCAATGCAAGTCAACACGAAGCAAGGCAATGAAATGCAACACAACGCAGAGCAATGCAACTTAAACGCAAAGCCATGCGAATAAACGCAGCGCAATGCAAAACGGCGCAGCGCAATGCAAAGCAATGCAAAGCAATGCCGACCAACGGGAAGCAATCCGAAGCCAAAGAAACGCAACGCAAAAGTAACGCAACAACGCGCAACGCACAGCAACGCCATGGCAAGCAGCGTAGAGCAGCGCAACGCAATGCGAAACAATGCAGTGCAAAGCAGCGCAGCTCAGCGCCAAGCAATGCAAGCCAATCGATAGCATGGTCATGGAACGCGAAGAAACGCAACGCCATGCGATTGAAATGTAGGGTGGTTCGCAACCGCGGCGCGCGGGTGGCGGCGACGGGCGGCAACGGGCGGCGACGAGCCAGTCGACTTGCCATTGTGGCCCAGCGGTGACGGCAGCGACGCGCGCCGACGGGCGGCGACGAGGTGGTCGCCGCCGCCGTTGCCTTGAATTTGTTCTAATGAGACACCTGTGCGCGAGCACTCCTGAGGGAAAACAACAACCATAGTTACCGTGTACTTGGTGGGTGAGATTTGATACACTGTGCTTGCGAATTGCTTATGTGCGTTACTCCCAATTTAAAAAATTGCGCGCGAAGTGTTCTTATATTGTCTCGCGTGCTTTCGCGGCGTGGAAACGCTGAATCGGCTTGCGACATGTGCGTTCGGAAAGCGGGCCGCCCAAACGCGCCACGGGGCTTTAGCCCGCCCTGCAGAGGCCCGGCAGTGCCCTCGGGCCGCCGGCGGGGGGGGGGAGACGCTTCAAGCATTGCTTCCAAGGAGCCCTCGCATTACAGCCGTGAGTAGCGCTTTGCGCATACTCACTTCGGGGACTCGGGGAGCTTCTCGGCTGCCTTTGCGGCAGCCCCGTGGTTTTCTTGTGGTTTCCTCTCGCGCGGGGCTCTGAGTTTGTCGTGGGCGCCCAACGCCATCGAAAGCGCGCGCGCTCGCTTGTGCTGCGTTGCGCGCGGGCACAAATTTCGCGCCCGCGCCTGGCCCGCGCGCGGGCGGGCAAGCTGGGCGCGCGGGCCGCCTCCCGCTTACCTGCGCCGCGCGGCGCGCGGCCCCACGAGAAGGGCCCGCGCGCGCGAGGCGGGGGGGCGTCAGCATGTGCCTCGCGGCGCGCGGCCCCACGCGAAGGGCCTGCGCGCGCGAGGGGGGGGGGGGGGGAGCGACGGCACGTGCCTCGCGGCGCGCGGCCCCGCGCGAAGGGCCCGCGCGCGAGGGGGGGTGCGTCGTCGCGCGCGTGGCTAGTCTGCTCTTCTGCTCGCTTTGCGTCGAACGCCCCGTGCAGGCGCGCCGCGGGGATCGCGTCGGGGCGGTTCGCGGCGCGCCTCGGGGTCGTGCGATGTGCAGGCATTGGTGCTTGCATCTCGCAGGCATGTGCGCTTGCGTCCCGCCGTGGCGGACGGCGCGCGCGCTTTCGCCGCCGCGCGCGCGCGCCGGTCGCCGCTCTCTTCTCCCTGTGCAGGTTCCTTCCTCGCTCCCTCCTCCGCCAGGCGCAGGTACATCCATCTTCCTCTTCGACAAGATCCCCTCGTCTGTTTTGCTGGCTCGATCGAGGTCAGGACTTCCCCCTGGCGTGGGCTGGCCCACGCTCTGGCTCCGCCCTCGCGCGTTCTCTCGGCTGGTCTCCTCGCGCGCTCGCTTGCCCGCGTGGCTTCTCGCGCGTTGTGTGCGCCACCTGCTCCTCGTCTGGCAATTCTGGGGCCCTCTTGGTTCCTTCGCTGGCGCAGGCCAATACGGCTTGTCCCCACACGGGCGCACATCGTCCGTCGTCCCCACGCGGCCATGCGGGGCCAATGCGGCTTTCGCAGGTGCGCGGGCCCAGTCGGCGCATGCAGTTGGCGCTCTTGCACCCAATCGGCTTCCAACGCCGGTGCAGGCCAATGCGGCTTGCTATCGCACGGGCGCATATTGTCCGTCGGCCCCAAGTGGCCGTGCGGGGCCAATACGGCCCTCGCAAGTGCTCCGGCGCAGGCCACTACGGCTTGTCAATATACGGGCGCATACTGTCCGTCGGCCCCACGTGGCCATGCGGGGCCAATACGGCTTTCGCAGGTGTGCGAGCGCAGTCGGCCCAAGCTGTTGGCTGCTCTTGCACCCAGTCGGCTTCCAACGCTGGTGCAGGCCAATACGGCTTGCTTTCGCACGGGCGCATATTGTCCGTCGGGCCCGAGTGGCCGTGCGGGGCCAATGCGGCCCTCGCAAATGCTCCGGCGCAGGCCAATACGGCTTGTCATTATACGGGCGCATATTGTCCGTTGGCCCCACGTGGCCATGCGGGCCCAATACGGCTTTCGCAGGTGCGCGGGCCCAGTCGGCCCAAGCGTCTGGCTGCTCCTGGACCCAACCGGCTTCATTCACCGCTGCAGGCCAATACGGCTTGCTTTCGCACGGGTGCATATTGCCCGTCGGCCCCAAGTGGCCGTGCGGGGCCAAATCGGCCCTCGCAAACGCGCGGGCCCATTCGGCCCCAGCGCTCAGTGGCTCTGGTGCAGGCCACTACGGCTTGGCTTTTTACGGGCGCTTATTGTCCGTCGGCCCAGAGCGGCCACGCGCGGCCAATGCGGCCTGCGCCGCAGCGTGGGCGCTCCCTTCGCGTCGTCGCGTCACCTTTCCGTCAGCGTCAAGCGCAGCAACGGCTGAGTCTTGTGCTGTGCGCGCGCAACGCACTGCTTCGCGATGGCCGAAGCCGCGCCGGAGACTGTTCGCGCTTTTCTCCAGCGCGTGGAGGGGACGGGCGCGCAGGAGGCCGCCTGGTTCGACTCGGTCGCAGCGGCGCTGGCAGCCGAGAGCATCACCGTGCCCTCAGAGCTGGCCGGGGCCTAGTTTGAGGACTTCCGCTTCCAGAATGCCGATCTGGATGGCGGCAAGAAGCGCTGCGTCCGCGCGGCCATCAAGTTGGCCGGGCGCGAGAAGGCCGGCGTTCCTGCGCAGCGCGAGCGGCGCGCGCGTGCACGCTCGCGCGCAGGGTGATATGAAAGAGCTGCAGACGGCCGCGGGATCGCCGCCGCGCGACGTCGCGTACGTCGCGTCGCAGGCGCCCGCGGCGGCCCACGTGGACATTTGTGCCACGCTCAAGACCGCGAGCCTCGAAGGCTTGCCCAGCGACCTCATGCCCAGGCGAGGCGCGGCTTGCCACGGCGGGGAGCGCGCGCCATCTTGCGCGCGACACTTGCGGCGTAGCTCCGACCTCGTGGATGAGCTTGCCAGCGAAGTGGCCAAGCTTCGGAAGCGCGGCATCGAAAAGGGTTTCGTCAACGTGAAGCTAGCCAGGTGGCTGCCGCAGCACCTCGCCGGGGCGCTTCGCGATGCCGACGAAGACGAAGCCAAGCTTTCGGAGGACCTGAAAAACTTAGCACAGGCGCAGCGCCTCACCGTCGCGTGCGCTCGCGCCGCGCCTGTTTCCTCGCGCGAGGCCATGGGGGCGAAGGCGACGCCCAAGCGCGTCATGCCGACGCTCAGCCAATGGCACCTCGCGTGGAGTCGCTACGCGGTCGGTGCTCACGCCACCGGCCAGCTGAGCTACGCCGCGGCCGCAGCCCATCGCGACGTCTGCATGGCGGTGGGCCTCGGGGCGGCCCGCAACAAGCGGCGGGTGCAGCTCGCGGTCTATTATGACGAGCAGGCCCGCAAAGATAGGGCGGAACGCTCGCGCTCTGGCGACCCGACCTTCGTGGCCCGCACGCGTTTTCTTGCGAATGTGTTTCCGCGCCGCGTTGGCCGCGCCGGTTGCGCGCGGGCAGATCGCGCGGCGAAGCGCGTGGACACCGCCATTCTCAATCGCGCAGAGGAGGCTCACGATGCCGACGAAGCCGCAGCCAAGGCGGCGCCGGCTGAGTCGTCGGCAAAGGGCGGCACCAAGAGCGCCCAGGCCCCCTCGTCGCGTCGGCTCGCGCGGGGCAGCAGCCCCCACTCCCCACCTATTCATTCGCGCGGCGCGTTCGCAGGTGGCGACGGGCAAAGCCGCCGCGGGGAAGGGCCACGGCTCCGCGAGCGGTGGCAAGAGCGCGCAATGGTCGGGAAAGCGCTGGAACAGCTGGGGCTCGGCGGGCGATTACCATGGGCACAGCTGGGGCGCAGCGGATCGCGGCGGGGAGGTGAATCGCAAGCTGCGCGCGCCCCCGAGGGCCGTCAAGAGGGCCCGCCCATAGCGCCGCAGCTCCAGGGCGCAAGGGGGCCGCGGGCGCGCGGAGCACGCGGTGGCGCGCGGGCTCGCGCGGTGTCAAGAGTGACAGCGCGGGGGCCGAACACTTGTCGGCGCGCGGTGCATGCGAATTTAGCCGAACAATAGTCGGCGCGATGCCTTCTCACTCTTCGCAACCGTACTACGCAAAGCAATGCGGCGCGATGCTTGGGCCGGTCCGCGCCGAAATTGCGCGGGCAATGAAACGGCCGACAGTTCGGCTCGCGCGCCATGTCATCTTGCAGCGGCCGCGGCACACGCGGGTCGTTCCGCGCGCTCGCGTTCAGGTCCGCCGTTCAGCTTTTGCTGCGACCCGACGCGATCGAGGCTACTTTGTTCGTCGCGTTTGTTTGCAATGCGCGGGCGGCTGCCGCCGCCTCCACCAGCGCCGCCGTCGGGGCGTGTTCCTGCGCCGCCAGCTCCCCCAGCCCGGCGGCGCTCACGGTCTCGCGGCGCGTCCTCGACGCAGGCCCCGAGCGCATCGCGCGGTCCGCAATGTTGCATGTCGAACTCCGCCTTGCAGGCGGCGAACGACTGGGCTGCTCGCGCGCCTCGCCAGGTGAACGCCGACGATGTGGGGAAGCCACAATTCGTCGACGACGCGTGCCGTGAGCAAGTCGATTTCGAGCCAGCCGTTGACGTCAGCGCAGACGTCTGGGCCGCGGTGGAATGGGTGAACGCGCGCCAATCGGACCAGATTAATGCTGAACGCGAGCGCTTCATCTGCGACATTGAAGCTGAGGCGCGGGCGCTGCACGTGTCGGGCGAAGTAGCCCGCTGGCATGTAGGGGCCGATGCAGGCGTGCGCAAGGTGGCGACTGGCGTCAACGGCCCTTTAATAGAGGCGCTCGCCGCTCGCACCGAGTTCCAGGACGCCGCGTGCATAGAATTCTTTCGCCGCGGCGCGCCAGCGGTGGGCCCGCTCCCAGTCTCGGGAAGCGGCGTGCCCGTGCAGCGTCCCGACGCGCAGCCGGTCTCAACCGTGCGAGGGGGCGCCGCTCAAGCCAACCGCGCGTTGCTGGCGTCCCTCAAAGAGGACGCTCATTCGGCGACGTTGCTGCAGCTGTCTTTCAAAGAAGCGCGCATGGGTCGCGTGACCCAGCCTGTCACGGCTGTGCAGGCCGACCTCAGTGCAAACGTCTTGTCGCCGCGCTTCGGGGTTGTGCAAACGCGGCCCAATGGCGACATACGCGTTCGGGCTGTTGACGATCTTACTCGCGCGAAAGTGAACGGGTGCACCTCGGCAGGCGAAAAGTTTCGCCCCGAGCCCATCGATGCGCTGTATCGCGTCGCCAGGGGCGTGGCGCAGGGCACGCGCGAACGCATCATGTTCTACAACGCCGACATTGACTCGGCCTTCCGCAGGCTTCCCGCCATGCCGATGCATCGCCGGTTCCTGTTCTTCGTTTTCCTCGCGCAGGGCGTGGCCCATGTGGCAGGGCACCTAGCCATGCCCTTCGGCGCCGTCGCGTCCGCGCATGCGTGGGAAAGGGTCGGCGCGCTCATTTCGCACCTTGTGCGTCGCCTACTGTTCATTCCCATGCTGCGTTTCGTCGATGACCTCTTTGGCGCCGAGCGCGCGGCATGCGCCGAGCATGCGCTCGAGTGCATCGTGCGGCTCGTGCGCTGCATCCTCGGCCCCTCTGCAATCGCGGCGGACAAGGTCGCCGCGGGCATGCCGCTTGTCGTCCTGGGCCTTCAGGTCCGCGCAGACCACGGCGGTTTCTCGTGCACTCCGTCGCCCGACAAGGTCAAGAAGTGGCGCGGTCGCATTGGCGACGCGCCCTCCTCGGGCGTTTTGCGGCCAGGGGACGCGGCAAAGCTTGCGGGCGCCCTGATGTGGGCATGCTCGGGCATGTTCCATCGCATCGGGCGCGCGCTCATCCGGCCCTTGTTCGCCCACTCGAAGCAGTGCGGCGTGGTGGTGCCGCGGCAGCTGCGCGTCGCACTCGAATGGTGGGCAGAAGTCTTAGCGCTGGAGCTCTGCGAGACCCGTGTCTGGGCACCAGATCAGCGCGAGGCAGCGCAGCTCTTTGTCGACGCGCGCAGCACGCCGCCCCGCGTCGCGGCTGTGCTCTTCCTCGACGGGCGGGCTTCCTACTCCGATTGGGCTCCCCCCGATTGCGTTCTGCGCCATTTCAAGCAAAGGGGCGATGCGCAGATTATGTCCCTCGAGCTTCTGCCGATCGCTTTTGGCCTTTCCACATTCAGCAACGCGCTCGCGGGCAGGCGCGTGCGCCTCTGGTCCGACAACGTCGGTGCCGAGGCTGCCGCGCGGAAAGGCGCTTCCAAAGAGTGGGACTATACGTGTGTCATCAATTCTTTGTGGCTGCAGGCGGCGCAATTGCGCGTCTCGCTCCGCGTCGACCGCGTCCCCTCGAAGCTAAACGTTGCCGATTTGCCGTCGCGGGAGCAGTGCTGGCTCCTTCGCGAGATCGGCGCTTCTTTCGTGCTGCCGCGTCTTAGCGAGGCACTCTGGAAGCCCGATGCCTGGGCATCTCTTTCGGCCGCGCGGGTGTCGCTGCGCCGCGCGTGAGCGTCCGTCGGCCGACAGTTCGGCTTGCGCGCCAAATCGTCTTGCGTCGGCGCGCGCGCATGAAAATTGTTTTATTCGTTGTCGTGTTGCGTCCGCGAAGGTCGCGCGTAGCGCAGCCGCTCCACGTGCGCTCGGCAAGCAGGGCTCGGCGGCAGAGGCATTGCTTGGCGCGCGCCGACCGTCGGAACGGCAATGGCCGGGCACGCCGCTTCCATGCGTGTCTTCCTGGAGAGAACCGCGGGCCAAGGCAGGCACGATGCGGCGTGGGTCGATGCGATCGCGGCGGCGCTCGCCGCCGAAAGCGCGTCGCGCCCGTCCGCGCTCGCTGGGGCCAAATTTAAAGATTTCCAATTCCTGGGCGCGGACCTCGACGGCGGCCAAAAGCGTTGCATTCGGGAAGCTATCGCACTCGCGACAAGCCTTCAGGTTCGCGCACTTCGCGCCGCGCCCCTGCTGCATCGCGCCCGCGTGCGCGCGCAGGAGGCAGCGCAAGTCCAGAGACCGGTGCCGGCGCGGGCGCAGGCCGCCGGGGGCATTGCCGTTGACGCGCTCCTCGAGACAAGGATTGCGGAGGCGCAGGGGGCCCGCGCGCCACAGTGCGGCGGGGGCCCGCGCGCGGAGCTCCGTTAACTTCGCCGGCGGCTTGACAGCGAGGAAGGCCCAGTGAGCGTCGCTGAGTGGCTGTCTTCGGCGCGCGCAGCGGCCCTCCTGGGCGCATGCCCGCGCTCCATCGCCTCTTTCAAGAGCGGCGTGGCAGCATGGGTCGCGTTCGCGCGCGAGGCTCTTGCGCTGCACGGGCGCGAGCTGCCGCCGTCTGCCGACGGGTTGCTCGCGTGGTCGCTGCTGTTTCGCTCCGACCAGACCTTTCCAATTATGTCTCTCACGTCAAGCTGGCTTGTCAGGTTTGCGATCTCCCTGTAGACGTTTTTCGTGACTCGCCCCTTCGCCGCGCCAAATGCGCGATTCGCAAGCGCGGCGCTTTCCTGCCCAGGGCGCCCCTATTCATCAGGGAGGACGCAGTTTGCGCGCTGCTAAATCTGGCAAAAGTGCGGCACGAGTCCGCCGTTTTCGCGCAGCTCTTTCTTGTCACGTACGTGTTTCTCTTGCGCCTTCCCTCGGAGGCCCTGGGCATTTCGTTCGACGGCGTCGCCTTTCGTCAGGGCGCAGGGGCTTCCTTCATTCTGTGCAACGGCCTCCTGCAGCTCAAATTGGCGCGCCGCAAGAACAAGCAATTCGGGTCCGTGCTGCAGCGAGCGCGCTGGTGCGCGCGCTGCACCAAGACGTGCCCGGTCCACGCGCTCGGCGCATGGTTCGCGGACCTGCCCGTGGGCACCAGGCCGTTCGCGGACATTAGCGCGGCCAGCTCTCTGAGCACGCTGCGCTTTCTCCTCGGTCAGCTCGGCGTCAAAGACGCGGCGCTCTATCGCACGCACGACCTGCGGCGCGGGCACGCACTGGACCTCCAGCAGAGGGGAGGCACCTTGCGCGAGATCCTTCAGGCGGGCGAATGGTCCTCGCCCGCGTTCCTGTCGTACCTCGATTTGACGCAACTCGAACTCGGCGCCGTGGTCGAGGCGCATCTAGCTGAGTCCGAGGACGAACTTGCCTAGGCAATGGCGACCCAGGCGTCGCGCGACGCCCTCGCGCGTACGCCTCCGCCGCTGCGTGTCACAACACCGCGGCGCCGCCGCACGCATCGCCCGTTTCGCAAGGGGTGCGCGTGCCGCGCGCGTCGCCGCTGCGCGGTGCACCAGCATGCATCGGCTGGGGGTGCTTGCATCCCTGGCGCCCTGCGCGTCGGCTCAGACTGGCACCGCCAGGCTGGACGGCGCGGGGGGTGCCGCACCCCTTGTCAAGTGGGTGCGGGCACCCTCGGGTGCGGGAGGCTTCTGGCGCAGCTGAAATGTGTGGTGGGCGCCCAACGCCATCGAAAGCGCGCGCGCTCGCTTGTGCTGCGTTGTGCGCGGGCACAAATTTCGCGCCCGCGCCTGGCCCGCGCGCGGGCGGGCAAGCTGGGCGCGCGGGCCGCCTCCCGCTTTCCTGCGCCGCGCGGCGCGCGGCCCCCCCCCCGCGGGCGAGAAGGGCCACGGCACCGCGTGCTCGACGCGAGGGGAGTGGCGGCCGCGTCAGCAGTGCCTCGCGGTGCGCGGCCCCACGCGAAGGGCCCCTGCGCGCGAGGGATGGGGGGGGGGGGGGGGGGAGCGACGGCGCGTGCCTCGCGGCGCGCGGCCCCGCGCGAAGGGCCCGCGCGCGAGGGGGGTGCGTCGTCACGCGCGTGGCTAGTCTGCTCTTCTGCTCGCTTTGCGTCGAACGCCCCGTGCAGGCGCGCCGCGGGGATCGCGTCGGGGCGGTTCGCGGCGCGCCTCGGGGTCGTGCGATGTGCAGGCATTGGTGCTTGCGTCCCGCCGTGGCGGACGGCGCGCGCGCTTTCGCCCCGCCCTCCCGCTCCTGGGGGTACTTGCATCCCTGGCGCCCCGCGCGTCGGCTCAGACTGGCACCGCCAGGCTGGACGGCGCGGGGGGTGCCGCACCCCTTGTCAAGTGGGTGCGGGCACCCTCGGGTGCGGGAGGCTTCTGGCGCAGCTGAAATTTGTGGGCGCCCCGAGTCGCCGCTGAGGCTGTCGGCGAAAGGGGGGGGTCGCTTCAACGACTGACTGCCCCCCATCGGAGCCGCAGAAAAAATCCTTGCGGCCTTCTCGAGATAGATCTATTCGACGCCCACGATGGCTTCCCCGGAGTTTCGACGGCCCCTCCCCGATGCCGCCCCAAGCCGCGCAGGGGCCTCGGAGGCCGTCGGGGGCGAGTGGGCGAGACAACGAACGAAGCGGAAGCATTTAGAGTGTTGAATTATGCGGGCGTTTCTGAAGCATCGCGCGAAGGATCCACAGCGACCTCGGGCCGTCTGAAGGCCGCATCTGATGCCGATCGAAGCGGGAAGGGCCGCCGATCAACGCCACGCATGCCTAGCAAAGCCAAACAAGGCCAGACAACGCCAGGCAATGCTGGGCAGTGCTAAGCAATGCCAGGCAACGCCAAGCAATCCCAAGCAGTGCACGAATATGCTAAGCAAAGCAAAGCAATGCCAATCAATGCAAATACAGGCAAGGCCAAGCAGCGCCAGACAATCTCCAGCAACGAAATTCAATGCACATGAGTGTCTGGCGAAGCCAGGCAACGTCAAGCTGCGATTTAAACCGAAGCAGAACAGGGCAATGTCAAATCCGGCCGTCGATGCGAATGGGCGTTGCGGGCGCGGCGCGCGCCGCCGCGACCCAAGGCGGGTGCGCCCGTGGAGGGCTCGGCTTGCTCGGCCGACCGCGGCGCGCGGCAGGCTGGCGCCGTCTGCGTGGTCGATTAAAGCGCAGCAGAGATGGTCGACGCAATGCCAGGCCAGGCTGCCCGCGGTTGCTCATGCGACGCCGTCGCGCCATCCAGTCGGGCGTAGGTCTTCTGGCCATGCAAAGGTGCGCGGCGGCCTGGCGCGCCCCCGCGGCGCGCGCCGTCGCCCCCGCCGCGCACTTCGCAGCGTGCCCGCAACAAGTCCAGGCCCCCGCAGAGCGATCGCGCGAGGCCCAAACCGGGGGCTTCTCGCGGCAGGCGCGGTGCCCGCAAGGTTGGGGCGCGCAGACGGGAGCGCGGCGCTGCTCGGCCCCGGCGGGGTACAGCGGCCCCTGCGCGCGCTGCGTTGGCCCCGGCGCATCCGACATCGAATTTGCCGATGAGCGGCGCGGCGCTGGCGGGGGCCTCGCGCCTGCGGGGCGCGCGCAGGGGCGACGCGGATTTTTCGAATTTCAATGACGCGATGCTGGAGTATTGGTCATTCCAATTCGGCGCTTTCTGGCCGTGCTCGACGGCGGCGGCGCAGCGAGCGCTGCTATGTCCCAGACAGCGCCGCCGAGCCGCAGAGTCTGGAGGGCGCCCGCGATGCCGAGTGAACACGAGGGCTGCGCAGCGGCAGCATTCTAGTGTGGAAGCAGTATTTACCAGAGGGGAGAGAGCAGCAAACGCGAGGCGCCCGCAGCCGATCAACAGGAACAGCAACCATAATATCACCTCTCTCTCATATACATCTGTATACATATATGCATACACATATACAGTGGTGCTGATAGGGCCACCCTTCGAGCGAGAAGAAGTGCTTGGCTGGGCAATCGGCGTAGGAGAAGAAGTGCTTGGTGGGCACTTGGCGGAGGAAAAGAAGGTGGTGACTGGCGCGCTGGCGGGCATGATTTGCACTTGGTGCGCGTCGGTTGCGCGCTGGCTGGATTTGACGGGTCTTCGGGCGGTGGGCGCCCGTCGCCGCTTCGCCGTCGCGTCGCGCGCCTGCGATCAGGATGCGCGCGCGAAGTTTGTTTTTCCCCCGAAAAGTGTAAGACCCTGCCCCCCGCGCCGAGGCGGGACTTGACAGTTTCGCAAGCGCGCGCTCGCATTATATACCCACGTGACGGGCACTATGCTTGTTCATCAAAATCTCTTGGCGCGCAGAATTACGAAGGTATTGATGATGTTGGCGGGCAGCGGAGGTTGTGGCGATGATGACGATGGTGACGATGATGATGCCGATGGCAATGATGACGGAGGCGACGATGATGGCGCCGCCCTCTGCCATCGCCGCAGTGGGCATCTTTTCGAGCCTAGGTTTGCTGAGGAGCACGGCGCCGTCGGCAGCGCAGGCGGATCCGCGCATTCGAACGGCCGGCGCGGCTCGACCCCTCCGCGCCGCCGCCCGCGCCCCTTTTGCCCGCCCGAATACTCCCGCGCGGCCGCGGCCCGACGCCGCTCGCGGACGGCCGGCGAAAGTGGCCCTCCGCCGAAAGTTTCAACAAATGATGGGTGGCGCCCGCGCGCAATCGGAACCGGCGTCCTTCTCCGAATCCGCTATCACGCGAAGTGGCGAGCCCTCCTGGCGCCCGGGCATGTCCCAGGGGCCGGCGTGGCGCAGGTCCGCGCGAACATGGCGGTTTCGAGCGTATCCGTCGCGAAGCAAGCTGGGCGCCATGCCCTTGGCGATTATTTTCCAAATCGGCATCGCGCTGCGGTGCGCGACCGCTCTGCAACTCCCGCGCGGGCAATTTATGCTGGCGTCGGCGAGCCAGCGGCAGCGAGCGCTTGCACTGTGGCGCAAAAGGGATGTCTGAAGCGGCTCCTCGAATAGTTCGTTGCCGATGATTTCTCTTCGCCTGGCGCTTCAGTCGCCTGAGCCGTCGCGGTTTGGCTGGGCTGGGCCGGTTCGGGCCAGGCTCCCGGAGCGCGCCCGCTGCCCGACGTCGCCGCAGCCGTCGCATCTCTGGTCGCCGCGCGGGAATCGCTGGAGTCGGCGCGATTTTGCTTGCTGGCGGCGCGCGCGGCCATCTCGCAGCGGCCCGCGCCGCCGGCTGCCGCGCCTAGCGCCAGCGCGCTTGTCGCGTCGGCCTTTCTGTCCACGCCGACTTTGGGCGCGCGTCGCGCGAGGACTTATGGGCCGGCCTGCGATCCGAATTAGCCGGGATTTTGGAAAACGCCAGCTTGGCAATCCAGGGCGCGGCGGCGGCGGCCAAGAGTCGGCGCGCGAGACAGCGCTCTTGGGGAGGCATCCTGCGGGGGAGGGGGGGGGGGCGTTGCAGGGTCGATGATCGCGGCCGTGAAAACATCGGCGCCGGCTCTCTCTTTGCGTCTGAAGAAAGGAAAAATGTCAATGGCAATTATTATTCTGTCCGCGTGGCCGTCGAGCGCCGGGCTCCCGTCGGGGGAGCTGCCCTCGCAAAAATCCAAAGCAGTGAGCAGAAACAGAGACAGGCAGAAATTCTGATGTTCGAGCAGGCGCACCCGCGCGGAGGAGACGAGCGCGTCGCCCAGGGTAGCCAGCAGATGCATCGGCAGGCAAGCGAAGAAATGCACGTTCTCACTTCCGTCGCGTTGGATCAGTTATCGGCGCGCTGCAGTTGCCGCGCCGCGCCCGCGCGCGCGCGGCGCCGGCGCCATGAGCAACTCGCGCTCGGGAAAATGGCCCACGACATGAGCCCGCCGCGGAATGCTTTTGTGGAAGAAGCTGTGCAGGCACCTGCAGAGACGGCGACTCGCGTTGCCCGTGCAGGCCCGGTCGAGCGCGCCAGACGCAGCGCGCGCGCGACCAGGTCGATGTTAAAGTCGCGGCGCCAGCGAGCCCGTTTCCCGCAGTGGCAGATCTCGTGGAGGTTGGGCTCGCAGCGCGCCCCAGCAGCGGCCGCGGCGGTGCGCGGTAGGACATGGAAAAGGATTTAGACGATAAGGAGGCGCAGGCGCGAATTTCACGAGCACTGAACCTGTCCGCGGCAAGGGGACCGCGCGCAACGGGCGCCTCGTGGGCGCGCGGCTTCCAGCGAAGAGGCGCGGGCGAAGATATTGGGCATGCTGGGGGAACTGATCGAGGAGTGTCGTTGTGAATTGGGCGCGTAGAGGCGCGCGGGACGTCGCCGGCTCCGTCGCAGGCAGAGGCGGACATGGTCCGCCTGGCATTCAGCGCGGCGCCAGGCGATGCGCCATAGCCACGCATTGCGTATTTTGCGCGCAATGGCGCGCCGGGACCACGTGCCCGCGCGCTGCCCGCGACGCCATTCCGCGGCAATGGCGGCGGAACGCCCTGGGGAATAGTTGGGGGGCGCCGCCCGTGCGCGCGCTGATCGCAATGCCGCGCATGCGTTTAGGCGCACGTGCCCTGCGTGGACAGAGGGGGCGCCGAGGGGCTGCGCCCAGCGATGAGACATCCAGGCCGCATGTCACATGCGAGAATTCGTCTGTGGGCGCTTCGTCGAAGCACCGTCGGTTCAATGCTCTTCGCGATGTAACATTGAGCAGGCAGTCTTCTCCCGCGGGGGCAGCCCCTCCCCGCTCCCTTCGTTTCTTTGACGCGACGAGGAGGGCGACGCATTTGCCACTGGCACCGCCCAGTGACGAGCGCATTCGCCGACGGCTGTCGCGCTGCAGCTGGGCCCGCCAGCTCCCGAGGTCTTGCCTCGGCGTTCGCGGCGCCAATCGCCGGAGTGGCATTCGGGGGCGGCGCGGATGGCGCTCGCGCGAATGTGGATTGCATTATGTTGTGTTTCGGGGGCGGCGCGCGGGGCCGCCGCCGTCGCTTCCTGGCAGCCGGCGCGTCAAGCCGGGGTGCCCATCACAATTCACGTCGCGTGCGATGGCCTGCCGCCGCGTCGCGCCGCGCCGCGCGGCGCGCGATCGACGGGGCCTCGTGGGCTATTTTTTCTTAGTCCCAGCATTCGGGCCGTCGGAGGAAATCTCAATGTTGACAGCGCGCGTCGCGGATCAAGAGGGGTCGCGGCTGGGCGCCCTCGCAGAAAACCGGCGACGCGTCGGCGAATCTCCCGCGCGCCCCAGGAGGAAACGGAGCGCCCCCGATCGGCGGGAGGGGCTGCGCCAGCGACGCAGGAGCGAGACAGCGGACCTTCGCGAGGGCGCCCCGTGAGCTTCCAGCGGCAGGGGGCGTCGGGCAGCCTCGACTGCGCACCGTGGCAGGCAGCGCCGCGCAGGAGTCTGCTGGCGCGCGAGGAGAAGGGCCCTCCCGCGCCGCGAGCAGTTGCTTTTCCGTATTGTTTCTTTCCGCTCGAGCCTCGCCGCTCCGCCCTGCCCCTGCGTTCCTTTTTGTTCCTCCGTTCTCGAAGTTAAGAGCGGCGGGCGTCGCCGCTCGTCGCCCGAGCCGCCTCCCGCCCCGCGGTCCGCCGGGCCTTCTCGGGCGCGTCGCCCCGCGGAGCTCCTTCTTGCTCTTGTCGCAAATTGTCGTTGGCCCTTTCGTTCTCCCCGCTACCCCTCGCCCCTCGTTCCCCCCCCCCCGACGAGTGCCGCTCGCGATCGGCCGATTGTCGGGGCGCGCAGCGCGGCGTCGGGCGAACGACGGGGGCGGGCCAGACTCATCTAGCCCGCTTTCGCGCGACGCAAGGAGGCGGACAACACGCTCGCGTCGTCGCGCGCGGCGCCAGACGACGCGGCGCTCCAAGGCGCTTCCGCGGCCGCCGCCAGTTCGCTGGAAGGGGGGCTCCGCCGCGCGCGCGCGCCACTTCGGGTTCCAGCGCATCGGCGAAACGCGTGGAGGTGCCCGTTCAGCCAGCGTTCTGAGGGGAAATATTGCTTGCCGCGCGAGCGGCGAGGTTCCCTTCCCCTGATCTAGCCCGGGCAACGCGCAGCCGGACCCGGCGGAAAAAATGCTGAGATCGCTCGACTTCACATGGGCGCGGGCGCCCCGGTGCAAGCGCGCACCCCCCTCGGCAGAAACGCGCCGTTGGTTCGCGCCCGCCCGGGCGAGGTAGCGCTGCGCGCAACGCAAACGCTCGACGCGGATTTAATTTGATCGGCGCAGGCGCTCCCGCGCTGCTGCGATGGCGGCCCCTGTGCGCGGCCCCCATTGATGCGGCTTCGGTGCTTAGCTCATGCCGGGCAGTCACCAAGTCGCCCAGCGCGGGCGGCGCGGTTTGCGCCGAGCGATTGTCATCGCTGGCCCAGCCAGAGGCAGGACATTTCGCGCCGCCGACGAGATAGGCGGCGCCCAATCCGTGAGCGCCGACCTGCGCCCGCACGCGCAAACATCAGGCCTTGACAGCGCAGGATACATTCGGCGATTTCGACATGTTTTTGCGCCGCGCCCGCTGTCGGCGCTCGCGCTGCAGGCAAAGGTTCCCCGCTGGATGACGTGGGACCATCCGCGCGATCGGCGCGCCGAGTGCGCCCGGGCCAATGGCGACGGAGGGGGGGGCAGGGCCGCTGGCTTCGCGGGCGGGCGGGGCGGGGGCGGGGGTCGAGCCTTCGCGGTTTCGGCCGAAGAGCGGGAGGGGGCTGGGGCGAGCGCAGGGGGCAGCAGTTCCGCGCGCGCATCGCCGCGGCAGTCCTCGCCGCAGCGAGCGCCGCGCGCCCCGCGCGAGGGGCGCCGCGTTTGCCGCGGGCCGCTCGGCGAAGGCGCTCGGGTTTCGCAGGATCCGTTTTGCAGAATGCTTTGATTTCAGGTGCATCTGAACTGCCAGAGTCTGGCGCGGAGCGTCCGCCAAGTCGACCGACAGCCGCGGCAGAGCTGCGCAGAAGCGCAGGCAACGCGAGGGCGATCGTCGAAGCCATCGGCGACGCGCCTGCGGCAGAATCGCCTTTCCTCGATGTTCGAATCGACCCTGTGTGCGATCGAGGGGGGGGGGGCGCCAGCTTTCTCGCGCGCCGCGCGGCGGCCAGGCCGCGGCCGGGACTCTTGGCATGCGATCGCGATTACAATGCTTCATGCCCCGAGAATTTCCTAAACGCGCCTGCGCCTGGGGCAGGTTGGCTTGTCCGCGCCGAGGCGGGTCTGTCTGCTGCGGGCGCTCCATGGCGCGCGACGCGCAGGCGGCGGCCCCGTCTGCGTAGCCAGCCCTGAGCGCGCGCAGTTTTGCACTGCGCCAGGAAAGGCGGCTCATCGCAGAGTGAAGTGTTGGCAGGTATGCTGGCCCATGCGCGGACGAGTTGCGCGGGGCTTAGCGTCGGCCAGTGAGCAATGCGCGCCCACCGAGTGGCCTTCGCGATGCATGGGTCGCCCGACGCAGACTGACAGCTGCGCCCTCGGCAAACACGCGCGTGCTCGAGCCGCGAACTTGCTCCAGCAAGTGCAAGCGCATCACGCGTCTGAGCCGCGTCGGGCCATCGTCTGAGACTTCCTCGCCAACTCGCCCGCTCGTTTGGCGCAAGCCAGTCTGTCCGATGCGTTCCAGACAGTCGCGCTGGCGAGACGGCGCGCAGTTCTTGGAAGAGTTAACCGAGAGCGCGGCGCCATCGCGTCTTGGCGGCGCAGCGCGCGCATTTTTTCCGAGGGCAGCGCCCGCGCGGAGAGTGGCGGTTTCACGGCTTCGCCCCGAGCTCGCCTGTCGCCGAGGTCCCAGAAGAGCCTCCAGAAGGCTCGCGGGCGCCGTGCACAGATTTGAAGCTTGCGTCAGAACGTCACCACCAAACAGCAACCTCGCGCCCCTTGGCGCTGGCAGGTCGGAATTGACGCGTCGGTCAGGCGCGGAAGTGGGTCGGCGCGGGATCGGATCGTCGCGGAATCGGTGCGCGATGGGGTCGGCGCGTCATAGGGTCGCAGGCTCGGTGCGTCAAGGACTCCGTGGCATCGGTGCGCCATGGAGTCGGCGCGCTGGTGCGTCGCGGACTCGGTGCGTCGCGGTGCAGGCGCGTCGCGGAGTCGGTGCGCGTCGGGCTCGGTGCGTCGCGTCGTGGTCGCGTTGGTGCGTCATGGATTTGATGTTTCGCGGAGTCATTGCGCGGCGAAGCGGCGCCCTGCCCAATTGCGGGTTCAGTTCATCGCGCTCGACGGCGTTGAGCGCGCGTCGCTTTCACGAAGCAATGCAAAACAAGGCAAACCGACGCAAAGTTATGCAACGCAGCGCGAATCAACGCAACGCAACGCAAGGCCATGCGAAGCAACCCTGCGTGACACTAGATTAGGCAGCGCAACGTAATTCAGATCAGCGCAAAGAAGCGCAGAACAATGCAACACAGCGAATAGCAAGGCACTGCAATGCAACGCAATGCAAGTCAACACGAAGCAAGGCAACGTAATGCAACACAACGCAGAGCAATGCAACTTAAACGCAAAGCCCTGCGAATAAACGCAGCGCAATGCAAAACGGCGCAGCGCAATGCAAGGCAATGCAAAGCAATGCCGACCAACGGGGAGCAATCCGAAGCCAAAGAAACGCAACGCAAAAGTAACGCAACAACGCGCAACGCAAAGCAACGCCATGGCAAGCAGCGTAGAGCAGCGCAACGCAATGCGAAACAATGCAGTGCAAAGCTGCGCAGCACAGCGCCAAGCAATGCAAGCCAATCGATAGCATGGTCATGGAACGCGAAGAAACGCAACGCCATGCGATTGAAATGTAGGGTGGTTCGCAAACGCGGCGCGCGGGTGGCGGCGACGGGCGGCAACGGGCGGCGACGAGCCAGTCGTCTTGCCATTGTGGCCCAGCGGTGGCGGCAGCGACGCGCGCCGACGGGCGGCGACGAGGTGGCCGCGCCGCCGCCGTTGCCTTGAATTTGTTCTAAAGAGACACCTGTGCGCGAGCACTCCTGAGGGAAAACAACAACCATAGTTTACCGTGTACTTGGTGGGTGGATTTGATACACTGTGCGTTGCGATTGCTTTATGTGCGTTCTCCAATTTAAAATTTGCGCGCGAAGTGTCTTATCTTGTCTCGCGCGGCTTCCACGGGTGGGAACGCTGAATCGCTTGCGCATTGCGTTCGGAAGCGGCTGACCCAACGCGCCACGGGGGCCTCGAGGCCGCCCTGGCGAGGCCCCGGCAGCGCGCCCGGGGGCCCGCCGGGAGATGACTGCTTCAAGCATGCTTCCAAGGAGCCTTCAGGTGAGTAGCGCTTGCGCAGCTCACTTCGGGGACTCGGGGAGCTTCTCGGCTGCCTTTTCGGCAGCCCCGTGGTTTTCTTGTGGTTTCCTCTCGCGTGGGGCTCTGAGTTTGTCGGCGCCCCGAGTCGCCGCGGAGGCCGTCGGCGAAAGGGGGGGGGTCGCTTCAACGACGACGCCCCCATCGGATCCGCAGAAACAAATCTTGCGGGCCTTCTCGAGGATAGATCTAGCCAACGCCCACGATTGGCTTCTCCGGAGTTCGATCGGGCCCTCCCCGATTCCGCCCCAGCGCGCAGGGGCCTCGGAGGCCGCTTTCGGGGGCGAGTGGGCGAGACAACAAACGAAGCGGAAGCATTTAGAGTGTTGAATAATGCGGGCGTTTCTGAAGCATCGCGCGAAGGATCCACAGCGACCTCGGGCCGTCTGAAGGCCGCATCTGATGCCGATCGAAGCGGGAAGGGCCGCCGATCAACGCCACGCATGCCTAGCAAAGCCAAACAAGGCCAGGCAACGCCAGGCAATGCTGGGCAGTGCTAAGCAATGCCAGGCAACGCCAAGCAATCCCAAGCAGCGCACGAAGATGCTAAGCAAAGCAAAGCAATGCCAATCAATGCAAATACAGGCAAGGCCAAGCAGCGCCAGACAATCTCCAGCAACGAAATTCAATTCACATGAGTGTCTGGCGAAGCCAGGCAACGTCAAGCACTGCGATCTTAAACCGAAGCAGAAAGGCAATGTCAAATCCGGCCGTTCGATTGTGCGAATGGGCGTTGCGGGCGGGCGCGCGCCGCACCGCGACCCGCATGGCGGTGGCGCCCGTGGAGGGATCGGCTTGCTCGGGCCGACCGCGGCGCGCGGCAGGGGGCTGGCGCCCGTCTGCGTGGTCGATTAAAGCGAAGCAGAGATGGTCGACGCAATGCCAGGCCAGGCTGCCCGCGGTTGCTCATGAGACGCCGTCGCGCCATCCAGTCGGGCGTAGGTCTTCTGGCCATGCAGAGGTGTGCGGCGGCCTGGCGCGCCCCCGCGGCGCGCGCCGTCGCCCCCGCCGCGCACTTCGCAGAGCGTGCCCGCAACAATTCCAGGCCCCCGCAGAGCGATTGCGCGAGACCCAAACCCGGGGCTTCTCGCGGCAGGCGCGGTGCCCGCACGGTTGGGGCGCGCAGACGGGAGCGCGGCGCTGCTCGGCCCCGGCGGGGTACAGCGGCCCCTGCGCGCGCTGCGTTGGCCCCGGCGCATCCGACATCGAATTTGCCGCTGAGCGGCGCGGCGCTGCCCCAGGCGGGGCTCCGGCTTGCGGGCGGGCTGCGAGGCAAGGGGCGACGCGGATTTTACGAATTTCAATGACGCGAATGCTGGAGTATTGGTCAATCCAATGCGGCGCCTTTCTTGGCCGTCTCGACGGCGGCGGCGCAGTAGTGAGCGCTGCTATGTCCAGACAGCGCCGCCAGAGCCGCAGAGGTCCTGGAGGGGCGCCGCGATGCCGAATCTAGTGAAACACGAGGCTTGCCAGCGGCAGCATTCTAGTGTGGGAAGCAGTAGTTATGATACCAAGGGAGAGAGCTAGGCAACGAGGCGCCACGCAGCAGATCAACAGGACAGCAACCATAATATCACCTCTCTCATATACATCTGTATACGTATATGCATACACATTTACATTGGTGCTGATAGGGCCACCCTTCGAGCGAGAAGATGTGCTTGGTTGGGCAATCGGCGTAGGAGAAGAAGTGCTTGGCTGGGCACTTGGCGTGGGATCAATTTTGTGACTGGCGGCTGGCGGGCATTGATTTGCACTTGGTGCGCGTCGGTTGCGTGCTGGCTGGATTTGACGGGTCTTCGGGCGGTGGGCGCCCGTCGCCGCTTCGCCGTCGCGTCGCGCGCCGGCGATCAGGATGCGCGCGCGAAGTTTGTTTTTCCCCAGAAAAGTGGTAAGACCCTGCCCCCCGCGCCGAGGCGGGAATTGACAGTTTCGCAAGCGCGCGCTCGCATTATATACCCACGTGACGGGCACTAGGCTTGTTCATCAAAATCTATCTCTTGGCGCGCAGAGAATACGAAGGTAGGATGATGTTGGCGGGCAGCGGAAGGTGGTGGCGATGATGACGGATGTTGACGTGATGATGCCGATGGCAATGATGACGGGAGGGCGACGATGATGGCGCCGCCCTCTGCCATCGCCGCAGAGGCAACCTCTCGAGCCTAAGGTTTTGCTGGGGAGCACGGGCGCCCCGCGCGTCGGCAGGCAGGCGGATTCCGCGGAATTCGAACGGCGGCGCGGCTCGACCCCTTCCGCGCCGCCGCACGGCCCCTTTGCCCGCTCCCCGACTATCCCGCGCGGCCGCGGCCCGACGCCGCTCGCGGACGGCCGGCGAAAGTGGCCCTCCGCCGAAAGTTTCAACAAATAAAGGCTGGCGCCCGCGCGCAATCGGAACCGGCGTCCTTCTCCGAATCTGCTATCACGCGAAGTGGCGAGCCCTCCTGGCGCCCGGGCATGTCCCAGGGGCTGGCGTGGCGCAGGTCCGCGCGAACATCGCGGTTTCGAGCGTATCCGTCGCGAAGCAAGCTGGGCACCATGCCCTTGGCGATTATTTTGCAAATCGGCATCGCGCTGCGGTGCGCGACCGCTCTGCAACTCCCGCGCGGGCGATTTATGCTGGCGTCGGCGAGCCAGCGGCAGCGAATGCGTTGCACTGTGGCGCAAAAGGGGATGTCGGAAGCGGCTCCTCGAATAGTTCGTTGCCGATAATTTCTCTTCGCCTGGCGCTTCAGTCGCCTGAGCCGTCGCGGTTTGGCTGGGCTGGGCCGGCTCGGGCCAGGCTCCCGGAGCGCGCCCGCTGCCCGACGTCGCCGCCGCCGTCGCATCTCTGGTCGCCGCGCGGGAAGCGCTGGAGTCGGCGCGATTTTGCTTGCTGGCGGCGCGCGCGGCCATCTCGCAGCGGCCCGCGCCGCCGGCTGCCGCGCCTAGCGCCAGCGCGCTTGTCGCGTCGGTCTTTCTGTCCACGCCGACTTTGGGCGCGCGTCGCGCGAGGAATTATGGGCCGGCCTGCGATCCGAATTAGCCGGGACATTGGAAAACGCCAGCTTGGCAATCCAGGGCGCGGCGGCGGCGGCCAAGAGCCGGCGCGGCGAGACAGGCTCTATGGGGGGGCAATCCTGCGGGGGCGGGGGGGGGAGGGGACGTGCAGGTGTCGATTGATCGCGGCCGTGAACCTATGGCGCAGGCGTCTCTTGCGTCTGAAGAAAGGAAAAATGTCAATGGCAATTATCTTTGTCCGCGTGGCCGTCGAGAGCGCCGGGCTCCCGTCGGGGGAGCTGCCCTCGCAAAAATCCAAAGCAGTGAGCAGAAACAGAGACAGGCAGAAATTCTGATGTTCGAGCAGGCGCACCCGCGCGGAGGAGACGAGCGCGTCGCCCAGGGTAGCCAGCAGTTGCATCGGCAGGCAAGCGAAGAAATGCGCGTTCTCACTTCCGTCGCGTTGGATCAGTTATCGGCGCGCTGCAGTTGCCGCGCCGCGCCCGCGCGCGCGGCGCCTGGTGACAGAGCAACTATCGCGATCGGAAAATGTCACACGACATGAGCCCGCCGCGGATTGCTTTTGTGGAAGAAGCTGTGCAGGCACCTGCAGAGACGGCGACTCGCGTTGCCCGTGCAGTCCCGGTCGAGCGCGCCAGACGCAGCGCGCGCGCGACCAGGTCGATGTTAAAGTCGCGGCGCCAGCGAGCCCGTTTCCCGCAGTGGCAGATCTCGTGGAGGTTGGGCTCGCAGCGCGCCCCAGCAGCGGCCGCGGCGGTGCGCGGTAGGATATGGAAAAGGATTTAGACGATAAGGAGGCGCAGGCGCGAATTTCACGAGCACCGAACCTGTCCGCGGCAAGAGGGCCGCGCGCAACGGGCGCCTCGTGGGCGCGCGGCTTCCAGCGAAGAGGCGCGCGACGTCGCCGGCTCCGTCGCAGGCAGAGGCGGACATGGTCCGCCTGGCATTCAGCGCGGCGTCAGGCGATGCGCCATAGCCACGCATTGCGCATGTGCGCGCAATAGCGCGCCGGGACCACGTGCCCGCGCGCTGCCCGCGACGCCATTCCGCGGCAATGGCGGCGGAACGCCCTGGGGAATAGTTGGGGCGCCGCCCGTGCGCGCGCCGATCGCAATGCCGCGCATGCGTTTAGGCGCACGCGCCCTGCGTGGACAGAGGGGGCGCCGAGGGGCTGCGCCCAGCGATGAGACATCCAGGTCGCATGTCACATGCGAGAATTCGTCTGTGGGCGCTTCGTCGAAGCACCGTCGGTTCAATGCTCTTCGCGATGTAACATTGAGCAGGCAGTCTTCTCCCGCGGGGGCAGCCCCTCCCCGCTCCCTTCGTTTCTTTGACGCGACGAGGAGGGCGACGCATTTGCCACTGGCGCCGCCCAGTGACGAGCGCATTCGCCAACGGCTGTCGCGCTGCAGCTGGGCCCGCCAGCTCCCGAGGTCTTGCCTCGGCGTTCGCGGCGCCAATCGCCGGAGTGGCATTCGGGGGCGGCGCGGATGGCGCTCGCGCGACTGTGGATTGCATTGTGTTATGTTTCGGGGGCGGCGCGCGGGGCCGCCGCGGGCGCCCCGTGAGCTTTCAGCGGCTGGGGGCGTCGGGCAGCCTCGACTGCGCACCGTGGCAGGCAGCGCCGCGCAGGAGTCTGCTGGCGCGCGAGGAGAAGGGCCCTCCCGCGCCGCGAGCAGTTGCTTTTCCATATTGTTTCTTTCCGTTCGAGCCTCGCCGCTCCGCCCTGCAACTGCGTTCCTTTTTGTTTCTTCCGTTCTCGAAGTTAGGAGCGGCGGGCGTCGCCGCTCGTCGCCCGAGCCGCCTCCCGCCCCGCGGTCCGCCGGGCCTTCTCGGGCGCGTCGCCCCGCGGAGCTCCTTCTTGCTCTTGCCGCAAATTGTAGTTGGCCCTTTCGTTCTCCCCGCTACCCCTCGCCCCTCGCCCCCCCCCCCCCCGACGCGCGCCGCTCGCGATCGGCCGACTGTCGGGGCGCGCAGCGCGGCGTCGGGCGAACGGCGGGGGCGGGCTAGACTCATCTAGCCCGCTTTCGCGCGACGCAAGGAGGCGGGCAACAGCCAGTTCGCTGGAAGGGGGGCTCCGCCGCCGCGCGCGCCACTTCGGGTTCCAGCGCCTCGGCGAAACGCGTGGAGGTGCCCGTTGAGCCAGCGTTCTGAGGGGAAATATTGCTTGCCGCGCGAGCGGCGAGGTTCCCTTCCCCAGATCTAGCCCAGGCAACGCGCAGCCGGACCCAGCGGAAAAAATACTGAGATCGCCCGACTTCACATGGGCGCGGGCGCCCCGGTGCAAGCGCGCACCCCCCCTGGCAGAAACGCGCCGTTGGTTCGCGCCCGCCCGGGCGAGGTAGCGCTGCGCGCAACGCAAACGCTCGACGCGGATTTAACTTGATCGGCGCAGGCGCTCCCGCGCTGCTGCGATGGCGGCCCCTGCGCGCGGCCCCC
This sequence comes from Prorocentrum cordatum, assembly GCA_963575745.1. NCBI lineage: Eukaryota > Dinophyceae > Prorocentrales > Prorocentraceae > Prorocentrum > Prorocentrum cordatum. The sequence goes on along the minus strand of CAUYUJ010010270.1, from coordinate 2,527 downwards.
ATTGATGCGGCTTCGGTGCTTAGCTCATGCCAGGCAGTCACCAAGTAGCCCAGCGCGGGCGGCGCGGTCTGCGCCGAGCGACTGTCATCGCTGGCCCAGCCAGAGGCCCAGGACATTTCGCGCGCCGCGAGATAGGCGGCGCCCCATCCTTGAGCGCCCGACCTGCGACTCGCACGCGCTAACATGGGTGCACTTTAGGCCCGGGCAGGCATGGGTGAGTGCTTCATAATGTACGCGCGCGGACACCTTGGAAACGTCGCCCGCGCATGCAGCTCGGGGCGCAGGGGCGAAGAGAGGGGGGGGGCGCCCCCCCCCTTCGCTGCCCGCGCCGAGGGGCTGCGAGGAAGGGGGGGCGACGGGCCGCGGTGGCCGCGCTCACCTTGCGATTTGATTTTTCTCGGGTTTCTCTGCTGTCTTTTGCGCTTCGCATCCATTTGCTTGGCGGTGGCGATGGCAGGCGAATGTGGATTGGCCGCCATAGGGAGTACGTTGCCGGTCGACGCGCGCGCTCGCTTATGGTGTTTCGTCAGGGAGGTAGGCATCGAGGACGTCGACGACCTGGCATTTTTCTTTACCACGGTGGAGGCAGCCGCGGCCTCGGGACAGGAGGAGGCGCGGCGGCGAGCTCGGCAGCTCGCGGGGCATCCGCGAGTGGCAGCGTGGCACAGGGTGGCCCGCGAGGCGCAGTCAGCGCCGCCCGCGCGCAAGGCGGACGCTCCGCCACGCGCGCTGGCGATGGTCCTCCCTGGCTTGCGCCCGCCAAGAGGGGGGCGCGGCGTGCAGCGCGCGGCGGCGAGCGCTTTCGGCACAGAGGAGGCGGACGCCGCGCAGCGCGCCAGCGCGGCCGGGGCAGCGGTGCAGCTGTCCGCGTCCTGGGGCCCAGCGCACGGCTTGGCGCGGGGGCTCTCCGAGGGCCAGGCGCAGCGCTTGTGCGGACCCGGGTCCGCGGCGGCGAAGAGGCTGGCGCGCTTCGCGAGCGCGGGGGTCCGGGACGCGCTGCGCGTCTGGGCGAGATGGGAGGCGTGGGCCCGAGCACGGCAGCTCGAGCCCCTCTCCGCGGAGGCTGCTGGCAGCACACTGTTGGTGGACGAGTTCATATGTCATATGTGCGGTGAACAAGCCTCCGGGGTGCGCGTGTGGAATCGGTTGAAGTGGCTGCAGAAGTATCTCGGTGCGCCGTTCGCGCTCGAAGACGCGAGGAAGCCAGACGCGCGGCCCGCGAGCAAAGCGGGGGGAGAGTTGCGGCAAGCGACCGTGCTCGAGCCGTGCATGGTATCGTTCCTGCATCAGATACTTGCCGCACAGGCAGCGCAGCGCGGTTGGCTCGAGGTTCCCGCCGCTGCAGCGATCGCGCTGTGCCGCGGGTGGCTGAGATTCCAGCATTTGTCACGGTCGTGCCCGATTGAAAGGACGAGAGCGCTGGCCTGGTTCAGATGTTACCGCGGAAAGCGCGGCGGATGTTTCGATTGGTGCCTGGTGCGGACCGCGGAGCCGCGTTGCGCAGCGGATGCGCTCTGGGACGCGTGGCATAAGCGCGCAGGGGCTGCCGGCGAAGGCGCCCCCCTGCCAAGGGGCCTCGCGGCGCACGAGGATACGGGGCAGCTCTGGCGTCTCGCGCACTTCTCAAAGTTTCTGCAGACTGAGATCGGCCTTTGTCTGAATTCACCGCTCGAGAGGAAACTGATCACGTCGTACAGCCTGAGGCGTTTCATGCCGACGTTGGCGGAAAGCGCGCAGCTTCCGTGGACAGAGCGCGTTGTTGGCGGGGGCTGGACGCCCCGCGATGGTGGCGGAAGCACCGGCGCCCCGAACATGATGCCGTTGCGATACGCTGGAACCAGACGTGAGCAGCAGGGTTTCGTCCGTCTGTACATGCACGAAGTGTTTCACGAGGCCGTGGCCAGCTTGCCAGCCCCCCTGCGATTCGATGGGGTCAAAGCTTGGTGGGATACGCCAGCCGCGCAGGAGGTCGCAGCGGGCGCGCGGCGCCGCGCGATGCAGCTGCTGGCGGCACAGGGCGCGCCCGAGCCCGCGAAGTTTCTGCCGCCGGCGGTAAAGAAAGAGCTGGCGCGCCGGCGGTTTGGCGCGTTCACCGCGTCCAATTACGGGGAGCAGAGCGCAGCGCTGAGGCGACAGTTCCGCAGCCGGGGCCGCCGCGTTGCCCAGCCGCCGCAGCGGCCGCGGCGGGCGCAGCGCCTGCGCGGGATCGCTGGTAAACGCGCGCTAGAGGAAGGCGAGATCGGCAGCGATGAGGAAAGAGACAGCCAGTCATCCGCAGCGTTGCCCGTCGAGCGGGCAAAGCCGGCAGCACAGCCGAGTGCCGGGGAGCTTGCGGGAGCAGCGGCGCCAGCGGTTGGAGCTGCTCCTGCGGCAGCAGCAGCGCAGGCGCAGGCAGCGCCAACGTCACCCCTTGGGGGCGATGTTGTTGCAGCAGCAGCGCAGGCGGGCGCAAGCGGCGCCAGGGGCTTTGTAATTCGCGCGGAGCGTTTCTTTGCCGCGCAGGCGCAGGCAGCGTCACCGTCGCGGG
>CAUYUJ010010269.1:432926-478936 GCA_963575745.1 Prorocentrum cordatum | reverse complement strand
AGTCTACCCTCAAAAGTTTGCGATCCAGTGCTAGCCGGTTGCCCTTGCTGCTGCCTCCGAGGCCATGGGACCGTCTCCCGCCGCCTCCACTTCCTCTGCGGGGCCACGGGAACCCTGTGAGAGCAGATTGCTGCGTCTGGCAGCAGCAGCAGCATCAGCAGCAGGAAGCCAAGCATCTGGGCACTGCTGGGAATTCGGAGGCCATGCCGTTGCCACGAGGGGAGCATGCCTCGATGCTGCCCCGCAGTGCCGATCCCGGAGCCAGCCCTGCCTCCTCCTCGGGCGGGCTCCCGTGGCCACCTCTGCCTCCCTCCCGAGCCCATCTCGGGATCGGCCTGTGGTGATGGCCTCGACGCTTTGAGAGGCCTGCAGCACCGCCCCGCAGGACGTGGGCGGGCCATCATCCGTCAAGCATGCGCGTGTTCCCCTGTTCTCCCTGCTGGCCACTGCCGCCTCAAGGAAGTGTTTCGTGCCATCTCGCGGGCGAAGGCTGCCCGCGACGACGAGGGGGGGGCGGGAGCCGGGTCGGGAGGGGAGTCAGCCTAGCTTTCCACCGCCCTGGCCTTGCAACCTCACAAGCGCCCTTGGCGGTACTTTCATATTCCCTTGCTCGGGCTCGGTGGTTGATCGGGCCCCAAGGCCGCCGCTGCGGCCACCCTCCCTCTTCGGCGGCGTCTTTGTGATTCACCTGGACGTCTGCTGGCTCGCTCGCTCCCCTTTCCCCTCATCCTCCTCCTCCGCCTCCTCCTCTTCCTTCTCCTCCTCCTCCTCCCACTGTGCTGGGTCGCGCCGCGCGCGGGTTTCCGTCGGGAGGAGATCCGAGCGTGGCTCCGTGCTGCGCTCGTCCTCATCCTCTCCCTCCTCTGCTTGGGCCTTCCTGCGGCTGCAGCAGGTTGCCCGCCCAGCACGACCTCGCTCCGCGCGGCCTGGGCCACGGCCCCAGGACTGTCGCGCCGTCTGGCCACCGTGCCCTTCGGGATGGTGGCTCCAGGCAACTGGGCCCGCGCACGGTCAAGGCGCTCCAAAGCCATATGGTCTCAAGTCCTTCTCCTGCTTGGCCGCCGCCTGGTATTTGTCCCCACGTCGTGACAGTCGGCATTGAGGGTTCATCCTGCCCGAGGGATCTGGGAAATGGGAGAAGTCTCCCGCTGCGCGCTCGTCTCTTCCTCCTCCTTCTCCTCCTCCTCCTCCTCCTTCGCCTCGGTCGGTCGGTCGGTCGGGAGGCGGATGGGCGGATGGGTTAAGATCCGAGCCACGCAGTGGACCGCGCGCGGGCGCGGGGGCACCGCCCGCCGCCGCCGCCCGCTAGCGCGGCGGCGGGCGGTCCAGGTGGGCCTGGCGCCAGTACCGAAACGGCTGGTTGGGCGTCGCGTAGTGGGGGGGCGACTAATGCAGGGGCAGCGAGGGCTGCATAACAGGAGCCCTCAGGGCCCGAAAGGGGACCCTTAAGGTTCTGAATAGTGCACCTTTCTTCTCCCCCTTTCCCTCGGCGGCGAGCGAGGGGGGGGGAAGGAAGGGAGAAGGAGACGGCCTTCTCAGATGGCTCGGAAGTCCCCCGGCCTTCTGTTTCCTGATCCTTCCCCAGGACGCATATGACTTCTCAGAATTCGCGAGTGCTTGTGAACAGGCCTTGTCCGTCTCATCCCCCCCCGGCGCTCGCCACCGACGATCCCCCCCAAGTAAGCGACGCCCAGCCTAGGGGGCGCCGCCGCCGTCGCCGTCGTCGTCGTCGGCGCCGCAAGAGGCCTTCGCACCTACGTCGCGGATGCCGGGCTCCCACTGCTGCACCCGCCAGTGCGGGAGGGCCGCGTGCTGTACCTCAGCGGCGAGTTCCCAGAGCACCCGGTCGTGGTGCGCCTGGCGCTGCACAGGCCGCCGTGGATCGGCGGCGTCCGACGGGGGGGAAGCGAGAAGGAGAAGGCCTTCTCAGAAGGCTGTGGGACGTCTCAGGGACCCTCGCGCCTTCTCTTCTGAGACGGCGTATGCGTCTTCGGGGAAGGCTTAGGAAACTTCTCAAAAGGCCGGGGGGCTTCCGAGCCTTCTGAGAAGGCCCGCACCTTTTCACGTTCCCCCCTCGCTCGCCGCCGATTGAAGAAGGAAGGGGATCATGGATGAGTTTCGGGGGTCGACTTAGACATACTGGCGTGTCGAAAAATTTGGGACGTAGGTTTTCTATAATTTTCGGCCTCTCGGGGCCCATCCCAGCAGGCCCCGTGAACGTCAAAAAACGGCTCGGGATTAAGACCTGGTCCCAGGGAGAGGGTCGAGACCTCTGGGGGTCGACGTTTTGGAAAACAACAAATTATAGCCGGAGTGCAGTATCCCCAAACAGGGTTTTTAGACCCACTGCGGTTTCCAAGGTCGATTGCATGCCCGTCCAGTGCGGGCTGGCATGGCATGTTAACTCCTCCTCCTCCTCCTCCTCCTCCTCCTGATCCTGCTCCTCCTCCTCCTCCTCCTCCTCCTCCTCCACCTCCTCTTCATCCCGAACGGCATCTCGGAGCCCAGAGTTGCGAGGATGTCTCCAGCGTAACGGGCTGGACCACCTCGCGCGCGGCATTTCGGACCCCAGAGTTGCGACGATGTCTCGGGCGAAACGTGCTGCGAGGAAGTCTCAGGCGAACGGGCCGGACCACCTCGAGCGCGGCATCTCAGAGCTCCGAGTTGCGGGGGCCTCCTGGGGCCTCCTGGGACCTCCTGGTGACCTCCTGGGGCTTCCTCCTGGGCCTCTTGTGGCCTGGACCCCACTTGGGGCTTCCTGAAGCCTCTTGGGGCTCCCAGAGGGGGATATCTAACATGTGGCCGTCAGGGCCCCCCAAAATGGGGGGGAAAGCAGGACAAATCAACGAATCGACACCGGATGTGTATTAACTGGACACGTTCTGATAGGGGGTCTCCTGGGGCCTCCTGGGAGCCTCCTGGGAATCTCCTGGGGGCCCCTGGGGCCTGTCCTGGGCGTCCTGCGGCCTCCTGAAGCTCTCTGGGGCCTCCTGGGAGCCAGATGTGGTCTTCTGGGTCCCCAGGCTGGACCACCTCTTGCGCAGCATCTGAGAGCTCAGAGTTGCGAGAATGTCTTGTGCGAAACGGGCCGGACCACCTTGCGCACGGCATCTCAGAGCTCAGAGTTGCGAGGATGTCTCAGGCGAGATGGGTCGGACCACCTCGCGCAGGGCATCTCGGAGCCCAGAGTTGCGAGGATGTCTCCAGCGTGACGGGCTGGACCACCTCGCGCGCTGCATTTCGGACCCCAGAGTTGCGACGATGTCTCGGGCGAAACGTGCTGCGAGGAAGTCTCAGGCGAACGGGCCGGACCACCTCGAGCGCGGCATCTCAGAGCTCCGAGTTGCGGTCACCTCCTGGGGCCTCCTGGGACCTCCTGGTGACCTCCTGGGGCTTCCTCCTGGGCCTCCTGTGGCCTCCTGGACCCCACCTGGGGCTTCCTGAAGCCTCTTGGGGCTCCCAGACGGGGATATCCAACATGTGGCCGTCGGGGCCCCCCAAATTGGGGGAGGGGGGCCACAAGAGCAGGAAAAATCAACGAATCGACACCGGATGTGTATTAACTGGACACGTTCTTATGAGGGGGCCTCCTGGGGCCTCCTGTGAGCCTCCTGGGAATCTCCTGCGGACCCCTGGGGCCTGTCCTGGGCGTCCTGCGGCTTCCTGAAGCTCTCTGGGGCCTCCTGGGGCTCCCAGGGTCCCAGGGGGGATATGTAACATGTGGTCTTCTGGGCCCCCAGGCTGGACCACCTCTTGCGCAGCATCTGAGAGCTCAGAGTTGCAAAAATGTCTTGTGCGAAACGGGCCAGATCACCTTGCGCACGGCATCTCAGAGCTCAGAGTTGCGAGGATGTCTCAGGCGAGATGGGCCGGACCACCTCGCGCAGGGCATCTCGGAGCCCAGAGTTGCGAGGATGTCTCAGGCGAAACGGGCTGGACCACCTCGCGCGCGGCATTTCGGACCCCAGAGTTGCGACGACGTCTCGGGCGAAACGTGCTGCGAGGAAGTCTCAGGCGAAACGGGCCGGACCACCTCGAGCGCGGCGTCTCAGAGCTCAGAGTTGCGGGGGCCTCCTGGGGCCTCCTGGGGCCTCCTGGTGACCTCCTGGGGCTTCCTCCTGGGCCTCCTGTGGCCTCCTGGACCCCGCTTTGGGCTTCCTGAAGCCTCTTGGTGCTCCCAGGGGTGGATATCTAACATGTGGCTGTCGGGGCTCCCCAAAATGGGGGGGGGCCACAAGAGCAGGAAAAATCAACGAATCGGCACCGGATGTGCATTAACTTGACACGTTCTGATAGGGGGCCTCCTGGGGCCTCCTGGGAGCCTCCTGGGAATCTCCTGCGGACCCCTGGGGCCTGTCCTGGGCGTCCTGCGGCTTCCTGAAGCTCTCTGGGGCCTCCTGGGGCTCCCAGGGAGGATATGTAGCATGTGGTCTTCTGGGCCCCCAGACTGGACCACCTCTTGCGCGGCATCTCAGAGCTCAGAGTTGCGAGGATGTCTTGTGCGAAACGGGCCGGACCAACTTGCGCACGGCATCTCAGAGCTCAGAGTTGCAAGGATGTCTCAGGCGAGACGGGCCGGTGTCTCGGGCGAAACGCGCTGCGAGGAAGTCTCAGGCGAAACGGGCCGGACCACCTCGAGCGCGGCGTCTCAGAGCTCCGAGTTGCGGGGGCCTCCTGGGGCCTCCTGGGGCCTCCTGGGGCCTCCTGGTGACCTCCTGGGGCTTCCTCCTGGGCCTCCTGTGGCCTCCTGGACCCCACCTGGGGTTTCCTGAAGCCTCTTGGGGCTCCCAGGGGTGATATCTAACCTGTGGCCGCTTGGGCCTCTCAAAATGGAGGGGGGGGCACAAGAGCAGGAAAAATTAACGAATCGACACCGGATGTGTATTGACTGGACACGTTCTGATAGGGGGCCTCCTGGGTCCTCCTGGGAGCCTCCTGGGAATCTCCTGCGGACCCCTGGGGCCTGTCCTGGGCGTCCTGCGGCTTCCTGCAACTTTCTGGGGCCTCCTGGGGCTCCCAGGGTCCCAGGGAGGATATGTAACATGTGGTTTTCTGGGTCCCCAGGCTGGACCACCTCTTGCGCGGCATCTGGGAGCTCAGAGTTGCGAGGATGTCTTGTGCAAAACATGCCGGACCACCTTGCGCACGGCATCTCAGAGCTAAGAGTTGCAAGGATGTCTCAAGCGAGACGGGCCGGACCACCTCGCGCAGGGCATCTCAGAGCTCAGAAGTTCGAGGATATCTCAGGCGGGCTCCCAGGGTCCCAGGGAGGATATGTAACATGTGGTTTTCTGGGTCCCCAGGCTGGACCACCTCTTGCGCGGCATCTGGGAGCTCAGAGCTGCGAGGATGTCTTGTGCGAAACAGTCCAGACCACCTTGCGCACGGCATCTCAGAGCTAAGAGTTGCGAGGATGTCTCAGGCGAGACGGGCCAGACCACCTCGCGCAGTGCATCTCAGAGCTCAGAAAACCGAGGATGTCTCAGGCGAAACGGGCCGGACCATCTCTCGCGCGGCATCTCCGAGGTCAAGGTTTCGAGGATGTCTCAGGCGAAACGGGCCGGACCACCTCGCGTAGGGCATCTCAGAGCTCAGAGTTTCGAGGATGTCTCAGGCGAAACGGCCCAGACCACCTCTCGCACGGAACCTCGGGGCTCAGAGTTTCGAGGAGGTCTCAAGCGAAACGGCCCGGACCACCTCTCGCGCGGCATCCTGGAGCGCAATTTTTCGAGGATGTCTCAGGCGAAACGGCCAATCCCGGCCAACTCAGAAACGAGAGTTGTGAGGATGTCTGAAGCGAAACGGCCCGGACCAGCAAATTTTTCTGAGGATGTCTCTGCTCCGACTTCCCTCGGCCAGAGTTAGCTTCTATCACAACAGTACCCCGTTCAGCAAGCTGTTTGGGGAACGATTGTCCAGCGTCTGGGAGCTGGGAGCGCTGCCTTCCTCCAAGTCGTCCTGGAAATAGTTGTTTTTCCATCCCCCGGCGAAAGCAGGCGCCGATCCGGCGTGTGAGTTTCAAAGACCTTCATATGTATATATATATATATATATATATATGTGTATGTATGTGTGTATATATATACATACATACATACATACATATATAGCCTGATCCTCAGTTCTTGAGCTTCAGCTCTGCTTGGGGTGGGTGCCGGGATGGCTCTGCCGGGATAAGGGGGGGTGGGGGGTCGAGTCAGTTTCGATGGCAAAATCGGGCCCCGGAGTGGCCGAAACATCGCTCGCTTCAACTTACCCTCCCGACACCTCCTAAGAGTGCCCAAAGACGTAAAATCTGCCCCATTCCCTAAGGACAACGTTTTTTTTTTTGTTATTTGTTTTTTTGTTTTTGTCGCTTCCTCGGCCTTCGCAGTGTCCAACACGGCCCAAGAGACCCCCAAAACAGGCCCAGAGGCTGTCGAGCGAGCCCCAAGTCGGCCCAAGAAGGGCCCAAGACGGCCCAGGAGACCCCCAAGACAGCCCAAGCAGGCCCCAGGACGGGCCCAAGAAGCGCCCAAGAGGGCTCCATGACGGCCCCAGAAGGGCCCGAGACGGCCCAAGAGGCGCCAAGGAGGCACCAAAATTGCCCTAGGAGTCCCCAAGAAACCCCGAGAGGCTCCAAGTGGCTCTTAAGAGGCCCCCAAAAGGCGCCCAAAAGCGCTCCCGAAGGCTTAGAAATTAGTTTCTACACATCCTCCAAGACGCCCCCCCAGGAGGCCTCGAAGATGCGTCGTAGAGGCCCCTCAAGAAGCCGACTCAATGACTCCAAGCTATTTACAAACCACTCAGGTTTGAACAAGCGCGCTGGGGCGAAAGCGTCCTTCTGACAGCGGGATCGTCCCAGATCGGCGGCGCCGGCCCGAGGCCTTTACAAAAGTTGTTTTTCCATCCCCTGGCGGTAACAGGCGTAAGCAAGGGGGGGAGGGGCGGGTGGTGAGGGGGCTGGTTACGCCACGATTCGAGCGCCGTCGAGGGAACGCCTAGGGATGGCTGGCCAGACGGCGCACGGGCGCGAATCGCAAAGCGACCAGGGGGAGGGGTGGTGGTGCCTGTCACGCGGGCGTTCTCGTCAGGTCGGGCATGTTATCCTACAGGCGAATGTTGGAGGGAACTGCAACATTTGTCTCCACATGTGTTTAACACGTGCTTGCTATCTTAAAAAGGTGTAAAACATCGTCACCATATTGTTGTTGACTGTGTTTAAACATTCCTCCTGCAGAGGGACGTCACCGCGAATCGTGCAAGCCGAGCTCCCGAGATCCGCACGCTGCAGTTTCTTGCACGGCGGGCGTGTTCGCCAGGCCTCTGGCCGTGCGCACGGGCCGTGCTCTCGCCCCCTCGTCCGGGCTGCACCTCCTCTTTCGTCCTCGGGGCTCCGCGGCCGTGCTTCGGCCCCCGCTCCTCGACCCGCTTCGTCACCCTTGCTCTAGAGTCGGGCCTGTCCCTCTACAGGAGGAATGCTCAAACATACTCAAACGTAGTCTGGGGACTATGTCTTACTATGTTTGGTCACTTCTTAGTGGTTGATTTTTTTGTTCGCCCACAATCCGCCTTTAGGGGGACATGCCCGACCTAACCCCTGCTGTCATCAGGGTGCTTTGCTGGGCTCATGTTCCACAACCTGCAATTTCGCCAGGTTTCGAGTTCTGGGGCCCATCCAAGGTCGGGGCGGGTCGAGAAATGGAGGGGAAAGGTTAGGTTTGGAGCTCAAGCCAGTTTTTTGTTTCGCGATGTTACGAGTTTTCGCAGCGCCGGATCTCAGGAGGGGCCTCTCTGAGGTCCCCTGGAGACTTCTCATTGCCACGACTGGATTCGTTTCACACTTCTGGCCAGAGCGAGAGCGCACCCCAGGAAAGGGCCTGGGGAGGGATGTCTTCATGGCCAGCACGAAAAGGAGGGGCACTGAAAGGTTGTCGCCGGTTTGAGGTTCCCCGCGGATAGCGCATCGCGCATCTGCAGGGGCGTGACCCTTTCCCCGGGGACAGTGTTTGGTCCCAGATCCATGGATGAGGGCCCAGGGGGCCAAATGACGCGCCCCATCATGGGGGTCGATCTCGAGAAGCAACGCCCAGAGTGGCAAATAGAGAGATCGTCGGAGCAGCCTGGAAAGTTGAGCGACCCAGCCTTTCTGCGACGCGGGCATACATCCACGTGCACCGCCTGGGGAACTGACGCCCTGGGACCCCAGCGGGCGGTGACTATGGAGCTGTTTTGGCCCCAGGGGGCCCGGATCTGTCCACCTCCACCGCCTGCCGAGGTCCTCGAAGATCGACCCCCGAAGCGGTGGTTATGGGCGAATCTCCGCCTCGGACGCCACCCCGTGCCCGACAGGAACGGCTTCGCCTCGGAGCCGCTGGGCCCCCTCGAGGGCGCGCCGGCCCACCCGGGCGCCGCCGCCGTTGCGCGCCTCAGCGTCTGCTGGTCGCCCTTTGCCCTCGTGCAGGCGTGCCGGCTGCACACGGTGGAGGCGGACCGGGCGCTGGGCGGCGGCGTGCGGCTCTTCAAGATCTCCGTGTTCCACCACGGGGTCGCCGACGCCGGCAACCGACGTGCGACGGCGGCGACGCGACCTCGACGGCGACGGCACGGCGGCGGCGTCCACGGCGGCGGCGGCAGGGCGGCGGAGACGACGGCGACGGCGGTGAGGCTTCAGGTTGCGCACGGACAGCCCCACCAGGCAGTGTAAGCTGGCTTCAACAGGCCCCTGGGAGGTCCAGGGCGGTCTCAGCATCTCAGGCCTGGGGCGGCCCCAGGGCGCCGCCGGAGGCGGCGCCAGGGTGTTGAGACTGCCCAGGACTACACGGGGAGCTTGTGGAGTCGGGGGTGGATAAGAGGGGGGTGATTTTTCGCAGTGCGTGCCAGGTCTGTAGAAGCCTTCCAACGTTCGCTGCAACGTCTTGCCAAGGACGTTGCTGTGTCTGGCAGCCATGAGTGGTTTCGATTTTTCCGCCCTGGCTGACGCCGCCGAGGGAATTCATGCATCGTGTCTGTTTTTGATTCATTGAGGGTATGTCGTCGTAGAAGCTAGGGGGGGATGTCATGGCGGGGGCAATGATATCTCCCCAGATTTCAGGGCGCCTCTTCTTACTTCATTGCGTCTCTGCCCCCCTCCCTGGGCCGCGCACGCGCCAGCGGCCATGATTTGCGCCCCCCCTCTTGGACGCCCCCCTCCTGACCGCCCCTGGTTGAGGCCAGCAGGCATTACCTCGGAGCGTGCGCAGCCTGGAGAAGTAACCAGACGACGACGACGAGGACGACGACGACGACGCCGAGGCCGAGGACGAGGACGAGGACGAGGACGAGGACGAGGACGACGACGAGGACGACGCCGACGACGCCGACGACGACGACGACGACGACGACGACGGCGACTGCAGGTCACGCACGCGTTCGCCACGCAGGGCCCGGCAGCGGACGAGGAGCGCGCCCGGTGGGTGGCCGACATCGCGCGGGCCATCCGCTTGCTCACCCAGTCGCTGTTCCCCGCCTTCACCCTGTGCGCCGCGGGGGGCGGGGGGTGGGCCTGCCCCGATCGGCGCCGAGCGCCTCTCCTCCCCGACCCCTCGCGCTGTGAGAGTACTCGGCGGGCGATCTCTGCTTGGTTCTGTTCTTGCATCGCCGGGCGCCAGGGCCTGTCGGAAGCGGCTCGAGGTGCAAGGCCCGTCCCAGGCGGAGGGGTCTAAAGTAGGCCTCTGGGGGCCCACGCCGTGAGACCTCCGCGGCGACGGAGGGCTGGGGTTCCGGAGGTGGCCTCCTCTCTCTCGCCTCGGGCGGGTGGCAAGGGGGGGTGACCTGAAGGGGGGGAAAGGAAGGAAGCGGCCCCAAAGGGCTGAAAAGGGGCGCTGAAGGGCTCATTTCGGGCCGTCTTCTTTACCCCCATGCCAGGTCACCCCCCATTACCACAAGCCCGGTCGCGTCCTTTCCCCTGGACCTCCCCCCCGCACCCCTCCAAGAAGAAAAAACGACACAAACATAAACTTGGGTCTGCGCTGGGCACCGCCTGGCGGCGCCTCTGGCGCCGCCTCTGGCGCCGCCTCTGGCGCGCCCTGCGCGCCAGGGAGGGGGGTCCAGCTCAGATCCAAGCAACCTGCACGGACCGTCAAAAATTAATGTTTCTGTCGTTGTTTCCCCAAACATCTGAACGGAGTGCTGTTGTGGTAGAAGCTAACTCCAGCCGGAGGAAGGGGACCAGATACATCCGCAAAGATCCGGTGAGACATTTGTGGCCCAGGCCGTTTCGCTTGAGACATCCTCCGAACTTGAAGCCCCTAGATGCCGCGCGCGAGGTGGTCCGGCTCGTTTCGCCTGAGACATCCTGGCAACTTGAGGCTCCGAGATGCCGCGCGCGAGGTGGTCTAGCTCGTTTCGCCTGAGAGCTCCGAGATGCCGCGCGCGAGGTGGCCTAGCTCGTTGCGCCTGAGACATCCTCGCAACTCGGGGCTCCGAGATGCCGCACGCGAGATGGTCTGGCTTGTCTCGCCTGAAACATTCTCGGAACTCTGAGCTCCGAGCTGCCGCGGGCGAGGTGGTCCAGCCCCTTTCGCCTGAGACATCCTCGCAACTCGGGGTTCCGTCCGAGCTGCCGCCCGAGAGGTGGTCTGGCGCCTTTCACTTGAGACATCCTCGCGCCTCTTGGCTCCGAGATGCTGCGCGAGAGGTGGACCAGCTCGTTCGCCTGAGACATGCTTGCAACTCTGAGCTATGAGAAAGTGTGCTCAAGGTTGTGTGGCCCGTTGCGCTTGAGACAGTATTGCAACTTGGGGCTCCGAGATGCTGCGGGCAAGGTGGTCTGGCCCGTTTCGCCTGAGGCATCCTGGAAACTCAGGGCTCCGAGACGGAGGCGACAGGAGAGAGGGGGTCAGACCAAAACGAACCAATTGATTCCATCGCTGTTGTTGAGTTTTGCTCTGGGAGGCGTCTGGGCGCCGCCTGAGACATGCTCGGAACTCTGAGCTCCCAGAAGATGTCGCACGCGAGGTGGTCCAGCCCGTTTAGCTTGAGACATCCCCGCAACTCGGGGCTCCCATCCTCGAAATTGTGGCCTCCGAGACGGAGGAGGAGCAAGACCCAAACGAATCATGTGAATACACATGTGTTGTCCAAGAGTGCTTTGGGAGGGGTCCGGGCGCTGCCCGGACTGCAGCGATTGTAGGTACGATGGGGGCAAAGGGGGGTGGGGGGGGAGGGCAGAGGGTTTTGGGGTGGTGGGACGTGGGGGGGAGCGGGGTGGCGGGGGGGAGGGTTTGGCTGGTTGTTTTTTTTCTTTTTTTTTTATTTTCCTTTTTTTTGTTTGTTTTTTTCCATTTCGTTTTTTTTTTTTTTTTTTTTTTTCTTTTTTTTTTTTTTTTTTTTTTTTTCCTTTTTTTTCCCAGATGTCGCACGCGAGGTGGTCCAGCCCATGTCGCCTGAGACATGGTCGCAATTCGGGGCTCAGAGATGCTGCGCGCAGGGTTGTCTGACGCGTCTCGCCTGAGACATCCTCGAAACTCCGCGGGGTGGTCCAGCTCGTTTCGCCGGAGGCGTCCTCGCAGCTCTGGGCTCTCAGGACATGTGCGCGAGGTGGTCTGGCACGTTTCGCTTGAGACATCCTCGCAATTGGGCTCCGAGATGCCGCGCGCGACAGAGGTGGTCTGGCCCGTTTCGCTCGAGACCTCTTCGAGACTCTGAGCTCCGAGAGGGAGGAGAAGAGGAGCGAGGAGGGGTGAGACCCAAGCGCACCATTTGGTTCCACTTCAGTTGTCGACTTGTGCTCTGGGAGAGGGCTGGGCGCCCCTGGCCCGACGGAGGAGGTAGCTGGCGCCGAGGCACGAGCACGATCCCTTGAGAAAGTGCAAGGGCTGATCGGGGGGGAGCCATTTCGGATCCAGGACGGGGGGAAATATATGGAGGAGACATGGAGGAGCAGAGAGCTCCGAGATGCTGCGCGGGAGGAATAATGGAGGAGTTGGACGGGATCCGGCTCAAACGCAAATTGTTTGAGGTCATCCTTGGCGAGGGTGCCTCCTGGGAGCGGCAGCGAGACTGCGACGGCATCCCTGGCATGGGGGAAGGTCCAAGGAAGAGGAGGAAAGAGGAGGAGGAGGAGGAGCAGCAGCAGCCGCAGCAGCAAGACTAGCAGGAAGCGCAGGAGAAAGAGAAGGAGGAGGAGGAGCAGGAGGAGGAGGAGGAGGAGGAGGAGGAGGGAGGAGGATCATTTCGGAAAAGGATTGGGAGGGGAGGAGGAGGAGGAGGAGGAGGTGGAGGAGGAGGAGGAGGGGAGGAGAGGAGAGGAACAAGAGGAGGAAGCGGAGGGGAGGTAATAGGAGGAGGAGGAGGAGGAGGTGGGACGACGAGGAGGAGGAGCAGGAGAGGAGGAGGAAGAGGAGGAGGAGGAGGAGGAGGAAAAGGAGGGGGAGCAGGAGGGGGAGCAGGAGGAGGACGATGTGTTGGAGAAGGAGGCAGAGCATTCCGAGGAGGAAGCGGAGGAGGGAGAGAACCGCGTGGAAGAAGAGGAGGCGCAGGAGGAGAAAGAGGAGGAGGAGGAGGAGAGGAGGAGGAGGGAGGAGGAGGAGGAGAGGAGGAGGAGGAGGAGGAGGAGGAAGAGGAGGAGGAGGAGGAGGGGCAGGAGGAAAAGGACGAGGAGGATTCACGGACGATGACAAGGAGCGCAAGGACGATAACGAAGACTACAGGGAGGAGTGCGGCGTGCATGAGAAGGAGCACGGCGTTAACTACATACAAGGAGGAGGAAGAGGAAGAAAACGACGAGGAGGAACAGCACCACGAGCATGATGCGGATTTCGTATCAGGAGGAGGAGGAGCAATGGGAGGAACGATGTGAGAAGGTACAAGAGGAGGAGGGAGGAGAAGGAGGAGGAGGAGGAGGAAGAGGAGGAACAGGAGGAGGAGGAGAAGGAGGAGGAGGAGGAGGGGGAGCAGAAGGAAAAGGAGGAGGAGGAGGAGGAGGAAAAGCAGGAGGAGGAGGAGGACGAGGAGGAAAAGCAGGAGGAGGAGGAAAAGGAGGAAAAGGAGGAGGAGGAGGAGGAGGAGCAGGATGGCGAGGAGGAGGAGGGAGATGGGGAGGAGGACAAGGAACAGGAGGAAGAAGAGGAGGACGGGGAGGAGGACAAAGGGGATCAGGAGGAGGACGAGGGATAACGAGGAGGAGGAGGAGGAGGAGGAGGAGGAGGAGGAGGAGGAGGAGAAGTGGGAGGAGGCGGAGGAGGAGGGGGAGGAGCGGGTGGAAGAGAGAAGGGGGATGAGGAGGAAAAGGTTCAGTGGAAACAGGAGGGCTAGGGCGGTAAAGAAGACTTACGTGGATGCGGGGGAAGAGGACGACCTCGACACGAATAGCCGGACGGCGGCGCCGAAGGCGCAAGCGGATCAGAAGCAGGAGGACGCGCGAACGTTTTTAGTGATCACTCTGGCTCAAGAGACGCTGCTTGGGGATACGGGACTCTTGCGATAATTGTTCCTCGAATCCCTCTCGCTCCCTCTTCCCCCCCTCTGTCCCCCTTCGGCCCCCCCATTCTTCGGGAGTGGTTGTGTAGGCAGCACAGGGCTCCCGGCCCCGAGCCCCTATGCGAAGGGGGGGGCAACAGGGGCGGGAGGAGGACGGTTTTGTCGAAAGGGTTAACTGTTTTCCCCCACCTACTCACCCTTCACCAGGGTTTGGGAAGGTTTTGGAGTGGTTCGGCTGGTTTGTTGCCCCAGAACCCCCAAAGATGGGTTTTTGGAGGGGGTTAAAAAAACATCCCGTGGAGGGAGGGGGGCTGGGCGGGGGAGCGGGGGGGGGGAAGGGGAGGCAGGCCTAGATCTCCGAGGCCGCGTTTATTCTCCTTTCTGAAAACAGAATAGACTCTACCCCCCCTGGCGTTATTCCCCCCTTTCGGGCATATAAATCATGTATGATTCTGAGCACATGCCCATCCTAAATATGAATTTACACTATCCCAGAGGAGCCGGGATCGGTCCCCCTGAGGTTCCCCTTGGAAAAAAACGATACGCGGGGACATCTTTTGTTTTAGCATAGCACTTTGTCACGAGTCCCAAGCAAACAGTAGGACGAAGTGCGCACGCGCGCGTCGTCGCGCGCGCATGCCGAAATCCTTCAACAACCTTCGGTGCCGGAAGGATGTCGCAATCGAGTTCCCCAAAAGCATACAAAAACACAGGGTTTCGCAACACTGGTTTGCTATAAAAGCTCACGCGCGAGCTATTGCGAAATCTTAAGAAAACCATCGGTTTTTCAAGATTTTCACAAAATGCTACTAACGGGCTTCGCGCACGCATGTCGAAATCTGTCGAACGCCCTTGCGCGTGTGCCGTCGCGAGAATCGTCCTGCAAAAAATGAGACGAAGTGCAAACGCGAGCGTCGTCGCGCGCGTATGCCGAAATCCTTCAAAATCCATTGGTTCCGGAAGGATTTCAAAATCGTGTGTTCAAAAAAACTACGAAAACACAAGGTTTCGCAACACGGATTTTCAACAAAAGCGTGCGTGCGCGCTCGTGTGTCGTCGTCGTCGTCGTCGTCGCCGTCCTCCCTCCTCCCGCGTCGTCGTCGTCGTCGCCTACGTCGTCCTCTGTCTTTCCTCGTGTTCGTCGTCGTCGTCCTCTTTGGCGTCGTGGTCGTTTCCGTCGTCGTCGTCGCCGTGGTCGTCCTTCCTCCTCTTCCCTCGTCGTCGTCGTTGTCCGTCGTCGGCGTCTCGTCGTCGTCCCTCCTATTTCGTCGCCGTCGTCGTCGTCGTCGTCGTCGTCGTCGTCTTCGCTCCTCCCTCGTCGTTGTCGTCGTCGGCGTCGCCGTCCTCCCTCCTTCTTCGTAGTTCGCGTCGTCGCCGTCCTCCCTCCTCCCTCGTCGTTGTCGTCGTTGTCGCCGTCGTCGTGCTCCCTCCTCGCTCGTCGTCGTCGTCGTCTTCGTTGGCGACGTCGTCGTCGTCGGCGTCGGCGTCGGCGTCGTCGGCGTCGGCGTCGTCGTCGTCGACGTCGGCGTCGTCGTCGTCGCCGCCGTCGTCGTCGTCGTCGTCGTCGACGTCGACGTCATCGTCTTCGGCGTCGTCGACGACGTCCTCGTCGGCGTCGTCGTCATCGTCGTCGGCGTCGTCATTGTCGTCGTTGTCGTCGTCGTCGGCGTCGGCGTCGTCGTCGTCTGTGTCGTCGTCGTCGTCGTCTTTGTCGTCGTCGTCGAAGTCGTCGGAGACGTTGTCGGTGTCGTCGTAGTCGTCGTCGGCGTTGTCGTCGTCGTCGGCGCCGGTGTCGTTGCCAAGTGCCATTTGGAACCTACCGTCACGGTCTTAGGAGGTTTTGCAAACCAAACTGCGGGTGGGTGGGTGGGATGTTTGCAAGAGCATGAGATGTGTCACATCATGGGCAACAATTATTGCAACACCATGGGCCCCCACGAGCTGGACCTCCACGGGTGCCGAAGGCGGCACCCAAGAACCAACCCAAGTTGCAACCACGACGGCCACAACCAGCAGTTGGCGCAGAACTGGAAGGTGGAAAAAGAACAGTCCCTATTGGAAGGGGAAAATTCCAAGAACAACGCCGATAAGGACAATAACCAATTCACTAAACACGATAAGGAGGAGGACTGCGGGGACGACAACGAGAAGACGACCGCACAGCACAACGTTATCATCGACACCATGACCTCGGAGTGTTATCCATGAGGAAGAGTGCGCGATCAACCACCCCCAATGGGAGGAACCGCCATGATCCTTGTTGGTTTGCGCCAAATGGATGATCTACAATCTCCACATGGTGAACTCCTACGCGCTCGTTGCGCTCAGGAGAAACCACGTCGAACTATCCATAGCAGGCTCGTTCAGTATGATCGCTCTCGCAGAAGCCGTGATCCAGAATAGGTTCCCCATCAGAGACCAGCTCAAGTACCTGAATGGGCACAGGAGGATGTTTAAGCATGGCAGAAAACCGCGCAGGAACACCTCGCCCAGCTAAGGGAGCAAGCAACTCGCGAGGAACATGGAGCGGACGACGAGCACAAGGGCCACAAACCGCCAAGCAAAACGAGGCAACTGAGCGCCATGCCACACCCAGGTCGAATACACAAGGGATACGTTGGGACGCCATCGCTGGTATCTTCAAACGAGACCGCCACCGACCGACCGCTACGAGGCCGCCAACAAAAAGCTCCACAGGGAAGAACCACCGACAGCATACGACAAGGACGTGGCAAGTGCGAGAACGACGTAGCCAACAAAGAAGACAACGCCACGCACCGCAAGGATATCGACAGTCTCACCGACCAACGGCAGCGGCCACTACAGACAGTCAGGGACCGCACTCATGAAAGCCGTTGTTTTCGCCGGAGGCGTGTTCGAAACGCGCGAACAAAAAGCCGCCCGGCCACATTCGGCGCTGGATGGGCTTTCTCATGCCGGTCCGATTCGGCCGGGTCCGGTCGAGTTCGGCGGACCTGTGCATTCGGCGAAGAATTTGGTCCCATTGGGCGGCGTCCAGTCTATGCGCGCGCGTGCGGCGTGATTCCTGCGGCGCAGTTGGCGGCGCAAGTGGCCCTGCCGAACTGGCAGTTGCCAACTGCACTGCTCGCGCAGTTATCCCGCCTGACCAGGCGCGGCGATTTGCCAAACCCTTGCGGCGGCGATTGCGCTGACTGCGCGGCAATGGCTGTCGCGTCGCAGCGGCCGCGCTTGCGCGCGCAGGCTTGCGCGCAGAGCGGCCGACTAGTCTGGCGCACTGGCGCGACCGAGGCGGCCGCGATGGCGCTAGCTCACTGGGCCCATCCAGCGCGCCGCGCAGGCCACGCTGGCGCGCGGGCTCTCCAGCGCGAATCGGCGACTCGAGTGGGCGCGGTTTCTGGGCGACGTCGGCAGCGGCAAACGCGATGATGATAGTAACGATGCTTGCATCAAGGGCGCCGATGACGACGGCAAGGCCAGCGACGGCGCCGATGCTGATCACGCCGGTGACGATGACGGCGCCAACGTCTCGGCCATGAAAACTTCGGACGATTTCGACCCGCGCGCACTGCCGACGCACCCCCGCCCCCCGAAAACACAGGTGCACACTGGCGTTCGAATTCTGTTTCGACGTGCGCGCGCGATAGGTCCGCACGGCGGTGCCTGATGGACGCGCTGAAATTTCGCGGTTAACGCGAGGGTTCGCGTGCGTGCGCGCGCGGTTATACATATATATATTGAAGACCACGCAGCCGCAACATTGTTGTTTGCGCGCGCGTGCGCGTGCGCGTGCGTTCTTTTGCGCGCGTGTTTTCCATGTTCATATATATATATATATGTATACACATGTGCGTGTGCATAAATGGTTCCCCCCCCCCTTTCCGGGGCATTGGGTTATATGATGCGTTTGCGTCGCCGCGCGTGTTTGGCGGATTTCGGCACGCGCGCGGCGACGCGCGCGCGTTGAGTTCGTGCGCTGGTTCGCAGGGGGCCCTGGCATCTCATGGTCTTTGATGCGCGGATACGCGCGCATCGTATGATTTGGCAAGGGTGCGAGGGGTCGAAGCAGGGCTTGCGAGCATGATCTGCGTTCACATGGGAAATGGGTCATTCCCGGAGGATCAGACGTGCGCCGCAGCGCCCCAGGGGGCGATCAGACTGGGGGGCGGGGGGGGGGGGGGCGGGCCCGATTTTTTTTTATGTTTCCAGGGCGGCCAATTTATGCGCCGCGGCATTCGTCACGCAAGCTGAGCGCTGCAATCTATTCGGGGCAAGCTATGCGGCGCCATCTGTGTTGTGCCAAGCTACGCGGTGCAATGCGTGCGGCGCATTGCGCATGGCGCGAAATATTCAGCGCGCTCTACGCGCGGCGCAGTCTCGATCTTGGGAGACAAACATGTTTGGCACACGCGATGCGGCGCAATCTACGCGGTGCCATTTCCCCTGCCGAAGCCGAAGGTGACAGCTCCACGGTTCGCGCGACCATCCCGCCGGCCCACCCGCCGTTTGGTTTGCGCGAACCCACGCGGCGGCGATTGCGACGAGTGCTCGGCGTTGGCTGGTGCGTCCCTGCGGCCGCGCAAACCCAGGCACGCTCGCGCGCGCAGGCCAGCTAGTCTGGCGCGGCCAGCGCGGCCGCGGCAGCGCTGGCCGCCGAGCATTTCCCAGCGGGCGCGTCAGTGCGAGTCGGCGAATTGGGCGGCAGCGGCCCCGCGGCAACGTCCGCAACGGTAGACGCGACGATGGTGGCGGCGATGCCAGCGACAGTGTTGACGACGACGACGACAGCGAGGCCAGCGACGGCGCCGACGTCGACCACGCCGGCGACGTTGACGGCGCCCTCGCGTCGGCGATGCAGGTTTTGGAAGGCGCGCGCGCTGCCGACGCGCGAGGGTGGCCTGCGCGGCATTGTTCGACGCGGATCGCGCCCCGCCCCCCAGGACGCTCGCAAGGGCATTCGAATGGTCGCGACATGCGGCGCGAAAGGCCCGCCTGGTTGATCGTTTGAACGAAGCAATGGGTTTTCATGCATTCACAGGGGCACGAGCGCAGGGCATTTTTGAGGTCGGACGTCGCAAGACCACGCGCTTTGATCTGTTGTTCGGGGCACTCAGTTTTGGGCCCCAAGCGGATTCTGATGTTTGCGAAAGATTGCCGCGCTCGCGACGACGCGCGCGCGATTCCGCCCCGTTTTTGTATGCCGGGGGTTCCTGCCGACAGCGCGCGCGCAAAGGGCTGTCGAACGACTCCGACATGCGCGCGCGAGAGGCGCTAGAAGTTGAATTGCGTGGACACGTTGGGAACAGAAAAAGAACAAGCTGTTCTCTTACGAAGTCGACATAACCTGAACGCAAGCTTGGTTTTCGAATGTTTGTTGCGCAGCCATGTGCTCGTTCCATCTGTTCGGGACGCTCGATTTTAAAACCCGGGCGAACACCACTGCTGTTTGAAGAATTGTGGCACCCGCGCGCGACAACGCGCGCATGCGCACTTCGACTACTTGTTGCAAAGGGTGTTTGAAAACTGATGATCGCTGGTAAACGAGTGCGCGCGCATAACAGGTGTTGCAGAATAGTGGGGGTGGGTGGGGGGGCGGCCTGGCTGGGATGATGCGAATCCGCATTAAGATGGATGGGCCAGAACCTCATGTACATGGCAATGCGAAAGTGGGGAACCGTTAAGTCCAGGGGGTGCTAGATCCGAATATTTCCTCAAAGGGAATTGATTTCTTTTCGCAGTGAGTTGTCCACACCGCTGCTCGCGCAATTATCCCGCCCACCCACCCGCAACTTGATTTGCAAAACCCATGCGGCGGCGATTGTGATGAGTACTTGAGGTTGGTTGGTGCATCTCTGCGGCCGCGCAAGTCCGCGCGCATGCTCGCGACCGCAGCGGCCAGCCAGTTTCGCGCGACCGGCGAGGCCGCGGTGGCGTTGACCGCCGATTTTGGCAGGCACGGTATCATGGCAATGTCGACAACGGCATGCGCGATGACGATGGCAGCGATGCTCGCGACGATGACATTGACGCTGGCAAGGCCAGTGACGGCGCCGATGCTCATCACGCCGACGACGACTATGAAGGCGTCTTTGCGTCGGTGACCAGGGTTGTGGAGGGAGTTCGACGCGCGCGGCCGACGCGCGAGAGTGGCCCGCGCCCGCGCGAGACACAGATCCCCCCCCCCCCCTCCAGCACACGCGCATGACGTCGACGTGCGGCGCGATGGGGCCGCTTCGCAGAATTTAAGGAAACGATTGGAAACCGATGGTTTCATATTCCAGGAATTCGTAGGGGAGCGAGCGCAGTCACGTTTGAAAAACTGGCGTTGCAAAGCGAAGTGTTTGTCGTATGTTGCCGGGGCGCTCGAAGTTGTCATTCCTACGGAGCGCGATGTTTTTGAAGGATGTTGGCATGCGCGCGCAACGACGCGCGCGTGTGCAGCGCGCCTCATTTGTTACAAGGGTTTCTTGCGACAGCACGCGCCCAAAGGGTTACGATCGATTCCAGCATGCGCGCGCGAGAGGTAGTTCGGTTGAATTGTATGGGAATCTGGAACATTCGTTGTTTTCGTAAGATTTCGCAGAAGCCCGATCGCAAGCTAGTTTTGCAAAATCCTGTTGCGAAACCATGCGTTCTGTCCATATTTTTCGGGACGCTCGATGTTGAAATCCTTACGGGACATACGGTTGTTGAAAGATTCCCGCACGCCTTGGCCTCGTATGGTTGTGTATAGTTAAAACGAATGCACGGATGAGGACGATTTTCTGTAGAGGATGAGGGGGACGATCTTGGCATGCCCGGGATGGTACGACCTCGTAGTTCGGATGGACGATGGGGCTGAATCTTTTGCACATTGCAATCTGGAAAAGGGGAGCCCTTCATGTCGGGGGGAGGGTAGATCCTCATCATCCGTTAGAGAAGGAATCTCTGTGTGGTGCACTCTTGTGAGTTACGTAGTTCAACGTATGTGGTGCGGCGACGAGGTGGCGGCGACGAGGCGGCGACGAGCGGCGACGGGGCGGCGACGGGGCGGCCACAAGCCGGCTGGGGCGGCACACGAGCCCAGTTGCGGCGGCGACGAGCGGCGACGAGGCGGCGACGGGCGGCGACCAGCGGCGGCTGGGCGGCAACGGGGCGACCACGAGCGCCGGCCCGGGCGGCACACCAGACCATCCTTTCGAAAACGAAACAGTTGACCCTCAGCGGAAGCACTCTTAATGGACGGTTGCCTCTGTCCAGGCCTCCTGGATGGGGTCGGAGTAGATGGGGTCGGAGGATCGCGTCGCATCGCCGATGCACTGCCGATGCGGCTCGATGTGAGGCCCGATTGGCTTCGCGTCGACGTCGCCGATGCATCGACGATGCACCGGCGATGCGGTGCGATCCTCCATCCCCATCTACTCCGTCCCCATCTAGGAGGCCTCTTCTTTGAGATGGAAGAGCCCATGCGGCGAAAACCGGGCCCATTCGGCAAGGGTCGTTCCTGTTTCCTGCCCTGCTGCACGGCCGCGCGCCAGGCGCGGCAGGCGCAGTCGTGCAGAACGCGCGCGATGGGCTGTTGTTTCTACGCGCTTCGCCATCCCATGCGCGACACGGGTGGCAGTTCCTCGCCGCCACGCCCAGACCACCTCGCGTTGTGACAAAAATCACGACGGGAGTTTTTTCGCTATTTTCGGCCTCCATTGGGATGGGCGCGGGGCTTGCTGAGGGGATAAGGGGGTTCTCAGTGGACGCCAAAGGGGTTATACCTGGCCCAACCTCTCTTATGAGTAGGTTTCACATGCCCTAAGTGGCTTAGAGGGATTAAAACACTCTGCTAAGTGGGCGGGGCCCATGTAGCCTGGATCCCTAAACCCCCCCTAAGCCTCTTGGGGCAGTAGCAACCCACTAATGAGCTAGGTTAGGCCAGATATAACCCACCTTGGCATCCACTGATAACCCCCCCTATTCCCTTAGCAACCCCCGCGCCCATCCCAGCAGGGGCTTTCGCCGGGTCTCGGGACTCTCAAAAGACCACTCAGGATGAAACATTTGTCTTGGGGAAGGGATCCAGACCTCTTGGGGTCGACGTTCTGACAAAAATCACGACGTCGGGGGTCTTGGGAGGGGGCGAGCACGGGGCGCGGTCTCCGCAAGTATGCGTTTCACGATTTGCTTGCGCGGCAGGGGTGGCGCTCCCTTGCCGCCGGAAGGGGCACGCACCGGGTGCGGGCTCCATGCGTTTCGCCTCCCAGGGCGTGGCAGGGGCGGCATGTTCGCGGCACCAGAGGGTGCGCGCACGGGGTGCGGTCCTTGCGCATTTCAACGTCCAGGGCGCGGTACAGTCAGCCTGCATAGCAAGGAGATTGGCAACCTTCCCAGGGTACCCTTGCATCCCTGCTTCCTCGGGTCAATCCTTGGCCACTTTCGTTTGCCGCGCCCCGCGCGAGAAGCCTCGACATGGGCGTCCAAGGCTTTGCATCCCTACAGCCAGGGCGCGGAAAAACGAACCCTCTGCGTTGGGGAGGGGCGCCGTGTTCCTTAATTGTTTCACAGTTTGCCTTCGGTGTTTCTTGGTCTTCGATGGGAAATCGAAGTTTCACCTATGGCAAAAACATTGGCCTCGTTTCTTATTCGGGGTTCCTGAGGTCAGCGCCCCGACTGTGTCGCGCATCCTTCTGATACGGGCCGACTGGCAGGGCTGGGCTTCCTCGCCGCCCGCGGGGGTGCGGTCTCTCTCTCTCTCTCTCTTTTCTTTTTTCTTCTCTCTCTCTCTCTCTCTGTCGCTCTCTCTTTCTCTCTCTCTCTCTCTCGCTCTCTCTCTCTCTCTCTCTCTCTCTGCGTTGCACGCCCGTTGCGCGGCAAAGGGGGGGACAGCCCTCGCATCAGAGAGGGGTGCGCCGATTTGGGAGACTTCCCTTCGAGGGCGGGCGAGCCCCTCTGCTCTACAGGCGGGGCACGTGGCTGGGGCGTGCTGCGGGGTGCCCGCACTCCAACGGGGATAGGCGCGGAAGGAGCTAAGGGGATATGCAGGACTCATTTCGATTCCCCCGATTCGATTCGATTCGATTTCGATGACTTCCGATTCCGATTCGAGTTGATTTCGGATTCCGATTTGGGCTCAATGGAGGCCGATGAGCCTGCCGATTTCTGCCGATTCGATTTCTTCCGACTTGGCTGCCGATTTCTGCCGATCCGATTCATTCCGATCGCCGATCCGATTTATCGATTCGATTCCAGGCTCTCGGGTTGTCAGTGGACGCCGCAAGGTGGATTATGTCTGGCCTAGCCTAGTTCGTTAGGTGCCCCAATTGGACTGGGGGGAGGATAGCGATCCAGTCTAATGGGCCCCGCCGACTCAGCGGAGTTGCTCCTGATCCAATACGACATTCGTGGCATGTGCAACCCATTTATAAGCTAGGTTGGGCCAGGTATAACCCTTTCGGCGTCCACTGATGACCCCCCTATCCCCTCAGCAACCCCCGCGCCCATCCAGGAAGTCGCTCCCAAGAGACCTCCAAGAGGGGCGAGGCTCCTTTAACTGCGCATACGTAAGGCCTCGCGGAGATTGTGCCAGGAGACCCCCAGATGAACTCTGCCAAGGACCTCAGAAACATGCATGCCAACACACTCCCTGGTGATCGTTTCCTTATTCATTGTTTTGCCCATCGACGCCGGCCCTCGCACACTCCCCTCTCCTCCCACCCCATGGAGTAGATTGTGGCTACTTTGGGCACTCCGCAATGGGCATCCTGTGTTCCATCGACCGCCTGCTTCAAGCAGGTGGAGTCTCCCTCATAGGACGCACTGTGCAAACAGTGTCATTAAGCAGAGATCCAGAGCCAGACCCCTCCCCTCCCGTCCGCCCAATGTCGAATCACCGAATAAGAGAACCTGCACCCGAAACAATAATTCCTTCTGAAACCTTCGGGTACTGTCTCGGGACTGTCTGCTGCAGCCCGGGATCCCGCAGGCGGCCACAGAGCAGCAAACATCAAGATCATAGAAACATCAAATGCATCTTGATTTCTTTGTTGGGAATTCCTGGGCTGCGTCAGCAGAATTCCGGTCTCTTTCAGCGGAGTTTCTGGGAGAGTTTCTGCTGGGATGGGCGCGGGGGTTGGTAAGGGGATAGGGGGGTTATCAGTGGATGCCAAGGTGGGTTGTATTTGGCCTAACCTAGCTCATTAGTGGGTTGCTACTGCCCCATGAGGCTTAGGGGGGTTAGGGATCCAGGCTAAGGGAGCCCCGCCCACTTAGCGGAGTTCTTTAATTCCTCTAAGCAACTTTGGGCATGTGAAACCCACCTATAAGATAAGTTAGGCCAGGTATAACTTCTTCGGCGTCCACTGAGAACCCCCTTATCCCCTCAGCAAGCCCCGCGCCCATCCCAGCTCCGGCCCCCTGGGTCCCATGCGGTGCCGAAGGGGCCCGAATCGAGGAGCCCGATCCCCAGGAGGCACCTCTTCCCGAGGCGTGTTTCGACGGTGCCAGGGCCTGGCGAGGGCCTTTGGAGGCCAAAAGTGCCCCCAAACCTTGCGTTTTTTTTTGTTTTGCAGCGAGAGGAGGTAGGGGGAGGCAGAGGTGATCAGGCTCGGAGAACAACAAGCAGTTAGGTTCTTCTTAAAAACGCCCCAGGAATTGTTTAAACTGGGTTGCACGGCGCGAAAATTGACGCAACAGTGTTCTAGCGGTTTTGATCGGTTGCTCCAGTTGTTCCAAAGTTTTGAAGACCATCGTTGCTCATCATCGTTGTTTTGCTCTTTGGTCGAAGGCTGGTCCTTGTCTCCCCTGCTGCCTTCGCTCCCGCTCGCTCCTGCCGGCGTTCTTCCCCCGGAGCTAAAAGAGTCCAAACACATTTTGCGACACCGGTGTAACACCTGCCCGAAACAGGCCCGGAGGGCCGACGGCCCCAGGAGGGGCAACCGGCCATCGGGCCCGCCAGACTGCGCGCCAGGAGAAGGCCTGCACGCCACAGAGGAGGAGCTGCGGACGCCGTAGACGGCAATGTGAGCGATGCAACCAGCTGATCTGAACATGCAAAAAAATCGCGGGTGAAAGGGCAAAAGCAGAGAATATTGATTTTGCGTGCTTTGTTTTCTTCTTGTTGGGACAAAGCAAGGCTAAACAAATGGTTTACGACACGCCGAGTTTAAAAACAGATAACAAACAACGGCAGATGCATATTCATGAGGAACTCAGACAAACGGCACACGCAAACTGTTGGAGCTCCGCGCGGATACTTTGGATCGGCGCTTAACCCCCTCCCTGGCGCGCGGAGCGCACCAGGGGCGGCGCCGAAGGCGTCGCTAGAGGGGCCCAGCGCTGATCCCAGAAATCCGCGTGGAGTTCCATAAGTTGTTCTGCTCATGCGCTAGTTGTTCTGCTGCAAGAGGGTCATGATCTTCCAATTTGTTTTAGCATTGATCACCAGGAAGAATTTCGAGCACCAGGAAAGTACTTATTTGGGTTTTCACGTGTCGGGTCCTGGGAGGCGACACTCGCTCGACACTGTTTCGATACTTTTCTGGGTGCTCGAAATTGCTGCTGGGATGTGGCCCTTGAGTACGATGGGAGCAACACAAGAGTGGAGGGGCGTGGGTGGCGCAGCGCGCGAGGGAGGCCCCGGCGGGGGGGGGAGTGGCGAGGCGCGCCTACCCGCTGGAGGGCGCCTCCTGGACCGCGATGAGGCTCCTGGCAGGCCCGGCCCCGGGGGCGGCGCGGCCGGGTGGGCACGCAGGGCGGGGGTCGGCGGCGAGCCCCAGGGGGAAGTGAACAGGGGCGGGCCCGGTTTCCACCACCACATACGTTGGAGAGGGGAGGGAGGTGGAGGAATGAGGGAGGAGAGGAGGAGGAGGAGGAGGAGGAGGAGGAGGAGGAGGAGGAGGAGGATCTCCTCCCCCTCCTACTTCTTGTGGTGGCGGTGGAAAACAAGCCCACCAGACAGGGGCGGGCCTTTTGGCTCGGGAGTCCTCGGACCTTCTGAGAAGTGTTCTAAGCTCCCCGCGAAGGCACGGACAAAAACTTCCCAAACGGCGCGAGGGATCCTGAGAAGCCCTGCGGCCGTTTTCTGAGAAGGCCTTCTCCTTCTCGCTTCCCCCGCTCGCTCGCCGCCGAGAGGAAGGAGAGGGGGGTCCCAGACATCCAGCGTCTCGAGAGTCGAGACGGAGGTGGTTGTTTCCTCGTTGTCCGTCTTTCGGGGACTCTGCCGGGCCTCGGGACCGTCACAACCACTGCTCGGGATGGATAAAGCCGGTCTCGGGGAAGTGGTCGAGAGGTCGGGGGGCCCGTTTCCAATATCGAGACGCCAGCTGTTTGAGATGGCGGCGCCCAAACGGGGGGGGTCGACTACACGTGAGAGTGACCTTTCGCCGGAGAGACTCTTGGTGCGGGCCCACTGGTGTCCCCCGATCGCAGACTGCGATGCGATAGGTGCGCCTGGTGCGCTTGGGTTTCGCCCCTCCCCCGCGGCTGCCCAACAGCCGTGCACCAAAGGTCAATCTTGCCTACTGGGATGGGCGCGGGGGTTGCTAAGAGTATAGGGGGTTCTCAGTGGACGCCAAAGGGGTTATACCAGGGCTAACTATGTTATAAGTGGGCTTCACACGCCCCAAGTGGCTTACGGGGATTAAGCAACTCTGCTAAGTGGGCAGAGCCCACTCAGCCTGGATCCCTAAACCCCCTCATTCAGCATCTTGGGGCAGTAGCAGGCCACTAATGAGCTAGGTCAGGCCAGATATAACCCACCTTGGTATCCACTGAAAACCCTCCTCAAACCCCCGCGCCCATCCCAGCACGCCACCGGTGGCGCTCAACACTGCACACCCGCGCCTCGGCCCAGACCTCCGACGCCACGTGTGTGCGCTCAGTGGGCCGGGAAGGCCAGCCGTCTGCCTTCTCGAAAGCCCCCCCCCCGCGCCTTCTGAGAAAGCCGACCCCCTTTCGCGCCGCCTTCGGCTGTACGCAAGAATGACCCTACTGGGATGGGCGCGGGGGTTGCTAAGGGGATAGGGGGTTATCAGTGGATGCCAAGGTGGGATATGTCTGGCCTAACCTAGCTCAGTAGTTGGTTGCTACTGCCCCAAGAGGCTTAGGGGGTTTAGGGCTCCAAGCTTGATGGGTTCTGCCCACTTAGCAGAGTTGCTTAATCACCGTAAGTCGCTTGGGGCATGTGAAGCTCACTCATAAGATAGGTTAGGCCAGATAAACCCCCCTTGGCGTCCACTGAGAAAAACCCTTATCCCCTTAGCAACCCCCGCGCCCATCTTAGTGGAATCTCACATCCTCACTACCTTGAGGACGGCATCTACAATCAAATCGTTTGACAAACCACATCGATCTTGTCTCCAACATTCCCCACTGAAGCGTGCCGACTCGCGTTGAGCGATCTGCGACTTCAACTCTGACACTACCGCCCGTCCCGAACCGTGGTTGTCGCGTTGACGCTGTTCTCGCGTTCGATGTCAGCCCGATGCCGCATCGGACCGACAGCGAACGAAGTGTGCCGTCGGAAAGCGCCGACTGTTCAAGCTTGAACGATCCACGCGTCACGGCACGAGCTCATCATAGGGGAGGCAGGGGCTTGTGTGCCAGCCCCCCCCCTTGCCTCGAAGAGCAAGAAGCAGCACGTGCACGATCCGAGCGCGCGCCGCGCTCGGGGGCCGGAGGCTACCTGCTGCTCTGCGACACCTGGGGCGTGGCCCTGGTGTACGCGGAGCTGCACGCGTTCTGGGACGGCGTCGCGATGTTCTACGCCTACCAGGAGCTGGGGCGCCTCCGCGCGGCCCAGGGGGAAGTGAGTGTAGGTGCAGGCTCCCGTCCTCTCACTCTCTCTCTCGCGCTCTTTCCCTCTCTCCCCCTCTCTCTCTCTTTTTCTCTCTCTCCCTCTCTTCTGATTCACTCCGCCCCCCTTCGTCACCCATCCCATCCTCTACCTTACCTTCCCTCATCGGCACTTCTATCCCAGCCTCCCTCCATCCCAGCCTCCCTGCCCAGACCCCCGATTTTTGTTCACAACGCCGACCCCCAGAGATCTAGACCCATTCCCGGGGACCGGTTTTTCATCCCGAGCCGTTCTTCGACGGCCCCGAGGCCGGCCAGGGCCCCCAGAGGCAGAGCATGGCGAAGAACCTCCCGCGGGTGATTTCTGTTCACGACGCGTGGGGGGATATCAGCATCGTTCAAAGACATACGCAACATCAATGATGTGCTGCCTTTCTTGGACCGGCCTGGAGGACCTCTTGGCGGCCTCTTTGGGGCCTCTTGGCCTGTCCATGAGCCGTCCTCTCGGCCATCTTGGGCCGTCTGGGGTGCACTTTGGGCCGCCCCCGCCTTACTTTTCGGCCACGTGGGGCTCGCTTGGGGCGATCTTGGCCGCCTCGGGGGCCATCGAGTTCGCCCCTGTCCTGGCGTTGCCTTCGGACTGAGGCGGGCACGTCCCTCTACAGGAGGAACAGTCTCCAGAATAGTAAGAACATAGTTCTGGGTAGATTATTGCAATTATTTTTCCGAATGCTTGAATCTGTTTGACTATTGAAGACTTTTCTTCCGACATCCGCCTGTAGAGAGGACATGCCCGACCTCAGGGCGGCAGGGGAGGGCACCCCGCGAGGGGGGCGTCGCGCCCCGCCGAGCGCGAGGACGACTGCTGCGACATCCAGGCGCCGCCGCCGTCGGCACCCCGCCCTGCCGCGCCCCCTTCCCCTGGGGCGGGCAGGGCCGGGCTCGCGGAGCCGGCCCCTGGGCCCGGGCTGGGGCTCGAGCTGGGGCTCGAGCTCGGGCCCGGGCCGGGCGGGGCTACAGGGCGAGGACGGCAGTCAGCCCGCATAGCAAGGATGGGCAGTCTTCCGAAGGGGACCCTTGCGTCCTTGCCTCCTCGGTCCATCCTTTGCCACCTTCGTCGGCCGCGCCCCGCTCGACAAGCTTCAAAATGGGCGTCCAAGGTCCTTGCAGACTTGGGCCGACTAAAATTCGTGCCAGGGCGTTCCGGAAGCGCTCGGAGAAGGCCGCGGCGCCCGAAAAACATCCTCCAGGGCCGCGGGCTCTCGGAGATTCTCGATGCAGCCTCACCCGCCGTGATCCTCGTCCTGGATGCGTCCTCCCGCTGGGGGACGAGCCGGTGCCCAGGAAGAGCTCGAGCTCGGGCCCCGGGGGCTCGAGCTCGGGCCCGGGGGGCTCGGGCTCCAGACCTCCGGGGGCCCACGTCGTGAGAAAGTCGCGCGACGTCGTGTGTCAGAGGGGGAGGAGGAGGAGGAACGAGGAGGAGGTGGAGGAACGAGGAGGATGAGGAGGAGGAGGAGGAGGAGGAGGAAATAGGAGGAGGAGGAGACGAGGAGGAGAGGATGAGGAGGATGAGGAAGAGTAGGAGAAAGAGGACGATGATGATGATGATGATGATGATGAGGAGGAGGAGGAGGAGGAGGAGGAGGAGGAGGAGGAAGAGGAGGAGGAACGAGGAACGGGGAGGAACGCGGAGGAGGAGAGGGAGGAGGAGGAGACGGAGGAGGACCAGTGTAAACCCCAGAGTCATCAAAGATGTTGGAATCAACCTTCCCTTCAAGCGGCCACTCCATGGGTCCCTTCAAGGATTCATTTTCACTGGTGGAATTGCCTCGTTGGAAAACATCAGTTTGAAAACCCTGAAGCATGCCGAAACATGATTCTCGAGATTGTAACGCCACGGATCAACCTGATTGTTGCGTCTTGATCCAGAATCGCGCCAGAACGCCATTCCGGGGACTTCAACACCGCGAATGAAAAGTAAATGTTGAACCCTCGTAATCTTGACTCTTTGCACAGCACAATGTGTGGTACGTTGACCGTGAGAATATGTGAAACTCTTGCAACTGTTTGAAGATATGCTCCCGGCGCTAAGGGGAGAGCCACATTGTGATCAGGAAACGCCCTCAATCCGTGAAGTTCTCGCAGATGTTTGAAACGAATGTGCGCGGCGCTAAGACGAGAGCCACATTTTGAAAACGACCCGCCCTCAATCTGTGAAACTCATTGCAAATGTTTAGAACGAATGCGCGCGGCGCTAAGGCGAGAGCCACATGTTGAAAACGACCCGCCATCCATCTGTGAAGCTGTCGCCAACTTTGAAAGCTTCAGGGTCAGCTTCAGGGTCGCAAGTTGCGAGGAATCATGCGGAAGGTCCGGCCCGCCCTTTCGACCGGCCTCGGGGCGCGACACGGAGAAGCTGTTGAGGAGGAGGAGGAGGTGGAGGAGCGGAGGAGGGGGCGGGAGGCCCCGAGAAGGGGTCGAGACCTCCAGAGGCCCAGGTGGTCAAGTCACTCTTCGCGCCGGCACCGTCAGGGAGTGAGCCTCGGAGGAGGGCGAGCACGGGGCGCGGGCAAGCTAGGCTCGCTGGCGTCATAGCTGACGTCCTACCCCTCCCTCCCATCCTTTACCATGGCGTAGATCTCCTCTCTATTCGCACAATCGGATGTCGAGCAGGGCGGTGTTCGCGAGTGGGTGCGGGACGCATTGTAACGCATGTCATGGTATGGCGTAGAAGAGCACGGCAGAGCGCAGAATGTCATAGCATGGCGTGGCATTGCGTAGTTATGCATAGCATTACAAAGCATTGCAATGCAAAACATGGCATCGCACAGCGGCGCAGAACAGAAGACCGCACAGCATGTCAGAGCAGGGCTCCGGGTTCCTTGGAGGGTAAGTGAATACTTTTCGAAGAGTGTGGGCCGGTCTGGAGTCGCGGCTCCATGTTTAGCTCCTTGGGCTCCGCGAAAAGCTCCCCACAAGGCGGGGATGATGGAGGGCACCCGCTGGCTCTGCTTGCAACATCGCCTTTGAAAGCAGAAACGGGGCTCCCGCTTGATACTTCCTCCGAACGCCGCCGCCCCGAAGTTGGGAGGCCTTCTGCGACCCAAGAAGCCAACGAATCGACACAGAATGTGCAATCACTGGCGATGTTGTTTCTGGTGATCATTTTCTAGATGTGGGTCCAATTTGGAAGGATCGAAAACGCCCGCGCTGCAGCGGGAGCACGCTTTGGAACAACCAGAGGCGCAGAAATGGGGCCAGCGCTGCAGCGGGAGCAACATGTTGAAGGACCGAACAGAATCGGATTGCCAAACATAGATATGACAACCAGGAAGTGAAGCCAGCGCTGCAGCGGGAGCACGATTCGGAACGAGAGGAAGCGCGGAAATGGGGGGCCGCCGCTTCAGCGGGAGCACGATTCGGAACGAGCGGGAAGGCCGAAAATGAGACCAGCGCTTCAGCGGGAACCGCATTTTGAAAAGCGAACCCAAGCGAAAACCGAGAGCCCGAGAATCTAGTGCTTTAAAAAAGCAGTACGCTGATGGGAGGCCGGATATCTTCTGGACGTCGTCCGGGGAGAGAGGAGAGTAGTATTCATATTGTGTAAGTGGCGGGGAAAGGAGGTCGACACATGGAGAGAAGAGGGAGTTCAGGGGTAGGGGCGAAGGGGAGGGGCTGGTGGCAAGCTAGGTGCGCTCGCGCAACATCTGAAGTCATGCCCCTCGGTCCCATCCCTTACAATGGCGCAGATATCTTCTCGATTCGCACATAGCATGGCGTGGCATTGCGTAGTGAAGAAGTGCATGAGGAAGCATTGCAATGCCAAGCATGGCATCGCACAGCGGCATAGAACACAACACCGCGCTGCATGTCATGGCTTGGCACCGGGTTCCTTGGAGTTGATTGTACTCTAGGGGTCTGGGCCGGTCTGAAGTCGCAGCTCCCTGTTCAGCTCTTTGGGTTCCCCGGACAGCTCCCCGTCAGGCGGGGCTGATAGCACCCGCTGGCTCCGGTTTCAACATTACCTATCGTCGATATCTCGCCGATGCCAGGTCGATGCGTCCTCCCTCTGAGCCAGTCCCCCCTGCAGCCAAGACTCTGAAATCAGGGCAACTTTAGGTTCAGGCGGGCTTTTTTGTTCGGTCCGCTGGCAAAAATTACCCATTCGTGATCGAGTCTCGCCGTGGCCTGAAAAGCCTTTTTGGTATTGATTCAAGGTTCCGCATTGCAGCACGATTGCTGCATCGGTCCCTCTCGCGCCCGCCTGGAGAAGGGAGGTCATGTTGCATCTTCGGGGTACCTCGCTTGTGCCCCAAGCTTGGTGTCTTTTCTTGTGCCCTGCGCGGGCCGATGCGGATTTGGCGTGGATCCGACGCGCAGCCGGCACGGATTCGACACGGACCCGACGATTCCGACATGGATTCGACACGGATTCGACGCGGATGGGGCCGCGACGGGACAGAGAAGGTCCCCCAAGGATGCAACATAAGGGAGGGGTCAGCATTTGCAGCATCGGCGCAGCCAGGCTCCAAGGGCGCGGGGAAGACAAGACATGGGGCAGCTTCAGGCGTCCAGCCTGGGCCGCCCTCGGCCAAAAAGCGGCCAGAAACAGGTGGGCGCCCCACGGAGGAGGAGGAGGAGGAGGAGGAGGAGGAGGTGGAGGAGGGAGGAGGAGGAGAAGGAGGAGGAGGAGGCAGGGAGGGAGGAGGAGGGCGGAGGGAGGAGGGAAGAGCGAGGAGGGAGGAGGAGGAGGAGGAGGAGGAGGAGGAGGAGGAGGAGGAGGAGGAGAGGCCGGGGGATTGTGGCGGCCCTCGCTGTTTTGAGTGGTTGTTTTTAAAGTGGTTTCGTGTTGTGCTCGTTCTCTTTAGCGTGATGGTATTATTTTGTTTTCTATCATCTCTCTTTCTCTCTCTCTCTCTCTCTTCTCTCTCTCTCTCACTCTTCGCCGGCCCCTTCTCACACAAATGCCCCCCCAAAGCATGGTCCTCGGAACTCCAGCCCTGTGCCAAACGGCATCGGGCTGGAATTTCGCAGGGGGAGTTGTTTTCGCGAGTGGTCAGCTTTGTCTTCACCATTATCCTTTTAATTCCTTTCTCGCTTTCTCCCTTTGCCTCTCTCCCACGTAGACATTATATGCATCTCCTTCCTTAAGCATCACAAGCGAATCCCGATGGAAAGGAAGCAACGATCTGGGAATCCTTACCAAGGGATTATGTGGAAAAGCTCCATAACCGGAGCCGTTTGGAAAGCTTTGCTGTTGGGACGCATCACAGGAGGAAACTTTGGAACACCACTGAATATTCGCTTTGACAGGCTCGGGCTTGGAACACTGTGCTAAATGCTACACAGGAATTTCATGATATGGCCTCAGAACAGGGATCATCTGGAAAGCGCTGTCTGGCAACACGCATTTTATTAGAAATATGTATAGTTGGAGTTCGCTGGAAAGCGCCCCAGAAGAATTGTGCGGAAACAAACAACTGGAACCCTTGGCAAGGATTCGAACAGGTTTCACCGGACGGCCTCGCAGTAGAGATCCTTTGAACAGCGCAACGTCGTGGATTCGATCGGAGCGCCTGGCAACAGGAGTCCTTTGGAAAACACCACAGGGATTGAGCTGGAAAGCCTCACAAGAGAAATCCTTTGGAAAGCAGCACGAAGGACTCCTACGGGAAAACATCACAAGCGGAATCCTCTGGAAAACGTTGTGGCGGGCTCCTTTTAGAAAGTACCACAAAGGGGATCATTTGGCAAGCACTTCACAGGGATCCTATTGACTTGGAAAGCGCCACTGAAGGGTTCTGATTGGGAAGTCGCACAAAAAGGAGCCCATCGGAAAGCACCACAGAGGGATTCCCTGGGAACGCCCCACGCCAGAAAACCTTCTTGAAAGCACAAGTGAGGGCTTCTATTGGGAAACCTTTCGAAAAAATCGATCCATCGAAAAAAACAAACGTACAGGGGGTTCAGTTGTCGAGCCTCACTTCATGAGTAGTTTGGATAGCGCCGCAGAGGGATTCGATTGGGAAGCCTCACGGCAAGGCTCCTCTGGAAAGCACTACACAGAGATTCGATTGGAAAGCCTCGCAACAAAGATCTGGTGGAAAGCACCTCAATGGGATTATACGGAAACCCTGGCAGTGGAAGTCCTTTGGAACGCGCCGCAACGGGGTTCTATTGGAAAGCATCGCGACACGAATTCTTTAGTAAGCACCACAAGGAGATTCGATCCGGAAGCAGCACAACACATTCCGTTAGAAGGCACCACACAGATATTCGAGTAGAAAGCCTCACAATCGGAATACATTGGGAAGCGCTAAAAAAGGATTCGAGCGGACCGCCTCAAAACAGGAACCCGATGGAAAACACCATAACGACATTCGATTGGAAACCGTCATTGTGGGAGTCTGTGGAAAGCGCCACATAGGGATTCACACAAGAAAAAATCGGTTTGAAAGCACCCGTGGGGGCTCCTAAATGAAAACAGCACAAAATTAGCCTGGCGAAGAACCCAACCATATGCAGTTGTCAGTACCGCAGCTGCGGGTTTCATCTTCAATGGAACTCCCCATAGGATTACGGAACGTGTGAGGGGTGTGCCGAATTGGGTGCGGGTGGTGACGCATGCGGGCGGCAGCACTGGGGCCTTCGGTGGAGCTCCCCATGGGGCCACGAAACCTGTGGTGGTGAGGGGCGTGCCGGGATGGGTGGCGGGGACGCATGTGAGCGCGGCCGCTGGGGCCTTCGGTGGAGCTCCCTATGGGGCCACGAAACGTGTGAGGGGTGTGCCGAATTGGGTGGGTGTGGGTGACGCATGCGGGCGCCGCCACTGGGGCCTCCGGTGGATGATGGGGCCACGACACCTGTCAGGGATGTGCCGAAATGGGTGTGCGGGACGCATGCGCATGTGAGCGCCGCCACTGGGGCCTTCGGTGGAGCTCCCTATGGGGCCACGAACGTGTGAGGGGTGTGCCGAAATGGGTGTGGGTGACGCATGCGGGCGCGGGCACTGGGGCCTTCGGTGGAGCTCCCTATGGGGCCACGAAACGTGTGAGGGGTGTGCCGAAATGGGTGTGGTTGACGCATGCGGGCGCGGGCACTGGGGCCTTCGGTGGAGCTCCCTATGGGACCACGAAACGTTTGAGGGGTGTGCCGAAATGGGTGTGGCTGACGCATGCGGGCGCGCGGGCACTGGTGTCCTTCGGTTGGAGCTCCCTATGCAGCACGAAGCGCTGCGGGGTGTGCCGAAATGGGTGTGGGTGACGCATGCGGCCGCGGGCACTGGGGCCTTCGGGGGAGCTCCCTATGGAGCCACGAAACGTGTGAGGGGTGTGCCGAAATGGGTGTGGGTGACGCATGCGGCCGCGGGCACTGGGGCCTTCGGTGGAGCTCCCTATGGAGCCTCGAAGCGTGTGAGGGGTGTGCCGAAATGGGTGTGGGTGACGCATGCGGCCGCGGGCACTGGGGCCTTCGGTGGAGCTCCCTATGGAGCCACGAAGCGTGTGAGGGGTTGTGCCGAAATAGGTGTGGGTGACGCAAGCGGCCGCGGCCACTGGGGCCTTCGGTGGAGCTCCCTATGGAGCCACGAAGCGTGTGAGGGGTGTGCCGAAATGGGTGTGGGTGACGCATGCGGGCGCGGGCACTGGGGCCTTCGGTGGAGCTCCCTATGGAGCCACGAAACGTGTGAGGGGTGTGCCGAAATGAGTGTGGGTGACGCATGCGGGCGCGGGCACTGGGGCCTTCGGTGGAGCTCCCTATGGAGCCACGAAACGTGTGAGGGGTGTGCCGAAGTGGGTGTGGGTGACGCATGCGGGCGCGGGCACTGGGGCCTTCGGTGGAGCTCCCTATGGAGCCACGAAACGTGTGAGGGGTGTGCCGAAATGGGTGTGGGTGACGCATGCGGGCGCGGGCACTGGGTCCTTCGGCGGAGCTCCCTATGGAGCCACGAAACGTGTGAGGGGTGTGCCGAAATGGGTGTGGGTGACGCATGCGGGCGCGGGCACTGGGGCCTTCGGTGGAGCTCCCTATGGTGCCACGAAACGTGTGAGGGGTGTGCCGAAATGGGTGTGGGTGACGCATGCGGGCGCGGGGCACTGGAGGCCTTCGGTGGAGCTCCCTTCTATGGCAGGCCACGATACGTGTGAGGGGTGTGCCGAAATGGGTGTGGGTGACGCATGCGGGCGCGGGCACTGGGGCCTTCGGCGGAGCTCCCTATGGAGCCACGAAAAGTGTGAGGGGTGTGCCGAAATGGGTGTGGGTGACGCATGCGGGCGCGGGCACTGGGGCCTTCGGTGGAGCTCTCTATGGAGCCACGAAACGTGTGAGGGGTGTGCCGAAATGGGTGTGGGTGACGCATGCGGGCGCGGGCACTGGGGCCTTCGGTGGAGCTCCCTATGGAGCCACGAAGCGTGTGAGGGGTGTGCCGAAATGGGTGTGGGTGACGCATGCGGGCGCGGGCACTGGGGCCTTCGGTGGAGCTCCTTATGGAGCCACGAAACGTGTGAGGGGTGTGCCGAATTGGGTGTGGGTGACGCATGCGGGCGCGGGCACTGGGGCCTTCGGTGGAGCTCCCCATGGGGCCACGAAACGTGAGAGGGGTGTGCCGAAATGGGTGTGGCTGACGCATGCGGGCGCGGGCACTGGGGCCTTCGGTGGAGCTCCCTATGGAGCCACGAATCGTGTGAGGGTTGTGCCGAAATGGGTGTGGGTGACGCATGCGGGCGCGGGCACTGGGGCCTTCGGTGGAGCTCCCTATGGAGCCACGAAACGTGTGAGGGGTGTGCCGATATGGGTGTGGGTGACGCATGCGGGCGCTGGCACTGGGGCCTTCGGTGGAGCTCCCTATGGAGCCACGAAACGTGTGAGGGGTGTGCCGAAATGGGTGTGGGTGACGCATGCGGGCGCGGGCACTGGGGCTTTCGGTGGAGCTCCCTATGGAGCCACGAAACGTGTGAGGGGTGTGCCGAAATGGGTGTGGGTGACGCATGCGGGCGCGGGCACTGGGGCCTTCGGTGGAGCTCCCTATGGAGCCACGAAGCGGTGTACTGGGTGGGTGAAGAGGAGAGGAGGAGAGGATGATAGGAGGGGAGAGGAGGCGGAGGAGGAGAGGAGGAGAGGAGACGCGGGGCACCGTCTCTTCAAAACGAGGACCCAACAACACAGGTTGGTTGGGAAAAAGAATCCATCGGATAGTGTCAGAGGGGGATTCAGTTGTGGAGCCTCACAGCAGGAATATTTTGAATAGCGCCGCGGATGGATTCTATTGGAAAACCTCATGACAGGACTACTCTGGAAAGCACCACACAGTTCGATTGGAAAGCCTCGCAACAAAGATCCGGCGGAAAGCACCACAACGGGATTATACGGAATCCTTGGCAGTCGAAGTCCTGTGGAACTCGCCGCAACGGGGTTCTATGGGAAAACGTCACCAGAGGAGTTCTTTGGTAAGCACCACAAGGAGATCACACAGGGACGCATCGCAAAAGGAATCCGTTGGAAAACATTACACAGCGATTAGCATAGAAAGCCTCGCACTCGGAATCAATCGGGGAGCGCTACGAACAGATCCGATTGGAAGGCCTCACATCGGGAACCAATCCGAAAGCACCACAACGGCATGATATCGTAGGCCGTCTCGGTGGGAGTCCTTTGGGAATGCCGCAAAGGGGATTGCATAGGAAATCCTCGCAACAGGTGGAAAGCGCCACAAAAGGGAATTCTACTGGATTGCCTCCCAGCAGGAAACCATTGGAAAACACCCCGAAAGGATTCTATGGAAAATCCGCACAAAAGGGATTTCATTGGAAGGCACCAGAAAGGATACCTCTCCCACAGTGAGAACATTTTTGGAAACACCACACGTGAGATCCTCTCGGACATCCTAACCACAGGAATCCTTCGTAAAGCGCCACAGGGAAAATCATAGTGAAACGCATCCCAGCAGGAACGCGTAGGAAAATCATCCCAAATTGATTCGACGGGAAATCCTCACCACAAATCTGCTGGAAAGCACCACGAAGGATGTTCCCCAACAAATTAGCCTGGCGAAGAACCCAACCATATGCAGTTGTCAGTACCGCAGCTGCGGGTTTCATCTTCAATGGAACTCCCCATGGGATTACGGAACGTGTGAGGGGTGTGCCGAGATGGGTGCCACTGGGGCATTCGGCGAAGCTCCCTATGGGGACATGAAACACGCGCGGGGCGTGCCGACTTGGGTGGCGGAAACGCATGTGCGGGCCGCCACTGGGGCCTCCAGTGGAGCTCCCTATGGGTCCCCGAAACATGATGCTGCTGCGGGGGGGGGGGGCGGGATGGGTGGCGGAGACGCATGTAAGCGCCGCTACTGGGGCCTTCGGTGGAGCTCCCTATGGGGCCACGAAGCGCGTGATGGGTGTACTGGGATGTGTGGCGGGGACGCATGTGAGCGCCGCCACTGGGGCCTTCGGTGCAGCTCTCTATGGGGCCACGAAACGTGTGAGGGGTGTGCCGAATTGGTGCGGGTGGTGACGCATGCGGGCGGCAGTACTGGGGCCTTCGGTGGAGCTCCCCATGGGGCCACGAAACCTGTTGTTGTGAGGGGCGTGCCGGGATGGGTGGCGGGGACGCATGTGAGCGCGGCCGCTGGGGCCTTCGGTGGAGCTCCCTATGGGGCCACGAAGCGTGTGAGGGGTGTGCCGAATTGGGTGGGTGTGGGTGACGCATGTGAGCGCCGCCATTGGGGCCTCCGGTGGATGATGGGGCCACGAAACCTGTCAGGGATGTGCCGAAATGGGTGCGCGGGACGCATGCGCATGTGAGCGCCGCCACTGGGGCCTTCGGTGGAGCTCCCTATGGGGCCACGAAACGTGTGAGGGGTGTGCCGAAATGGGTGTGGTTGACGCATGCGGGCGCGGGCACTGGGGCCTTCGGTGGAGCTCCCTTATGGGGCCACGAAACGTGTGGAGGGGTGTGCCGAAATGGGTGTGGGTGACGCATGTGGGCGCTGGGCACTGGGGCCTTCGGGAGGAGCGTCCCCTTATGGAGCCACGAAACGTAGAGGAGGGGTGTGCCGAAATGGGTGTGGGTGACGCATGCGGGCGCGGGCACTGGGGTCTTCGGTGGAGCTCCCTATGCAGCCACGAACGTGTGAGGGGTGTGCGGAATTTTGGGGTGGGGTGACGCATGCGGGCGGCAGCACTGGGGCCTTCGGTTGAGTTCCCTATGGAGCCACGAAGCGTGTGAGGGTTGTGCCGAAATGGGTGTGGGTGACGCATGCGGGCGCGGGCACTGGGGCCTTCGGTGGAGCTCCCTATGGAGCCACGAAACGTGTGAGGGGTGTGCCGAAATGGGTGTGGGTGACGCATGCGGGCGCGGGCACTGGGGCCTTCGGCGGAGCTCCCTATGGAGTCACGAAACGTGTGAGGGGTGTGCCGAAATGGGTGTGGGTGACGCATGCGGGCGCGGGCACTGGGGCCTTCGGTGGAGCTCCCTATGGAGCCACGAAACGTGTGAGGGGTGTGCCGAAATGGGTGTGGGTGACGCATGCGGGCGCGGGCACTGGGGCCTTCGGCGGAGCTCCCTATGGAGCCACGAAACGTGTGAGGGGTGTGCCGAAATGGGTGTGGGTGACGCATGCGGGCGCGGGCACTGGGGCCTTCGGTGGAGCTCCCTATGGAGCCACGAAGCGTGTGAGGGGTGTGCCGAAATGGGTGTGGGTGACGCATGCGGGCGCGGGCGCTGGGGCCTTCGGTGGAATTCTCTATGGAGCCACGAAACGTGTGAGGGGTGTGCCGAAATGGGTGTGGGTGACGGACGCATGCAGGCGCGGGCACTGGGGCCTTCGGTGGAGCTCCCTATGGAGCCACGAAACGTGTGAGGGGTGTGCCGAATTGGGTGTGGGTGACGCATGCGGGCGCGGGCACTGGGGCCTTCGGTGGAGCTCCCTATGGGGCCACGAAACGGTGTACTGGGTGGGTGAAGAGGAGAGGAGGAGAGGAGAGGAGGAGAGGAGAGGAGGAGAGGAGAGGAGAGAGAGAAGAGGAGAGGAGAGGAGAGGAATGATGATGATAATGATGATGATAATGATGATGATGACGATGATGATGATGATGACGATGAGGATGATAGGAGGGGAGAGGAGGCGGAGGAGGAGAGGAGGAGGAAGGAGACGCGGGGCACCGTCTCTTCAAAACGAGGACCCAACACCACATAATGGTTGGGAAAAAAGGCTGCACCGAGTGATGGTTGACGCATGCGGGCGGTCCCACTGGGACCCTCGGTGGAGTTTCCTATGAGGCCACGAAGCGCTGTACTGGGTGGGTGAAACGCAGGAGAGGGGGATGGGTGAGGGAGGAGCGAGGAAGGAGGAGGAGAACACGGGGACCGTCTCTTCAAAACGAGGACCCGACACCACATGATGGTTTGAAAAAAAAATATTTGCCGTAGGAATTCGCAAGAGGGCGCACCAGCTTTGTTTGAACATCAGCGTTGCAAAACGTTTGTGTTTCTTATGTGTATATATATATATATATATATATATATGTTTGGACACTCAATTGTGAAACCCGTGCGTAAACGAATGCTGTTGACGGGTTTCGGCATGCGCTCGCCACGGCGCGCGCGCGTGTACTTCGTTTCATGTGTTGCAAAAGGCCCTTGGAAACTTCTGACCTGTTGTAAACGAGTGTGCGCGCATAACATTTGTTGCAAAGGATGGCAGGGGGCGGATACCCGTTGGGCTGTGCTGGTATGAAGTCATAGTTAAGATGAACGCTGGGGCAGAATCGTATGAAACTTGCAATACAAAGAGGGGGGGTGATAATGCCGAAGGGGGGAGAGTCTATTCATTTCTAAACAAGAGAGTATATGTGGTGCAAATTATGTGGTGCCATCCAGGTGGCAAGCAATGCAACGCAGTACTAGACAGCGCAAAGCATTACATTCCAGCTCACAGCAAAACACTGCGAAGTAGTGCAAAGCAAATCATTGCAACGCAGAACAGCGCAAAAAGACGCAAAGCAACGAAACGCAAAACAATGCAAAGCCGTGCAAAGCAATGCAACTCAACGCAATGCAAAGCAAAGCACTGCAATGCAATGCGAAGCAATGCAATGCAACTCAAAGCACGGCACAGCAATGCAAAGCAACGCACAGCAATGCAATGCGAAACAAAGCAATGCAACGCAATGCAAATTAATGCAAAGCAATGCAAACCAGTGCAAAGCAATGCAACGCAATGTGGAGGAATGCGCAACAAAACGATGCGAAGCAAAGCGATGAAACGCAATGCAAAGCAAAACGATGCAAAGCAATGTAAAGCAATGAATAGACATGCGACACAAAGCAATGTAATGCAAAGCAATGCGACACGGGCACGTGCAGAAACAAAGCAATGCAAAACAATACAAAGCAATGCAAAGCAATACAAAGCAATGCAAAGCAAAGCAATGGAAATCAATACAAAACAATGCAGTGCAAAGCAACGCAAGCAATGTCATGAAAAGCAATGCAATGTCATGCAATGCAAGGCAATGCAGCAAAATGCGAAGCAATGCAAAACACGCAATGCAAAGCAACGCAAAGCAACGCAATGCAAAGCAATGCAATGCAAAGCAAT
This sequence comes from Prorocentrum cordatum, assembly GCA_963575745.1. Classification (NCBI taxonomy): domain Eukaryota; class Dinophyceae; order Prorocentrales; family Prorocentraceae; genus Prorocentrum; species Prorocentrum cordatum. Next base: position 438,159 of record CAUYUJ010010269.1, on the reverse strand, counting down.
GCAAAGCACAGCAATGCAAAGCAAACCGATGCGATGCAAAGCAACGCAAATCAATGCAGAGCAAAGCAACTTAACGCATTGCAGAACAATGCAAAGCAGTGCAAATCAAAGCAATGCAACACACTGCACAGCAATGTAAAGATATGCAAAGCAAAGCTCTGCAATGCAAAGAAATGCGGCACGGGCGGCACGGGGACGGCACGGAGACAGCAGGGGGCGGCACGAGGGCGGCACGGGGCGGCACGGGGGCGGCACGGGGCGGCAAGAGAGCGGCACGGTGGCGAAAAGCCTGCAGGCGTAACCAGATGGTGATGCCAGGTAAGAACCCCTAAGCTTCCGCTGTTTGGGGAAATGCATACACCATACATGTATCTATGTAGAGCTGTAGGTTTAGATATCTCACCCCCCACAAATTGTCCCTCCGCCCCCGCGCTCTCCATCAGCCAAAGGTCGCGAGGCCATGATTGGGATGTCTTAAGGCCCTGTGGGGCCATATTGGGGTGCCCTTTCGGTGCCCTTGGATCCCATGGGGCTGTCGTGGGCCGTATGGGGGCCCTCTTGCGGCAGCTCGGAACGCTCGCAAGCAATGTGGTGGCCGTCTTGGGTGTTCTCGAGGCCCCCTTGGGCCGTCGTGGGCTCCTCCAGACGCCGTCCGGACTCATCTTGAGGCAATCCTGGGCTACGTTAGGACCATGTTGTGGTCCTCACGGGGCCCTCTCGGGTCTCTGCAGGGTGTTTCTTGGCTCCTTCGAGGCTCTCTTGGAACCATGCTTAAGCAAAAAGTCGGGAACCCAAAAATCATCGAGCACAGCAGGAAATGCTTAAGCGTTTGACTTTCGGGCAGTCTGGAGGATATCTTTGGGCCCTCTTGAGGCCTGACAGGGGCCCTCTCGGGTTTATCTTGGGGGGCCATAAGCCACCTGCGGCTGTCTTGGAATCGTTCGGCAGCCTTCCAGGATGATATTAGGGGGCACTGGAGCCATTTCGAAGGCTGTAGGAGTGGTCCAGGGTGAGTCTTGGGGCCCTCTTGGGGGAGCCATCGGGAACGATGTTGGGACCCTGTTGGAGCTGTTTCGGGCAGTATGGCTTCTCCAAGGTTTTGCAGAAACCATGTTTGGTCAAGCTGTGCGGAATCCAATACTTGATCAAAAAATGCGAGCTCCGTCTCGGGCTCTCGCGTGACCATCCTCGGCCAGCCTGGAGAGCCTCTTGATTTGTGTTCGCTTCCCGGCTTTTTCGTCCTCTTCCTCACCGATCTCCTGCTGGTCCAGTCACAGAGGAAGAGGTAACATGCATGAATGCATGAGGGCAGGAGAGGAGGGGGAGAATCCGCGGCGAGCGAGGGGGGAAGCAGGAAGGAGAAGGCCTTCTCAGGCGGCGGGACTTCTCAGAAGACCTCGTGCCTTCTGATGAGTTTTGGCTAGTATTCGGTAAAGGCTTAGAAAACTTCTCAGAAGGCCATGGGGACTGCCGAGCCTTCTGAGAAGGCCTTCTCCTCCTCTCTTCCCCCCCTCGCTCGCCGCCGAGAGCAAATGGAGGCAGGAAGCGAGCGAGGGAGAATCTGGAGGAGGGTGCACCCAGGAGCAGGAGAGAGGATGGAGGCAGGAGGAAAACGAGGGCGGAGGAGGGCTGCCGACGGCCCTGGAGGGACGGCTCGCACAGCGCCGCCCGCGCACACCTCGGCACACCGCAGGCGTGGAACCCCGAGGGCCGAGCCGACGTCGGCGCACGCCCCACGCGGAGCGTGCTCCGCAGGGGTTCTCCGCCTGCGGCTTCATGGGGGGCGCGCTGGCGCGGGGGCCAGCCCCCTGTCGCGCGGCTCGTGCCCGCGGGGAATTCAGTCAGCGACTCTGCGCGCCGGCTCCGCAGCAGCCCCGTGCCCGCACGGCCCCGCGGCGCGAAGGGTAGGACGAGAGGGCCGTGCCCTGCGCCACGCGCAGCTCATGGGGTTGGTCCCTTCGCCAATCTACGTGCGCCTTTCCTTTTCCGTGTGCTGCGTACATACGGGGGACAAGACACACCAACATTCACACCAACATTCACACACACACACACACGCACGCACGCACGCACGCACGCACGCACGCACGCACGCACGCACGCACGCACGCACGCACGCACGCACACACACACACACACATACACACACACACACACACACACACGCATGCTGTACATATGTCTACGCATACATACAGACATGAAAACGATACCCGTGCTGGGAACGTCAGTCAAGGCCGTCTGGGAATCCGGGATGCCTGTCGGAATAGTTCGGACTGATGGTTGCGGGCCTCGCGGTAGCGTATGATGGGTCTCTGGGGCCTCTTGGGGGCATCTTGGGAACCTCTGAAGGCCTCTTGACAGCGTCTTGGAGGCCTACGAGGGGGTCTTGTGGGGATGTTGGACGCGGACCCCCCCAGAATGATACCTCCAAGCTCCGATTGGCTCTCTTGGATCCCTCTTGGGGCTCCCTTGGGGCCCTCTTGGTCCGTCCTGGAAGCCTGTGGAACCGTCTGTGGGCCCGTTTTGACATCTTCGGGCTGTGTTGGGGTCCTCTAGGGTTGTTTTGGGGCTATCTCGGAAGCCTCTGGTCTTCCTGGGCTGGAGAAACAACACCTGTGCCGTCTTGGGGCACTCTTGAGCCTTACGGGGGCCGTCTTGGGAGCCTCTGAGGCCGTGTTGGGGGCCTCGTGGGCCGTCTTGGAGTGTCGGAAGCCCGAAAGCGAGGATGCTAGAACCTTTCAAAAAACCAGAACAGATATCAACGAGTGGTGCCTCTAGGAGCCATCATGGCAATTATGGTGGCTCTTACAACGGCTTGGTGGCATCTTGGGCTGTTTGGGTAGCCTCTGGGGCCTTCTCAAACCTCGCAGGCTGCTCGGAATTGGATCGAGGCCCTCTTGGGCCTTCCTGGGGCTGTCTAAACGCACTCGGACGCGATCTTGGATCTTCTTTGAGGCTTCCTGGGTCGTCCACGGGGCCTCTTGGGCTGTCTAGGGGTCCTCTTGTGCAGCATGGGGTGCCATCTTCGAAACGTATTGGGCCGTCTTGGGGCGACCCTGGGACTGTCTTTGAGCGTCGGAAGCATGAATCGGTGAGAAAGCTGAACTTTCAAATAACAGAAAACATCTTCGCCACTCGAGGACCTCTGGGAAATCAGTGTAAGGCTTCTCAGAGGGCTTAAGAAACCTCTATGGCAATTGCTGACGCCTCGTGAACCGACTGAGACCCCCCCGAGGGTCTCGGTGGGGGTGGTTTGGATTCCTCTTGTGCCGCCCAAGGGGCCGTCTAACAAGCTAACCGTGAGCACTGTTGGGGGTGTCTGGGGCTGCCTTCGGGGCTTCCTGGTCGGTCTTACGGCCCCCTGGGGCCCGCCCGGGGGCGTTTGGGCAGCCTCCTGAACTGGCTCCAGGCGTTATTGGGCTGTCTTGGAGTGTTAGACGCCCGATAAGGGGAGAACACCATTCTAAATTAATCCAACGTGTTTTGCGTCTCGTAGCTATATTGGGGGTCATGTTAGGTCTCTCTTGGGGCGCACTGGGGGCTGTCCGGGCCGCTCGAGACGCCCCTTGAAACCGTCGGATGCCCCTCGGGGCCGTTCTGCGGGTGGCTCGGGGCCCCGAGGACTGCCATGGGGGCTGCCTAACCTCCCCTTGCTGTGATCATGAAGCCCACTGGAGACGACGGGGGCGCGGGGGAGCCTCCAGCGGGGGGCCTCGGGAGGGAGGCGCCACTCTGTGTACTCTGGTAGCCCCTGGCGGTCTTTTCCTAAGGGGCCCACAAGACCAGGTTTCCAGTATATGATGGGAAAAACAACGAACTGCATACACATATTTGTGTCGAAGGTTCGTGAGGATTTCCTTGGAACCACGCTGGACCCCCCTCCTGGCGCGCGGACTGCGCCAGGGGTGGTGCCAAATGCGCGGCCACCAGGGACCAGCGCAGATCCAAGCAATCCGCGCGGACCCCCCAAAGTTATTTTTGTTTTTCCCAACCATCCTGTGGTGTTGGGTCCTCGTTTTGAAGACACAGCGCCCCGCGTTCCTCCCGCTACCCCCTCCCTCCTCCCTCCTCCCCCTCCTTGCCTCTGCTCCCCGCACACCTCTCACACGTTTCGTAGCCCCATAGGGAGCGTGGGTCTCCTACCGGGGGTGAGGGGTCGCATGCGGGGGGAGGGGTCGCATGCGGCTCCCCTACCCAGGGCACCGCTTCGTGGCCCCTTAGGGAGCTCCGCCGATGGCCCCAGTGGGGGGGGGCGCATGCGGTTCACCCACCCAGGGCAGCGTTTCGTGGCCTCATAGGGAGCTCCGCCGATGGCCTCAGTGGGGGGGTCGCATGCGGTTCACCCACCCAAGGCAGCGTTTCGTGTCCCCATAGGGAGCTCCGCCGATGGCCCAAGTGATGGGGGGGGTCGCATGCGGTTCCCCCGCCCAAGGCAGCGCTTCGTGGCCCCATAGGGAGCTCCGCCGATGGCCCCAGTGGGAGGGGTCGCATGCGGTTCCCCACCCAAGGCAGCGCTTCGTGGCCCCATAGGGAGCTCCGCCGATGGCCCCAGTGGGGGGGGTCGCATGCGGTTCCCCCGCCCAAGGCAGCGCTTCGTGGCCCCATGGGGAGCTCCGCCGGTGGCCCCAGTGGGGGGGGGTCGCGTGCGGTTCCCCCGCCCAGGGCAGCGATTTGTGGTCCCACAGGGAGCTCCGCCGATTGTTCCAGTGGGAGGGGTCGCATGCGGCTCCCCCACCCAGGGCAAACCCAATAGGGAGCTCCACCGAAGCCCCCAGTGGGGGGGGCGCATGCGGTTCTCCCACCCAGGGCAACGCTTCGTAGCCCCATAGGGAGCTCCGCCGATGGCCCCAGTGGGGGGGGGTCGGATGCGGTTCACCCACCCAGGGCAGCGTTTCGTGGCCTCATAGGGAGCTCCGCCGATGGCCTCAGTGGGGGGGTCGCATGCGGTTCACCCACCCAAGGCAGCGTTTCGTGTCCCCAGAGGAAGCTCCGCCGATGGCCCCAGTGAGGGGGATCGCATGCGGTTCCCCTTACCCAAGGCAGCGCTTCGTGGCCCCATAGGGAGCTCCGCCGATGGCCCCAGTGGGAGGGGTCGCATGCGGTTCCCCCGCCCAGGGCAGCGCTTCGTGGCCCCATAGGGAGCTCCGCCGATGGCCCAAGCGGGGGGCAGGGTCGCATGCGGTTCCCCTACCCATGGCAACGCTTCGTAGCCCCATAGGGAGCTCCGCCG